>OX371261.1:125194454-125803615 GCA_947311025.1 Lypha dubia | reverse complement strand
GTCTATTAGTATGGATCCTTGGCTTTAATTTCCCATTGGTCCAAATGAGTGACAAACAAATTTTATAGAAAAATTCTCGAATACAATTGAGAAATCGGACTAACATAGACTATAAGTATGGATCCTTGGCTTTAATTTCCCATTGGTCCAAATGAGTGACAAACATAAATGTGCCCACAAATAGCCAAATTCCCGTAGAGTTGAACAAAATTTACACAATTTTAATCTTTAAAATTTTATAGAAAAATTCTCAAATACAATTGAGAAATCGGACTTACATAGTCTATTAGTATGGATCCTTGGCTTTAATTTCCCATTGGTCCAAATGAGTGACAAACAAATTTTATAGAAAAATTCTCAAATACAATTGAGAAATCGGACTAACATAGACTATAAGTATGGATCCTTGGCTTTAATTTCCCATTGGTCCAAATGAGTGACAAACATAAATGTGCCCACAAATTGCCAAATTCCCGTAGAGTTGAACAAAATTTACACAATTTTAATCTTTAAAATTTTATAGAAAAATTCTCAAATACAATTGAGAAATCGGACTTACATAGTCTATTAGTATGGATCCTTGGCTTTAATTTCCCATTGGTCCAAATGAGTGACAAACAAATTTCATAGAAAAATTCTCAAATACAATTGAGAAATCAGACTAACATAGACTATAAGTACGGATCCTTGGCTTTAATTTCCCATTGGTCCAAATGAGTGACAAACATAAATGTGCCCACAAATAGCCAAATTCCCGTAGAGTTGAACAAAATTTAAACAATTTTAATCTTTAAAATTTTATAAAAAAATTCTCAAATACAATTGAGAAATCGGACTTACATAGTCTATTAGTATGGATCCTTGGCTTTAATTTCCCATTGGTCCAAATGAGTGACAAACAAATTTTATAGAAAAATTCTCAAATACAATTGAGAAATCGGACTAACATAGACTATAAGTATGGATCCTTGGCTTTAATTTCCCATTGGTCCAAATGAGTGACAAACATAAATGTGCCCACAAATAGCCAAATTCCCGTAGAGTTGAACAAAATTTACACAATTTTAATCTTTAAAATTTTATAGAAAAATTCTCAAATACAATTGAGAAATCGGACTTACATAGTCTATTAGTATGGATCCTTGGCTTTAATTTCCCATTGGTCCAAATGAGTGACAAACAAATTTAATAGAAAAATTCTCAAATACAATTGAGAAATCGGACTTACATAGTCTATTAGTATGGATCCTTGGCTTTAATTTACCATTGGTCCAAATGAGTGAGAAACAAATTTTATAGAAAAATTCTCAAATACAATTGAGAAATCGGACTAACATAGACTATAAGTATGGATCCTTGGCTTTAATTTCCCATTGGTCCAAATGAGTGACAAACATAAATGTGCCCACAAATAGCCAAATTCCCGTAGAGTTGAACAAAATTTACACAATTTTAATCTTTAAAATTTTATAGAAAAATTCTCAAATACAATTGAGAAATCGGACTTATATAGTCTATTAGTATGGATCCTTGGCTTTAATTTTCCATTGGTCCAAATGAGTGACAAACAAATTTTATAGAAAAATTCTCAAATACAATTGAGAAATCGGACTAACATAGACTATAAGTATGGATCCTTGGCTTTAATTTCCCATTGGTCCAAATGAGTGACAAACATAAATGTGCCCACAAATAGCCAAATTCCCGTAGAGTTGAACAAAATTTACACAATTTTAATCTTTAAAATTTTATAGAAAAATTCTCAAATACAATTGAGAAATCGGACTTACATAGTCTATTAGTATGGATCCTTGGCTTTAATTTCCCATTGGTCCAAATGAGTGACAAACAAATTTTATAGAAAAATTCTCAAATACAATTGAGAAATCGGACTAACATAGACTATAAGTATGGATCCTTGGCTTTAATTTCCCATTGGTCCAAATGAGTGACAAACATAAATGTGCCCACAAATAGCCAAATTCCCGTAGAGTTGAACAAAATTTACACAATTTTAATTTTTAATATTATATAGAAAAATTCTCAAATACAATTGAGAAATCGGACTTACATAGTCTATTAGTATGGATCCTTGGCTTTAATTTCCCATTGGTCCAAATGAGTGACAAACAAATTTTATAGAAAAATTCTCAAATACAATTGAGAAATCGGACTTACATAGTCTATTAGTATGGATCCTTGGCTTTAATTTACCATTGGTCCAAATGAGTGACAAACAAATTATATAGAAAAATTCTCAAATACAATTGAGAAATCGGACTTACATAGTCTATAAGTATGGATCCTTGGCTTTAATTTCCCATTGGTCCAAATGAGTGACAAAAACAAATGTGCCCACAAATAACCAAATTCCCGTAGAGTTGAACAAAATTTACACAATTTTAATCTTTAAAATTTTATAGAAAAATTCTTAAATACAATTGAGAAATCGGACTTACATAGTCTATTAGTATGGATCCTTGGCTTTAATTTCCCATTGGTCCAAATGAGTGACAAACAAATTTTATAGAAAAATTCTCAAATACAATTGATAAATCGGACTTACATAGTCTATTAGTATGGATCCTTGGCTTTAATTTACCATTGGTCCAAATGAGTGACAAACAAATTTTATAGAAAAATTCTCAAATACAATTGAGAAATCGGACTTACATAGTCTATAAGTATGGATCCTTGGCTTTAATTTCCCATTGGTCCAAATGAGTGACAAAAACAAATGTGCCCACAAATAGCCAAATTCCCGTAGAGTTGAACAAAATTTACACAATTTTAATCTTTAAAATTTTATAGAAAAATTCTCAAATACAATTGAGAAATCGGACTTACATAGACTATAAGTATGGATCCTTGGCTTTAATTTCCCATTGGTCCAAATGAGTGACAAACAAATTTTATAGAAAAATTCTCAAATACAATTGAGAAATCGGACTTACATAGTCTATTAGTATGGATCCTTGGCTTTAATTTACCATTGGTCCAAATGAGTGACAAACAAATTTTATAGAAAAATTCTCAAATACAATTGAGAAATCGGACTTACATAGACTATAAGTATGGATCCTTGGCTTTAATTTCCCATTGGTCCAAATGAGTGACAAACAAATTTTATAGAAAAATTCTCAAATACAATTGAGAAATCGGACTTACATAGTCTATTAGTATGGATCCTTGGCTTTAATTTACCATTGGTCCAAATGAGTGACAAACAAATTTTATAGAAAAATTCTCAAATACAATTGAGAAATCGGACTAACATAGACTATAAGTATGGATCCTTGGCTTTAATTTCCCATTGGTCCAAATGAGTGACAAACAAATTTTATAGAAAAATTCTCAAATACAATTGAGAAATCGGACTTACATAGTCTATTAGTATGGATCCTTGGCTTTAATTTACCATTGGTCCAAATGAGTGACAAACAAATTTTATAGAAAAATTCTCAAATACAATTGAGAAATCGGACTTACATAGTCTATTAGTATGGATCCTTGGCTTTAATTTCCCATTGGTCCAAATGAGTGACAAACAAATTTTATAGAAAAATTCTCAAATACAATTGAGAAATCGGACTTACATAGTCTATTAGTATGGATCCTTGGCTTTAATTTCCCATTGGTCCAAATGAGTGACAAACAAATTTTATAGAAAAATTCTCAAATACAATTGAGAAATCGGACTTACATAGACTATAAGTATGGATCCTTGGCTTTAATTTCCCATTGGTCCAAATGAGTGACAAACATAAATGTGCCCACAAATAGCCAAATTCCCGTAGAGTTGAACAAAATTTACACAATTTTAATCTTTAAAATTTTATAGAAAAATTCTCAAATACAATTGAGAAATCGGACTTACATAGACTATAAGTATGGATCCTTGGGTTTAATTTCCCATTGGTCCAAATGAGTGACAAACAAATTTTATAGAAAAATTCTCAAATACAATTGAGAAATCGGACTTACATAGTCTATTAGTATGGATCCTTGGCTTTAATTTCCCATTGGTCCAAATGAGTGACAAACAAATTTTATAGAAAAATTCTCAAATACAATTGAGAAATCGGACTTACATAGTCTATTAGTATGGATCCTTGGCTTTAATTTACCATTGGTCCAAATGAGTGACAAACAAATTTTATAGAAAAATTCTCAAATACAATTGAGAAATCGGACTTACATAGTCTATTAGTATGGATCCTTGGCTTTAATTTACCATTGGTCCAAATGAGTGACAAACAAATTTTATAGAAAAATTCTCAAATACAATTGAGAAATCGGACTTACATAGTCTATTAGTATGGATCCTTGGCTTTAATTTCCCATTGGTCCAAATGAGTGACAAACAAATTTTATAGAAAAATTCTCAAATACAATTGAGAAATCGGACTTACATAGTCTATTAGTATGGATCCTTGGCTTTAATTTACCATTGGTCCAAATGAGTGACAAACAAATTTTATAGAAAAATTCTCAAATACAATTGAGAAATCGGACTAACATAGACTATAAGTATGGATCCTTGGCTTTAATTTCCCATTGGTCCAAATGAGTGACAAACATAAATGTGCCCACAAATAGCCAAATTCCCGTAGAGTTGAACAAAATTTACACAATTTTAATCTTTAAAATTTTATAGAAAAATTCTCAAATACAATTAAGAAATCGGACTTACATAGTCTATTAGTATGGATCCTTGGCTTTAATTTCCCATTGGTCCAAATGAGTGACAAACATAAATGTGCCAACAAATAGCCAAATTCCCGTAGAGTTGAGCAAAATTTACACAATTTTAATCTTTAAAATTTTATAGAAAAATTCTTAAATACAATTGAGAAATCGGACTTACATAGTCTATTAGTATGGATCCTTGGCTTTAATTTCCCATTGGTCCAAATGAGTGACAAACAAATTTTATAGAAAAATTCTCAAATACAATTGAGAAATCGGACTTACATAGTCTATTAGTATGGATCCTTGGCTTTAATTTCCCATTGGTCCAAATGAGTGACAAACAAATTTTATAGAAAAATTCTCAAATACAATTGAGAAATCGGACTTACATAGTATATAAGTATGGATCCTTGGCTTTAATTTCCCATTGGTCCAAATGAGTGACAAAAACAAATGTGCCCACAAATAGCCAAATTCCCGTAGAGTTGAACAAAATTTACACAATTTTAATCTTTAAAATTTTATAGAAAAATTCTCAAATACAATTGAGAAATCGGACTTACATAGTCTATTAGTATGGATCCTTGGCTTTAATTTCCCATTGGTCCAAATGAGTGACAAACAAATTTTATAGAAAAATTCTCAAATATCTACAATTGAGAAATCGGACTAACATAGACTATAAGTATGGATCCTTGGCTTTAATTTCCCATTGGTCCAAATGAGTGACAAACACAAATGTGCCCACAAATAGCCAAATTCCCGTAGAGTTGAACAAAATTTACACAATTTTAATCTTTAAAATTTTATAGAAAAATTCTCAAATACAATTGAGAAATCGGACTTACATAGTCTATTAGTATGGATCCTTGGCTTTAATTTCCCATTGGTCCAAATGAGTGACAAACAAATTTTATAGAAAAATTCTCAAATACAATTGAGAAATCGGACTTACATAGACTATAAGTATGGATCCTTGGGTTTACTTTCCCATTGGTCCAAATGAGTGACAAACAAATTTTATAGAAAAATTCTCAAATACAATTAAGAAATCGGACTTACATAGTCTATTAGTATGGATCCTTGGCTTTAATTTCCCATTGGTCCAAATGAGTGACAAACATAAATGTGCCCACAAATAGCCAAATTCCCGTAGAGTTGAACAAAAGTTACACAATTTTAATCTTTAAAATTTTATAGAAAAATTCTCAAATACAATTGAGAAATCGGACTTACATAGTCTATTAGTATGGATCCTTGGCTTTAATTTCCCATTGGTCCAAATGAGTGACAAACAAATTTTATAGAAAAATTCTCAAATACAATTGAGAAATCGGACTTACATAGTCTATTAGTATGGATCCTTGGCTTTAATTTCCCATTGGTCCAAATGAGTGACAAACAAATTTTATAGAAAAATTCTCAAATACAATTGAGAAATCGGACTTACATAGTCTATTAGTATGGATCCTTGGCTTTAATTTCCCATTGGTCCAAATGAGTGACAAACAAATTTTATAGAAAAATTCTCAAATACAATTGAGAAATCGGACTAACATAGACTATAAGTATGGATCCTTGGCTTTAATTTCCCATTGGTCCAAATGAGTGACAAACAAATTTTATAGAAAAATTCTCAAATACAATTGAGAAATCGGACTTACATAGTCTATTAGTATGGATCCTTGGCTTTAATTTCCCATTGGTCCAAATGAGTGACAAACAAATTTTATAGAAAAATTCTCAAATACAATTGAGAAATCGGACTTACATAGTCTATTAGTATGGATCCTTGGCTTTAATTTCCCATTGGTCCAAATGAGTGACAAACAAATTTTATAGAAAAATTCTCAAATACAATTGAGAAATCGGACTAACATAGACTATAAGTATGGATCCTTGGCTTTAATTTCCCATTGGTCCAAATGAGTGACAAACAAATTTTATAGAAAAATTCTCAAATACAATTGAGAAATCGGACTTACATAGTCTATTAGTATGGATCCTTGGCTTTAATTTCCCATTGGTCCAAATGAGTGACAAACAAATTTTATAGAAAAATTCTCAAATACAATTGAGAAATCGGACTTACATAGTCTATTAGTATGGATCCTTGGCTTTAATTTCCCATTGGTCCAAATGAGTGACAAACAAATTTTATAGAAAAATTCTCAAATACAATTGAGAAATCGGACTAACATAGACTATAAGTATGGATCCTTGGCTTTAATTTCCCATTGGTCCAAATGAGTGACAAACATAAATGTGCCCACAAATAGCCAAATTCCCGTAGAGTTGAACAAAAGTTACACAATTTTAATCTTTAAAATTTTATAGAAAAATTCTCAAATACAATTGAGAAATCGGACTTACATAGTTTATTAGTATGGATCCTTGGCTTTAATTTACCATTGGTTCAAATGAGTGACAAACAAATTTTATAGAAAAATTCTCAAATACAATTGAGAAATCGGACTTACATAGTTTATAAGTATGGATCCTTGGCTTTAATTTCCCATTGGTCCAAATGAGTGACAAAAACAAATGTGCCCACAAATAGCCAAATTCCCGTAGAGTTGAACAAAATTTACACAATTTTAATCTTTAAAATTTTATAGAAAAATTCTCAAATACAATTGAGAAATCGGACTTACATAGTCTATTAGTATGGATCCTTGGCTTTAATTTCCCATTGGTCCAAATGAGTGACAAACAAATTTTATAGAAAAATTCTCAAATACAATTGAGAAATCGGACTAACATAGACTATAAGTATGGATCCTTGGCTTTAATTTCCCATTGGTCCAAATGAGTGACAAACACAAATGTGCCCACAAATAGCCAAATTCCCGTAGAGTTGAACAAAATTTACACAATTTTAATCTTTAAAATTTTATAGAAAAATTCTCAAATACAATTGAGAAATCGGACTTACATAGTCTATTAGTATGGATCCTTGGCTTTAATTTCCCATTGGTCCAAATGAGTGACAAACAAATTTTATAGAAAAATTCTCAAATACAATTGAGAAATCGGACTAACATAGTCTACAAGTATGGATCCTTGGCTTTAATTTCCCATTGGTCCAAATGAGTGACAAACATAAATGTGCCCACAAATAGCCAAATTCCCGTAGAGTTGAACAAAATTTACACAATTTTAATCTTTAAAATTTTATAGAAAAATTCTCAAATACAATTGAGAAATCGGACTTACATAGACTATAAGTATGGATCCTTGGGTTTAATTTCCCATTGGTCCAAATGAGTGACAAACAAATTTTATTGAAAAATTCTCAAATACAATTGAGAAATCGGACTTACATAGTCTATTAGTATGGATCCTTGGCTTTAATTTCCCATTGGTCCAAATGAGTGACAAACAAATTTTATAGAAAAATTCTCAAATACAATTGAGAAATCGGACTTACATAGTCTACAAGTATGGATCCTTGGCTTTAATTTCCCATTGGTCCAAATGAGTGACAAACATAAATGTGCCCACAAATAGCCAAATTCCCGTAGAGTTGAACAAAATTTACACAATTTTAATCTTTAAAATTTTATAGAAAAATTCTCAAATACAATTGAGAAATCGGACTTACATAGTCTATTAGTATGGATCCTTGGCTTTAATTTTCCATTGGTCCAAATGAGTGACAAACAAATTTTATAGAAAAATTCTCAAATACAATGGAGAATCGGACTTACATAGACTATAAGTATGGATCCTTGGGTTTAATTTCCCATTGGTCCAAATGAGTGACAAATTTTATAGAAAAATTCTCAAATACAATTGAGAAATCGGACTAACATAGACTATAAGTATGGATCCTTGGCTTTAATTTCCCATTGGTCCAAATGAGTGACAAACATAAATGTGCCCACAAATAGCCAAATTCCCGTAGAGTTGAACAAAATTTACACAATTTTAATCTTTAAAATTTTATAGAAAAATTCTCAAATACAATTGAGAAATCGGACTTACATAGTCTATTAGTATGGATCCTTGGCTTTAATTTCCCATTGGTCCAAATGAGTGACAAACAAATTTTATAGAAAAATTCTCAAATACAATTGAGAAATCGGACTTACATAGTCTATTAGTATGGATCCTTGGCTTTAATTTCCCATTGGTCCAAATGAGTGACAAACAAATTTTATAGAAAAATTCTCAAATACAATTGAGAAATCGGACTAACATAGACTATAAGTATGGATCCTTGGCTTTAATTTCCCATTGGTCCAAATGAGTGACAAACATAAATGTGCCCACAAATAGCCAAATTCCCGTAGAGTTGAACAAAATTTACACAATTTTAATCTTTAAAATTTTATAGAAAAATTCTCAAATACAATTGAGAAATCGGACTTACATAGTCTATTAGTATGGATCCTTGGCTTTAATTTACCATTGGTCCAAATGAGTGACAAACAAATTTTATAGAAAAATTCTCAAATACAATTGAGAAATCGGACTTACATAGTCTATTAGTATGGATCCTTGGCTTTAATTTCCCATTGGTCCAAATGAGTGACAAACAAATTTTATAGAAAAATTCTCAAATACAATTGAGAAATCGGACTAACATAGACTATAAGTATGGATCCTTGGCTTTAATTTACCATTGGTCCAAATGAGTGACAAACAAATTTTATAGAAAAATTCTCAAATACAATTGAGAAATCGGACTAACATAGACTATAAGTATGGATCCTTGGCTTTAATTTCCCATTGGTCCAAATGAGTGACAAACATTAATGTGCCCACAAATAGCCAAATTCCCGTAGAGTTGAACCAAATTTACACAATTTTAATCTTTAAAATTTTATAGAAAAATTCTCAAATACAATTGAGAAATCGGACTTACATAGTCTATTAGTATGGATCCTTGGCTTTAATTTACCATTGGTCCAAATGAGTGACAAACAAATTTTATAGAAAAATTCTCAAATACAATTGAGAAATCGGACTAACATAGACTATAAGTATGGATCCTTGGCTTTAATTTCCCATTGGTCCAAATGAGTGACAAACATTAATGTGCCCACAAATAGCCAAATTCCCGTAGAGTTGAACCAAATTTACACAATTTTAATCTTTAAAATTTTATAGAAAAATTCTTAAATACAATTGAGAAATCGGACTTACATAGTCTATTAGTATGGATCCTTGGCTTTAATTTCCCATTGGTCCAAATGAGTGACAAACAAATTTTATAGAAAAATTCTCAAATACAATTGAGAAATCGGACTTATATAGTCTATTAGTATGGATCCTTGGCTTTAATTTCCCATTGGTCCAAATGAGTGACAAACAAATTTTATAGAAAAATTCTCAAATACAATTGAGAAATCGGACTTACATAGTCTATTAGTATGGATCCTTGGCTTTAATTTCCCATTGGTCCAAATGAGTGACAAACAAATTTTATAGAAAAATTCTCAAATACAATTGAGAAATCGGACTAACATAGACTATAAGTATGGATCCTTGGCTTTAATTTCCCATTGGTCCAAATGAGTGACAAACATAAATGTGCCCACAAATAGCCAAATTCCCGTAGAGTTGAACAAAATTTACACAATTTTAATCTTTAAAATTTTATAGAAAAATTCTCAAATACAATTGAGAAATCGGACTTACATAGTCTATTAGTATGGATCCTTGGCTTTAATTTACCATTGGTCCAAATGAGTGACAAACAAATTTTATAGAAAAATTCTCAAATACAATTGAGAAATCGGACTAACATAGACTATAAGTATGGATCCTTGGCTTTAATTTCCCATTGGTCCAAATGAGTGACAAACATAAATGTGCCCACAAATAGCCAAATTCCCGTAGAGTTGAACAAAATTTTTACAATTTTAATCTTTAAAATTTTATAGAAAAATTCTCAAATACAATTGAGAAATCGGACTTACATAGTCTATTATTATGGATCCTTGGCTTTAATTTACCATTGGTCCAAATGAGTGACAAACAAATTTTATAGAAAAATTCTCAAATACAATTGAGAAATCGGACTTACATAGTCTATTAGTATGGATCCTTGGCTTTAATTTCCCATTGGTCCAAATGAGTGACAAACAAATTTTATAGAAAAATTCTCAAATACAATTGAGAAATCGGACTTACATAGTCTATTAGTATGGATCCTTGGCTTTAATTTACCATTGGTCCAAATGAGTGACAAACAAATTTTATAGAAAAATTCTCAAATACAATTGAGAAATCGGACTTACATAGTCTATTAGTATGGATCCTTGGCTTTAATTTACCATTGGTCCAAATGAGTGACAAACATAAATGTGCCCACAAATAGCCAAATTCCCGTAGAGTTGAACAAAATTTACACAATTTTAATCTTTAAAATTTTATAGAAAAATTCTCAAATACAATTGAGAAATCGGACTTACATAGTCTATTAGTATGGATCCTTGGCTTTAATTTACCATTGGTCCAAATGAGTGACAAACAAATTTTATAGAAAAATTCTCAAATACAATTGAGAAATCGGACTTACATAGTCTATTAGTATGGATCCTTGGCTTTAATTTACCATTGGTCCAAATGAGTGACAAACAAATTTTATAGAAAAATTCTCAAATACAATTGAGAAATCGGACTTACATAGTCTATTAGTATGGATCCTTGGCTTTAATTTACCATTGGTCCAAATGAGTGACAAACATAAATGTGCCCACAAATAGCCAAATTCCCGTAGAGTTGAACAAAATTTACACAATTTTAATCTTTAAAATTTTATAGAAAAATTCTCAAATACAATTGAGAAATCGGACTTACATAGTCTATTAGTATGGATCCTTGGCTTTAATTTACCATTGGTCCAAATGAGTGACAAACAAATTTTATAGAAAAATTCTCAAATACAATTGAGAAATCGGACTTACATAGTCTATTAGTATGGATCCTTGGCTTTAATTTACCATTGGTCCAAATGAGTGACAAACATAAATGTGCCCACAAATAGCCAAATTCCCGTAGAGTTGAACAAAATTTACACAATTTTAATCTTTAAAATTTTATAGAAAAATTCTCAAATACAATTGAGAAATCGGACATACATAGTCTATTAGTATGGATCCTTGGCTTTAATTTACCATTGGTCCAAATGAGTGACAAACAAATTTTATAGAAAAATTCTCAAATACAATTGAGAAATCGGACTTACATAGTCTATTATTATGGATCCTTGGCTTTAATTTACCATTGGTCCAAATGAGTGACAAAAAAATTTTATAGAAAAATTCTCAAATACAATTGAGAAATCGGACTTACATAGTCTATTAGTATGGATCCTTGGCTTTAATTTACCATTGGTCCAAATGAGTGACAAACAAATTTTATAGAAAAATTCTCAAATACAATTGAGAAATCGGACTTACATAGTCTATTAGTATGGATCCTTGGCTTTAATTTACCATTGGTCCAAATGAGTGACAAACAAATTTTATAGAAAAATTCTCAAATACAATTGAGAAATCGGACTAACATAGACTATAAGTATGGATCCTTGGCTTTAATTTCCCATTGGTCCAAATGAGTGACAAACAAATTTTATAGAAAAATTCTCAAATACAATTGAGAAATCGGACTTACATAGTCTATTAGTATGGATCCTTGGCTTTAATTTACCATTGGTCCAAATGAGTGACAAACAAATTTTATAGAAAAATTCTCAAATACAATTGAGAAATCGGACTTACATAGTCTATTAGTATGGATCCTTGGCTTTAATTTACCATTGGTCCAAATGAGTGACAAACATAAATGTGCCCACAAATAGCCAAATTCCCGTAGAGTTGAACAAAATTTACACAATTTTAATCTTTAAAATTTTATAGAAAAATTCTCAAATACAATTGAGAAATCGGACTTACATAGTCTATTAGTATGGATCCTTGGCTTTAATTTACCATTGGTCCAAATGAGTGACAAACAAATTTTATAGAAAAATTCTCAAATACAATTGAGAAATCGGACTTACATAGTCTATTAGTATGGATCCTTGGCTTTAATTTACCATTGGTCCAAATGAGTGACAAACAAATTTTATAGAAAAATTCTCAAATACAATTGAGAAATCGGACTTACATAGTCTATTAGTATGGATCCTTGGCTTTAATTTACCATTGGTCCAAATGAGTGACAAACATAAATGTGCCCACAAATAGCCAAATTCCCGTAGAGTTGAACAAAATTTACACAATTTTAATCTTTAAAATTTTATAGAAAAATTCTCAAATACAATTGAGAAATCGGACTTACATAGTCTATTAGTATGGATCCTTGGCTTTAATTTACCATTGGTCCAAATGAGTGACAAACAAATTTTATAGAAAAATTCTCAAATACAATTGAGAAATCGGACTTACATAGTCTATTAGTATGGATCCTTGGCTTTAATTTACCATTGGTCCAAATGAGTGACAAACATAAATGTGCCCACAAATAGCCAAATTCCCGTAGAGTTGAACAAAATTTACACAATTTTAATCTTTAAAATTTTATAGAAAAATTCTCAAATACAATTGAGAAATCGGACATACATAGTCTATTAGTATGGATCCTTGGCTTTAATTTACCATTGGTCCAAATGAGTGACAAACAAATTTTATAGAAAAATTCTCAAATACAATTGAGAAATCGGACTTACATAGTCTATTATTATGGATCCTTGGCTTTAATTTACCATTGGTCCAAATGAGTGACAAAAAAATTTTATAGAAAAATTCTCAAATACAATTGAGAAATCGGACTTACATAGTCTATTAGTATGGATCCTTGGCTTTAATTTACCATTGGTCCAAATGAGTGACAAACAAATTTTATAGAAAAATTCTCAAATACAATTGAGAAATCGGACTTACATAGTCTATTAGTATGGATCCTTGGCTTTAATTTACCATTGGTCCAAATGAGTGACAAACAAATTTTATAGAAAAATTCTCAAATACAATTGAGAAATCGGACTAACATAGACTATAAGTATGGATCCTTGGCTTTAATTTCCCATTGGTCCAAATGAGTGACAAACATAAATGTGCCCACAAATAGCCAAATTCCCGTAGAGTTGAACAAAATTTACACAATTTTAATCTTTAAAATTTTATAGAAAAATTCTCAAATACAATTAAGAAATCGGACTTACATAGTCTATTAGTATGGATCCTTGGCTTTAATTTCCCATTGGTCCAAATGAGTGACAAACATAAATGTGCCCACAAATAGCCAAATTCTCGTAGAGTTGAACCAAATTTACACAATTTTAATCTTTAAAATTTTATAGAAAAAATCTTAAATACAATTGAGAAATCGGACTTACATAGTCTATTAGTATGGATCCTTGGCTTTAATTTCCCATTGGTCCAAATGAGTGACAAACAAATTTTATAGAAAAATTCTCAAATACAATTGAGAAATCGGACTTATATAGTCTATTAGTATGGATCCTTGGCTTTAATTTCCCATTGGTCCAAATGAGTGACAAACAAATTTTATAGAAAAATTCTCAAATACAATTGAGAAATCGGACTTACATAGTCTATTAGTATGGATCCTTGGCTTTAATTTCCCATTGGTCCAAATGAGTGACAAACAAAATTTATAGATAAATTCTCAAATACAATTGAGAAATCGGACTAACATAGACTATAAGTATGGATCCTTGGCTTTAATTTCCCATTGGTCCAAATGAGTGACAAACATAAATGTGCCCACAAATAGCCAAATTCCCGTAGAGTTGAACAAAATTTACACAATTTTAATCTTTAAAATTTTATAGAAAAATTCTCAAATACAATTGAGAAATCGGACTTACATAGTCTATTAGTATGGATCCTTGGCTTTAATTTACCATTGGTCCAAATGAGTGACAAACAAATTTTATAGAAAAATTCTCAAATACAATTGAGAAATCGGACTAACATAGACTATAAGTATGGATCCTTGGCTTTAATTTCCAATTGGTCCAAATGAGTGACAAACATAAATGTGCCCACAAATAGCCAAATTCCCGTAGAGTTGAACAAAATTTACACAATTTTAATCTTTAAAATTTTATAGAAAAATTCTCAAATACAATTGAGAAATCGGACTTACATAGTCTATTAGTATGGATCCTTGGCTTTAATTTAAAATTGGTCCAAATGAGTGACAAACAAATTTTATAGAAAAATTCTCAAATACAATTGAGAAATCGGACTTACATAGTCTATTATTATGGATCCTTGGCTTTAATTTACCATTGGTCCAAATGAGTGACAAAAAAATTTTATAGAAAAATTCTCAAATACAATTGAGAAATCGGACTTACATAGTCTATTAGTATGGATCCTTGGCTTTAATTTACCATTGGTCCAAATGAGTGACAAACAAATTTTATAGAAAAATTCTCAAATACAATTGAGAAATCGGACTTACATAGTCTATTAGTATGGATCCTTGGCTTTAATTTACCATTGGTCCAAATGAGTGACAAACAAATTTTATAGAAAAATTCTCAAATACAATTGAGAAATCGGACTAACATAGACTATAAGTATGGATCCTTGGCTTTAATTTCCCATTGGTCCAAATGAGTGACAAACATAAATGTGCCCACAAATAGCCAAATTCCCTTAGAGTTGAACAAAATTTACAGAATTTCAATCTTTAAAATTTTATAGAAAAATTCTCAAATACAATTAAGAAATCGGACTTACATAGTCTATTAGTATGGATCCTTGGCTTTAATTTCCCATTGGTCCAAATGAGTGACAAACATAAATGTGCCCACAAATAGCCAAATTCTCGTAGAGTTGAACCAAATTTACACAATTTTAATCTTTAAAATTTTATAGAAAAATTCTTAAATACAATTGAGAAATCGGACTTACATAGTCTATTAGTATGGATCCTTGGCTTTAATTTCCCATTGGTCCAAATGAGTGACAAACAAATTTTATAGAAAAATTCCCAAATACAATTGAGAAATCGGACTTATATAGTCTATTAGTATGGATCCTTGGCTTTAATTTCCCATTGGTCCAAATGAGTGACAAACAAATTTTATAGAAAAATTCTCAAATACAATTGAGAAATCGGACTTACATAGTCTATTAGTATGGATCCTTGGCTTTAATTTCCCATTGGTCCAAATGAGTGACAAACAAAATTTATAGAAAAATTCTGAAATACAATTGAGAAATCGGACTAACATAGACTATAAGTATGGATCCTTGGCTTTAATTTCCCATTGGTCCAAATGAGTGACAAACATAAATGTGCCCACAAATAGCCAAATTCCCGTAGAGTTGAACAAAATTTACACAATTTTAATCTTTAAAATTTTATAGAAAAATTCTCAAATACAATTGAGAAATCGGACTTACATAGTCTATTAGTATGGATCCTTGGCTTTAATTTACCATTGGTCCAAATGAGTGACAAACAAATTTTATAGAAAAATTCTCAAATACAATTGAGAAATCGGACTAACATAGACTATAAGTATGGATCCTTGGCTTTAATTTCCCATTGGTCCAAATGAGTGACAAACATAAATGTGCCCACAAATAGCCAAATTCCCGTAGAGTTGAACAAAATTTACACAATTTTAATCTTTAAAATTTTATAGAAAAATTCTCAAATACAATTGAGAAATCGGACTTACATAGTCTATTAGTATGGATCCTTGGCTTTAATTTCCCATTGGTCCAAATGAGTGACAAACAAATTTTATAGAAAAATTCTCAAATACAATTGAGAAATCGGACTAACATAGACTATAAGTATGGATCCTTGGCTTTAATTTCCCATTGGTCCAAATGAGTGACAAACATAAATGTGCCCACAAATAGCCAAATTCCCGTAGAGTTGAACAAAATTTACACAATTTTAATCTTTAAAATTTTATAGAAAAATTCTCAAATACAATTGAGAAATCGGACTTACATAGTCTATTAGTATGGATCCTTGGCTTTAATTTCCCATTGGTCCAAATGAGTGACAAACAAATTTTATAGAAAAATTCTCAAATACAATTGAGAAATCGGACTAACATAGACTATAAGTATGGATCCTTGGCTTTAATTTCCCATTGATCCAAATGAGTGACAAACATAAATGTGCCCACAAATAGCCAAATTCCCGTAGAGTTGAACAAAATTTACACAATTTTAATCTTTAAAATTTTATAGAAAAATTCTCAAATACAATTGAGAAATCGGACTTACATAGTCTATTAGTATGGATCCTTGGCTTTAATTTAAAATTGGTCCAAATGAGTGACAAACAAATTTTATAGAAAAATTCTCAAATACAATTGAGAAATCGGACTTACATAGTCTATTAGTATGGATCCTTGGCTTTAATTTACCATTGGTCCAAATGAGTGACAAACATAAATGTGCCCACAAATAGCCAAATTCCCGTAGAGTTGAACAAAATTTACACAATTTTAATCTTTAAAATTTTATAGAAAAATTCTCAAATACAATTGAGAAATCGGACTTACATAGTCTATTAGTATGGATCCTTGGCTTTAATTTCCCATTGGTCCAAATGAGTGACAAACAAATTTTATAGAAAAATTCTCAAATACAATTGAGAAATCGGACTAACATAGACTATAAGTATGGATCCTTGGCTTTAATTTCCCATTGGTCCAAATGAGTGACAAACATAAATGTGCCCACAAATAGCCAAATTCCCGTAGAGTTGAACAAAATTTACACAATTTTAATCTTTAAAATTTTATAGAAAAATTCTCAAATACAATTGAGAAATCGGACTTACATAGTCTATTAGTATGGATCCTTGGCTTTAATTTACCATTGGTCCAAATGAGTGACAAACAAATTTTATAGAAAAATTCTCAAATACAATTGAGAAATCGGACTTACATAGTCTACAAGTATGGATCCTTGGCTTTAATTTCCCATTGGTCCAAATGAGTGACAAACATAAATGTGCCCACAAATAGCCAAAT
The DNA here is from genome assembly GCA_947311025.1 of Lypha dubia. Taxonomy (NCBI): domain Eukaryota; kingdom Metazoa; phylum Arthropoda; class Insecta; order Diptera; family Tachinidae; genus Lypha; species Lypha dubia. The sequence continues at coordinate 125,785,926 of OX371261.1, read as the reverse complement.
TCCCGTAGAGTTGAACAAAATTTACACAATTTTAATCTTTAAAATTTTATAGAAAAATTCTCAAATACAATTGAGAAATCGGACTTACATAGTCTATTAGTATGGATCCTTGGCTTTAATTTCCCATTGGTCCAAATGAGTGACAAACAAATTTTATAGAAAAATTCTCAAATACAATTGATAAATCGGACTTACATAGACTATAAGTATGGATCCTTAGGTTTAATTTCCCATTGGTTGAAATGAGTGACAAATTTTATAGAAAAATTCTCAAATACAATTGAGAAATCGGACTAACATAGACTATAAGTATGGATCCTTGGCTTTAATTTCCCATTGGTCCAAATGAGTGACAAACATAAATGTGCCCACAAATAGCCAAATTCCCGTAGAGTTGAACAAAATTTACACAATTTTAATCTTTAAAATTTTGTAGAAAAATTCTCAAATACAATTGAGAAATCGGACTTACATAGTCTACAAGTATGGATCCTTGGCTTTAATTTCCCATTGGTCCAAATGAGTGACAAACATAAATGTGCCCACAAATAGCCAAATTCCCGTAGAGTTGAACAAAATTTACACAATTTTAATCTTTAAAATTTTATAGAAAAATTCTCATATACAATTGAGAAATCGGACTAACATAGACTATAAGTATGGATCCTTGGCTTTAATTTCCCATTGGTCCAAATGAGTGACAAACATAAATGTGCCCACAAATAGCCAAATTCCCGTAGAGTTGAACAAAATTTACACAATTTTAATCTTTAAAATTTTATAGAAAAATTCTCAAATACAATTGAGAAATCGGACTTACATAGACTATAAGTATGGATCCTTGGCTTTAATTCCCCATTGGTCCAAATGAGTGACAAACAAATTTTATAGAAAAATTCTCAAATACAATTGAGAAATCGGACTTACATAGACTATAAGTATGGATCCTTGGCTTTAATTTCCCATTGGTCCAAATGAGTGACAAACATAAATGTGCCCACAAATAGCCAAATTCCCGTAGAGTTGAACAAAATTTACACAATTTTAATTTTTAAAATTTTATAGAAAAATTCTCAAATACAATTGAGAAATCGGACTTACATAGTCTACAAGTATGGATCCTTGGCTTTAATTTACCATTGGTCCAAATGAGTGACAAACAAATTTTATAGAAAAATTCTCATATACAATTGAGAAATCGGACTTACATAGTCTACAAGTATGGATCCTTGGCTTTAATTTCCCATTGGTCCAAATGAGTGACAAACAAATTTTATAGAAAAATTCTCAAATACAATTGAGAAATCGGACTAACATAGACTATAAGTATGGATCCTTGGCTTTAATTTCCCATTGGTCCAAATGAGTGACAAACATAAATGTGCCCACAAATAGCCAAATTCCCGTAGAGTTGAACAAAATTTACACAATTTTAATCTTTAAAATTTTATAGAAAAATTCTCAAATACAATTGAGAAATCGGACTTACATAGTCTACAAGTATGGATCCTTGGCTTTAATTTCCCATTGGTCCAAATGAGTGACAAACATAAATGTGACCACAAATAGCCAAATTCCCGTAGAGTTGAACAAAATTTACACAATTTTAGTCTTTAAAATTTTATAGAAAAATTCTCATATACAATTGAGAAATCGGACTAACATAGACTATAAGTATGGATCCTTGGCTTTAATTTCCCATTGGTCCAAATGAGTGACAAACATAAATGTGCCCACAAATAGCCAAATTCCCGTAGAGTTGAACAAAATTTACACAATTTTAATCTTTAAAATTTTATAGAAAAATTCTCATATACAATTGAGAAATCGGACTAACATAGACTATAAGTATGGATCCTTGGCTTTAATTTCCCATTGGTCCAAATGAGTGACAAACAAATTTTATAGAAAAATTCTCAAATACAATTGAGAAATCGGACTTACATAGACTATAAGTATGGATCCTTGGCTTTAATTTCCCATTGGTCCAAATGAGTGACAAACAAATTTTATAGAAAAATTCTCAAATACAATTGAGAAATCGGACTTACATAGACTATAAGTATGGATCCTTGGCTTTAATTTCCCATTGGTCCAAATGAGTGACAAACAAATTTTATAGAAAAATTCTCAAATACAATTGAGAAATCGGACTTACATAGACTATAAGTATGGATCCTTGGCTTTAATTTCCCATTGGTCCAAATGAGTGACAAACATAAATGTGCCCACAAATAGCCAAATTCCCGTAGAGTTGAACAAAATTTACACAATTTTAATCTTTAAAATTTTATAGAAAAATTCTCAAATACAATTGAGAAATCGGACTTACATAGACTATAAGTATGGATCCTTGGCTTTAATTTCCCATTGGTCCAAATGAGTGACAAACAAATTTTATAGAAAAATTCTCAAATACAATTGAGAAATCGGACTAACATAGACTATAAGTATGGATCCTTGGCTTTAATTTCCCATTGGTCCAAATGAGTGACAAACATAAATGTGCCCACAAATAGCCAAATTCCCGTGGAGTTGAACAAAATTTACACAATTTTAGTCTTTAAAATTTTATAGAAAAATTCTCATATACAATTGAGAAATCGGACTAACATAGACTATAAGTATGGATCCTTGGCTTTAATTTCCCATTGGTCCAAATGAGTGACAAACATAAATGTGCCCACAAATAGCCAAATTCCCGTAGAGTTGAACAAAATTTACACAATTTTAATCTTTAAAATTTTATAGAAAAATTCTCATATACAATTGAGAAATCGGACTAACATAGACTATAAGTATGGATCCTTGGCTTTAATTTCCCATTGGTCCAAATGAGTGACAAACAAATTTTATAGAAAAATTCTCAAATACAATTGAGAAATCGGACTTACATAGACTATAAGTATGGATCCTTGGCTTTAATTTCCCATTGGTCCAAATGAGTGACAAACAAATTTTATAGAAAAATTCTCAAATACAATTGAGAAATCGGACTTACATAGACTATAAGTATGGATCCTTGGCTTTAATTTCCCATTGGTCCAAATGAGTGACAAACAAATTTTATAGAAAAATTCTCAAATACAATTGAGAAATCGGACTTACATAGACTATAAGTATGGATCCTTGGCTTTAATTTCCCATTGGTCCAAATGAGTGACAAACATAAATGTGCCCACAAATAGCCAAATTCCCGTAGAGTTGAACAAAATTTACACAATTTTAATCTTTAAAATTTTATAGAAAAATTCTCAAATACAATTGAGAAATCGGACTTACATAGACTATAAGTATGGATCCTTGGCTTTAATTTCCCATTGGTCCAAATGAGTGACAAACAAATTTTATAGAAAAATTCTCAAATACAATTGAGAAATCGGACTAACATAGACTATAAGTATGGATCCTTGGCTTTAATTTCCCATTGGTCCAAATGAGTGACAAACATAAAGGTGCCCACAAATAGCCAAATTCCCGTAGAGTTGAACAAAATTTACACAATTTTAGTCTTTAAAATTTTATAGAAAAATTCTCATATACAATTGAGAAATCGGACTAACATAGACTATAAGTATGGATCCTTGGCTTTAATTTCCCATTGGTCCAAATGAGTGACAAACATAAATGTGCCCACAAATAGCCAAATTCCCGTAGAGTTGAACAAAATTTACACAATTTTAATCTTTAAAATTTTATAGAAAAATTCTCATATACAATTGAGAAATCGGACTAACATAGACTATAAGTATGGATCCTTGGCTTTAATTTCCCATTGGTCCAAATGAGTGACAAACAAATTTTATAGAAAAATTCTCAAATACAATTGAGAAATCGGACTTACATAGACTATAAGTATGGATCCTTGGCTTTAATTTCCCATTGGTCCAAATGAGTGACAAACAAATTTTATAGAAAAATTCTCAAATACAATTGAGAAATCGGACTTACATAGACTATAAGTATGGATCCTTGGCTTTAATTTCCCATTGGTCCAAATGAGTGACAAACAAATTTTATAGAAAAATTCTCAAATACAATTGAGAAATCGAACTTACATAGACTATAAGTATGGATCCTTGGCTTTAATTTCCCATTGGTCCAAATGAGTGACAAACATAAATGTGCCCACAAATAGCCAAATTCCCGTAGAGTTGAACAAAATTTACACAATTTTAATCTTTAAAATTTTATAGAAAAATTCTCAAATACAATTGAGAAATCGGACTTACATAGTCTACAAGTATGGATCCTTGGCTTTAATTTACCATTGGTCCAAATGAGTGACAAACAAATTTTATAGAAAAATTCTCATATACAATTGAGAAATCGGACTTACATAGTCTACAAGTATGGATCCTTGGCTTTAATTTCCCATTGGTCCAAATGAGTGACAAACATAAATGTGCCCACAAATAGCCAAATTCCCGTAGAGTTGAACAAAATTTACACAATTTTAATCTTTAAAATTTTATAGAAAAATTCTCAAATACAATTGAGAAATCGGACTTACATAGACTATAAGTATGGATCCTTGGCTTTAATTTCCCATTGGTCCAAATGAGTGACAAACAAATTTTATAGAAAAATTCTCAAATACAATTGAGAAATCGAACTTACATAGACTATAAGTATGGATCCTTGGCTTTAATTTCCCATTGGTCCAAATGAGTGACAAACAAATTTTATAGAAAAATTCTCAAATACAATTGAGAAATCGGACTTACATAGACTATAAGTATGGATCCTTGGCTTTAATTTCCCATTGGTCCAAATGAGTGACAAACATAAATGTGCCCACAAATAGCCAAATTCCCGTAGAGTTGAACAAAATTTACACAATTTTAATCTTTAAAATTTTATAGAAAAATTCTCAAATACAATTGAGAAATCGGACTTACATAGTCTACAAGTATGGATCCTTGGCTTTAATTTACCATTGGTCCAAATGAGTGATAAACAAATTTTATAGAAAAATTCTCATATACAATTGAGAAATCGGACTTACATAGTCTACAAGTATGGATCCTTGGCTTTAATTTCCCATTGGTCCAAATGAGTGACAAACATAAATGTGCCCACAAATAGCCAAATTCCCGTAGAGTTGAACAAAATTTACACAATTTTAATCTTTAAAATTTTATAGAAAAATTCTCAAATACAATTGAGAAATCGGACTTACATAGTCTATTAGTATGGATCCTTGGCTTTAATTTCCCATTGGTCCAAATGAGTGACAAACAAATTTTATAGAAAAATTCTCAAATACAATTGAGAAATCGGACTAACATAGACTATAAGTATGGATCCTTGGCTTTAATTTCCCATTGGTCCAAATGAGTGACAAACATAAATGTGCCCACAAATAGCCAAATTCCCGTAGAGTTGAACAAAATTTACACAATTTTAATCTTTAAAATTTTATAGAAAAATTCTCAAATACAATTGAGAAATCGGACTTACATAGTCTACAAGTATGGATCCTTGGCTTTAATTTCCCATTGGTCCAAATGAGTGACAAACATAAATGTGCCCACAAATAGCCAAATTCCCGTAGAGTTAAACAAAATTTACACAATTTTAATCTTTAAAATTTTATAGAAAAATTCTCAAATACAATTGAGAAATCGGACTTACATAGACTATAAGTATGGATCCTTGGCTTTAATTTCCCATTGGTCCAAATGAGTGACAAACAAATTTTATAGAAAAATTCTCAAATACAATTGAGAAATCGGACTTACATAGACTATAAGTATGGATCCTTGGCTTTAATTTCCCATTGGTCCAAATGAGTGACAAACATAAATGTGCCCACAAATAGCCAAATTCCCGTAGAGTTGAACAAAATTTACACAATTTTAATCTTTAAAATTTTATAGAAAAATTCTCAAATACAATTGAGAAATCGGACTTACATAGTCTATAAGTATGGATCCTTGGCTTTAATTTACCATTGGTCCAAATGAGTGACAAACAAATTTTATAGAAAAATTCTCATATACAATTGAGAAATCGGACTTACATAGTCTACAAGTATGGATCCTTGGCTTTAATTTCCCATTGGTCCAAATGAGTGACAAACATAAATGTGCCCACAAATAGCCAAATTCCCGTAGAGTTGAACAAAATTTACACAATTTTAATCCTTAAAATTTTATAGAAAAATTCTCAAATACAATTGAGAAATCGGACTTACATAGTCTATTAGTATGGATCCTTGGCTTTGATTTCCCATTGGTCCAAATGAGTGACAAACAAATTTTATAGAAAAATTCTCAAATACAATTGAGAAATCGGACTTACATAGACTATAAGTATGGATCCTTGGCTTTAATTTCCCATTGGTCCAAATGAGTGACAAACAAATTTTATAGAAAAATTCTCAAATACAATTGAGAAATCGGACTTACTTAGACTATAAGTATGGATCCTTGGGTTTAATTTCCCATTGGTCCAAATGAGTGACAAATTTTATAGAAAAATTCTCAAATACAATTGAGAAATCGGACAAACATAGACTATAAGTATGGATCGTTGGCTTTAATTTCCCATTGGTCCAAATGAGTGACAAACATAAATGTGCCCACAAATAGCCAAATTCCCGTAGAGTTGAACAAAATTTACACAATTTTAATCTTTAAAATTTTATAGAAAAATTCTCAAATACAATTGAGAAATCGGACTTACATAGACTATAAGTATGGATCCTTGGCTTTAATTTACCATTGGTCCAAATGAGTGACAAACAAATTTTATAGAAAAATTCTCAAATACAATTGAGAAATCGGACTAACATAGACTATAAGTATGGATCCTTGGCTTTAATTTCCCATTGGTCCAAATGAGTGACAAACATAAATGTGCCCACAAATAGCCAAATTCCCGTAGAGTTGAACAAAATTTACACAATTTTAATCTTTAAAATTTTATAGAAAAATTCTCAAATACAATTGAGAAATCGGACTTACATAGTCTATTAGTATGGATCCTTGGCTTTAATTTAAAATTGGTCCAAATGAGTGACAAACAAATTTTATAGAAAAATTCTCAAATACAATTGAGAAATCGGACTTACATAGTCTATTAGTATGGATCCTTGGCTTTTATTTACCATTGGTCCAAATGAGTGAAAACAAATTTTATAGAAAAATTCTCAAATACAATTGAGAAATCGGACTTACATAGTCTATTAGTATGGATACTTGGCTTTAATTTCCCATTGGTCCAAATGAGTGACAAACAAATTTTATAGAAAAATTCTCAAATACAATTGAGAAATCGGACTTAAATAGTCTATTAGTATGGATCCTTGGCTTTAATTTACCATTGGTCCAAATGAGTGAAAACAAATTTTATAGAAAAATTCTCAAATACAATTGAGAAATCGGACTTACATAGTCTATTAGTATGGATCCTTGGCTTTAATTTCCCATTGGTCCAAATGAGTGACAAACAAATTTTATAGAAAAATTCTCAAATACAATTGAGAAATCGGACTTACATAGTCTATTCGTATGGATCCTTGGCTTTAATTTACCATTGGTCCAAATGAGTGAAAACAAATTTTATAGAAAAATTCTCAAATACAATTGAGAAATCGGACTTACATAGTCTATTAGTATGGATCCTTGGCTTTAATTTCCCATTGGTCCAAATGAGTGACAAACAAATTTTATAGAAAAATTCTCAAATACAATTGAGAAATCGGACTTACATAGACTATAAGTATGGATCCTTAGGTTTAATTTCCCATTGGTTGAAATGAGTGACAAATTTTATAGAAAAATTCTCAAATACAATTGAGAAATCGGACTAACATAGACTATAAGTATGGATCCTTGGCTTTAATTTCCCATTGGTCCAAATGAGTGACAAACATAAATGTGCCCACAAATAGCCAAATTCCCGTAGAGTTGAACAAAATTTACACAATTTTAATCTTTAAAATTTTATAGAAAAATTCTCAAATACAATTGAGAAATCGGACTTACATAGTCTACAAGTATGGATCCTTGGCTTTAATTTCCCATTGGTCCAAATGAGTGACAAACATAAATGTGCCCACAAATAGCCAAATTCCCGTAGAGTTGAACAAAATTTACACAATTTTAATCTTTAAAATTTTATAGAAAAATTCTCAAATACAATTGAGAAATCGGACTTACATAGTCTACAAGTGTGGATCCTTGGCTTTAATTTACCATTGGTCCAAATGAGTGACAAACAAATTTTATAGAAAAATTCTCATATACAATTGAGAAATCGGACTTACATAGTCTACAAGTATGGATCCTTGGCTTTAATTTCCCATTGGTCCAAATGAGTGACAAACATAAATGTGCCCACAAATAGCCAAATTCCCGTAGAGTTGAACATAATTTACACAATTTTAATCTTTAAAATTTTATAGAAAAATTCTCAAATACAATTGAGAAATCGGACTTACATAGACTATAAGTATGGATCCTTGGCTTTAATTTCCCATTGGTCCAAATGAGTGACAAACAAATTTTATAGAAAAATTCTCAAATACAATTGAGAAATCGGACTTACTTAGACTATAAGTATGGATCCTTGGGTTTAATTTCCCATTGGTCCAAATGAGTGACAAATTTTATAGAAAAATTCTCAAATACAATTGAGAAATCGGACTAACATAGACTATAAGTATGGATCGTTGGCTTTAATTTCCCATTGGTCCAAATGAGTGACAAACATAAATGTGCCCACAAATAGCCAAATTCCCGTAGAGTTGAACAAAATTTACACAATTTTAATCTTTAAAATTTTATAGAAAAATTCTCAAATACAATTGAGAAATCGGACTTACATAGACTATAAGTATGGATCCTTGGCTTTAATTTACCATTGGTCCAAATGAGTGACAAACAAATTTTATAGAAAAATTCTCAAATACAATTGAGAAATCGGACTAACATAGACTATAAGTATGGATCCTTGGCTTTAATTTCCCATTGGTCCAAATGAGTGACAAACATAAATGTGCCCACAAATAGCCAAATTCCCGTAGAGTTGAACAAAATTTACACAATTTTAATCTTTAAAATTTTATAGAAAAATTCTCAAATACAATTGAGAAATTGGACTTACATAGTCTATTAGTATGGATCCTTGGCTTTAATTTAAAATTGGTCCAAATGAGTGACAAACAAATTTTATAGAAAAATTCTCAAATACAATTGAGAAATCGGACTTACATAGTCTATTAGTATGGATCCTTGGCTTTAATTTACCATTGGTCCAAATGAGTGAAAACAAATTTTATAGAAAAATTCTCAAATACAATTGAGAAATCGGACTTACATAGTCTATTAGTATGGATACTTGGCTTTAATTTCCCATTGGTCCAAATGAGTGACAAACAAATTTTATAGAAAAATTCTCAAATACAATTGAGAAATCGGACTTACATAGTCTATTAGTATGGATCCTTGGCTTTAATTTACCATTGGTCCAAATGAGTGAAAACAAATTTTATAGAAAAATTCTCAAATACAATTGAGAAATCGGACTTACATAGTCTATTAGTATGGATCCTTGGCTTTAATTTCCCATTGGTCCAAATGAGTGACAAACAAATTTTATAGAAAAATTCTCAAATACAATTGAGAAATCGGACTTACATAGTCTATTAGTATGGATCCTTGGCTTTAATTTCCCATTGGTCCAAATGAGTGACAAACAAATTTTATAGAAAAATTCTCAAATACAATTGAGAAATCGGACTTACATAGTCTATTAGTATGGATCCTTGGCTTTAATTTCCCATTGGTCCAAATGAGTGACAAACAAATTTTATAGAAAAATTCTCAAATACAATTGAGAAATCGGACTTACATAGTCTATTAGTATGGATCCTTGGCTTTAATTTACCATTGGTCCAAATGAGTGAAAACAAATTTTATAGAAAAATTCTCAAATACAATTGAGAAATCGGACTTACATAGTCTATTAGTATGGATACTTGGCTTTAATTTCCCATTGGTCCAAATGAGTGACAAACAAATTTTATAGAAAAATTCTCAAATACAATTGAGAAATCGGACTTACATAGTCTATTAGTATGGATCCTTGGCTTTAATTTACCATTGGTCCAAATGAGTGAAAACAAATTTTATAGAAAAATTCTCAAATACAATTGAGAAATCGGACTTACATAGTCTATTAGTATGGATCCTTGGCTTTAATTTCCCATTGGTCCAAATGAGTGACAAACAAATTTTATAGAAAATTTCTCAAATACAATTGAGAAATCGGACTTACATAGTCTATTAGTATGGATCCTTGGCTTTAATTTACCATTGGTCCAAGTGAGTGAAAACAAATTTTATAGAAAAATTCTCAAATACAATTGAGAAATCGGACTTACATAGTCTATTAGTATGGATCCTTGGCTTTAATTTCCCATTGGTCCAAATGAGTGACAAACAAATTTTATAGAAAAATTCTCAAATACAATTGAGAAATCGGACTTACATAGTCTATTAGTATGGATCCTTGGCTTTAATTTACCATTGGTCCAAATGAGTGAAAACAAATTTTATAGAAAAATTCTCAAATACAATTAAGAAATCGGACTTACATAGTCTATTAGTATGGATCCTTGGCTTTAATTTCCCATTGGTCCAAATGAGTGACAAACAAATTTTATAGAAAAATTCTCAAATACAATTGAGAAATCGGACTTACATAGTCTATTAGTATGGATCCTTGGCTTTAATTTACCATTGGTCCAAATGAGTGAAAACAAATTTTATAGAAAAATTCTCAAATACAATTGAGAAATCGGACTTACATAGTCTATTAGTATGGATCCTTGGCTTTAATTTCCCATTGGTCCAAATGAGTGACAAACAAATTTTATAGAAAAATTCTCAAATACAATTGAGAAATCGGACTTACATAGTCTATTAGTATGGATCCTTGGCTTTAATTTCCCATTGGTCCAAATGAGTGACAAACAAATTTTATAGTAAAATTCTCAAATACAATTGAGAAATCGGACTTACATAGTCTATTAGTATGGATCCTTGGCTTTTATTTACCATTGGTCCAAATGAGTGACAAACAAATTTTATAGAAAAATTCTCAAATACAATTGAGAAATCGGACTTACATAGTCTATTAGTATGGATCCTTGGCTTTTATTTACCATTGGTCCAAATGAGTGAAAACAAATTTTATAGAAAAATTCTCAAATACAATTGAGAAATCGGACTTACATAGTCTATTAGTATGGATCCTTGGCTTTAATTTCCCATTGGTCCAAATGAGTGACAAACAAATTTTATAGAAAATTTCTCAAATACAATTGAGAAATCGGACTTACATAGTCTATTAGTATGGATCCTTGGCTTTAATTTACCATTGGTCCAAGTGAGTGAAAACAAATTTTATAGAAAAATTCTCAAATACAATTGAGAAATCGGACTTACATAGTCTATTAGTATGGATCCTTGGCTTTAATTTCCCATTGGTCCAAATGAGTGACAAACAAATTTTATAGAAAAATTCTCAAATACAATTGAGAAATCGGACTTACATAGTCTATTAGTATGGATCCTTGGCTTTAATTTACCATTGGTCCAAATGAGTGAAAACAAATTTTATAGAAAAATTCTCAAATACAATTGAGAAATCGGACTTACATAGTCTATTAGTATGGATCCTTGGCTTTAATTTACCATTGGTCCAAATGAGTGACAAACAAATTTTATAGAAAAATTCTCAAATACAATTGAGAAATCGGACTTACATAGTCTATTAGTATGGATCCTTGGCTTTTATTTACCATTGGTCCAAATGAGTGAAAACAAATTTTATAGAAAAATTCTCAAATACAATTGAGAAATCGGACTTACATAGTCTATTAGTATGGATCCTTGGCTTTAATTTCCCATTGGTCCAAATGAGTGACAAACAAATTTTATAGAAAATTCTCAAATACAATTGAGAAATCGGACTTACATAGTCTATTAGTATGGATCCTTGGCTTTAATTTACCATTGGTCCAAATGAGTGACAAACAAATTTTATAGAAAAATTCTCAAATACAATTGAGAAATCGGACTTACATAGTCTATTAGTATGGATCCTTGGCTTTAATTTCCATTGGTCCAAATGAGTGACAAACAAATTTTATAGAAAAATTCTCAAATACAATTGAGAAATCGGACTTACATAGTCTATTAGTATGGATCCTTGGCTTTAATTTACCATTGGTCCAAATGAGTGACAAACAAATTTTATAGAAAAATTCTCAAATACAATTGAGAAATCGGACTTACATAGTCTATTAGTATGGATCCTTGGGCTTTAATTTCCCATTGGTCCAAATGAGTGACAAACAAATTTTATAGAAAATTTCTCAAATACAATTGAGAAATCGGACTTACATAGTCTATTAGTATGGATCCTTGGCTTTAATTTCCCATTGGTCCAAATGAGTGACAAACAAATTTTATAGAAAATTTCTCAAATACAATTGAGAAATCGGACTTACATAGTCTATTAGTATGGATCCTTGGCTTTAATTTACCATTGGTCCAAGTGAGTGAAAACAAATTTTATAGAAAAATTCTCAAATACAATTGAGAAATCGGACTTACATAGTCTATTAGTATGGATCCTTGGCTTTAATTTCCCATTGGTCCAAATGAGTGACAAACAAATTTTATAGAAAAATTCTCAAATACAATTGAGAAATCGGACTTACATAGTCTATTAGTATGGATCCTTGGCTTTAATTTACCATTGGTCCAAATGAGTGACAAACAAATTTTATAGAAAAATTCTCAAATACAATTGAGAAATCGGACTTACATAGTCTATTAGTATGGATCCTTGGCTTTTATTTACCATTGGTCCAAATGAGTGAAAACAAATTTTATAGAAAAATTCTCAAATACAATTGAGAAATCGGACTTACATAGTCTATTAGTATGGATCCTTGGCTTTTATTTACCATTGGTCCAAATGAGTGAAAACAAATTTTATAGAAAAATTCTCAAATACAATTGAGAAATCGGACTTACATAGTCTATTAGTATGGATCCTTGGCTTTAATTTACCATTGGTCCAAATGAGTGACAAACAAATTTTATAGAAAAATTCTCAAATACAATTGAGAAATCGGACTTACATAGTCTATTAGTATGGATCCTTGGCTTTTATTTACCATTGGTCCAAATGAGTGAAAACAAATTTTATAGAAAAATTCTCAAATACAATTGAGAAATCGGACTTACATAGTCTATTAGTATGGATCCTTGGCTTTAATTTACCATTGGTCCAAATGAGTGAAAACAAATTTTATAGAAAAATTCTCAAATACAATTGAGAAATCGGACTTACATAGTCTATTAGTATGGATCCTTGGCTTTAATTTACCATTGGTCCAAATGAGTGAAAACAAATTTTATAGAAAAATTCTCAAATACAATTGAGAAATCGGACTTACATAGTCTATTAGTATGGATCCTTGGCTTTAATTTACCATTGGTCCAAATGAGTGAAAACAAATTTTATAGAAAAATTCTCAAATACAATTGAGAAATCGGACTTACATAGTCTATTAGTATGGATCCTTGGCTTTAATTTACCATTGGTCCAAATGAGTGAAAACAAATTTTATAGAAAAATTCTCAAATACAATTGAGAAATCGGACTTACATAGTCTATTAGTATGGATCCTTGGCTTTAATTTCCATTGGTCCAAATGAGTGAAAACAAATTTTATAGAAAAATTCTCAAATACAATTGAGAAATCGGACTTACATAGTCTATTAGTATGGATCCTTGGCTTTAATTTACCATTGGTCCAAATGAGTGAAAACAAATTTTATAGAAAAATTCTCAAATACAATTGAGAAATCGGACTTACATAGTCTATTAGTATGGATCCTTGGCTTTAATTTACCATTGGTCCAAATGAGTGAAAACAAATTTTATAGAAAAATTCTCAAATACAATTGAGAAATCGGACTTACATAGTCTATTAGTATGGATCCTTGGCTTTAATTTACCATTGGTCCAAATGAGTGAAAACAAATTTTATAGAAAAATTCTCAAATACAATTGAGAAATCGGACTTACATAGTCTATTAGTATGGATCCTTGGCTTTAATTTACCATTGGTCCAAATGAGTGAAAACAAATTTTATAGAAAAATTCTCAAATACAATTGAGAAATCGGACTTACATAGTCTATTAGTATGGATCCTTGGCTTTTATTTACCATTGGTCCAAATGAGTGAAAACAAATTTTATAGAAAAATTCTCAAATACAATTGAGAAATCGGACTTACATAGTCTATTAGTATGGATCCTTGGCTTTTATTTACCATTGGTCCAAATGAGTGAAAACAAATTTTATATATAGAAAAATTCTCAAATACAATTGAGAAATCGGACTTACATAGTCTATTAGTATGGATCCTTGGCTTTAATTTACCATTGGTCCAAATGAGTGACAAACAAATTTTATAGAAAAATTCTCAAATACAATTGAGAAATCGGACTTACATAGTCTATTAGTATGGATCCTTGGCTTTTATTTACCATTGGTCCAAATGAGTGAAAACAAATTTTATAGAAAAATTCTCAAATACAATTGAGAAATCGGACTTACATAGTCTATTAGTATGGATCCTTGGCTTTAATTTACCATTGGTCCAAATGAGTGAAAACAAATTTTATAGAAAAATTCTCAAATACAATTGAGAAATCGGACTTACATAGTCTATTAGTATGGATCCTTGGCTTTTATTTACCATTGGTCCAAATGAGTGAAAACAAATTTTATAGAAAAATTCTCAAATACAATTGAGAAATCGGACTTACATAGTCTATTAGTATGGATCCTTGGCTTTAATTTACCATTGGTCCAAATGAGTGACAAACAAATTTTATAGAAAAATTCTCAAATACAATTGAGAAATCGGACTTACATAGTCTATTAGTATGGATCCTTGGCTTTAATTTCCCATTGGTCCAAATGAGTGACAAACAAATTTTATAGAAAATTTCTCAAATACAATTGAGAAATCGGACTTACATAGTCTATTAGTATGGATCCTTGGCTTTAATTTCCCATTGGTCCAAATGAGTGACAAACAAATTTTATAGAAAATTTCTCAAATACAATTGAGAAATCGGACTTACATAGTCTATTAGTATGGATCCTTGGCTTTAATTTACCATTGGTCCAAGTGAGTGAAAACAAATTTTATAGAAAAATTCTCAAATACAATTGAGAAATCGGACTTACATAGTCTATTAGTATGGATCCTTGGCTTTAATTTCCCATTGGTCCAAATGAGTGACAAACAAATTTTATAGAAAAATTCTCAAATACAATTGAGAAATCGGACTTACATAGTCTATTAGTATGGATCCTTGGCTTTAATTTACCATTGGTCCAAATGAGTGACAAACAAATTTTATAGAAAAATTCTCAAATACAATTGAGAAATCGGACTTACATAGTCTATTAGTATGGATCCTTGGCTTTTATTTACCATTGGTCCAAATGAGTGAAAACAAATTTTATAGAAAAATTCTCAAATACAATTGAGAAATCGGACTTACATAGTCTATTAGTATGGATCCTTGGCTTTAATTTCCCATTGGTCCAAATGAGTGACAAACAAATTTTATAGAAAATTTCTCAAATACAATTGAGAAATCGGACTTACATAGTCTATTAGTATGGATCCTTGGCTTTAATTTACCATTGGTCCAAGTGAGTGAAAACAAATTTTATAGAAAAATTCTCAAATACAATTGAGAAATCGGACTTACATAGTCTATTAGTATGGATCCTTGGCTTTAATTTCCCATTGGTCCAAATGAGTGACAAACAAATTTTATAGAAAAATTCTCAAATACAATTGAGAAATCGGACTTACATAGTCTATTAGTATGGATCCTTGGCTTTAATTTACCATTGGTCCAAATGAGTGAAAACAAATTTTATAGAAAAATTCTCAAATACAATTGAGAAATCGGACTTACATAGTCTATTAGTATGGATCCTTGGCTTTAATTTCCCATTGGTCCAAATGAGTGACAAACAAATTTTATAGAAAAATTCTCAAATACAATTGAGAAATCGGACTTACATAGTCTATTAGTATGGATCCTTGGCTTTAATTTACCATTGGTCCAAATGAGTGAAAACAAATTTTATAGAAAAATTCTCAAATACAATTGAGAAATCGGACTTACATAGTCTATTAGTATGGATCCTTGGCTTTAATTTCCCATTGGTCCAAATGAGTGACAAACAAATTTTATAGAAAAATTCTCAAATACAATTGAGAAATCGGACTTACATAGTCTATTAGTATGGATCCTTGGCTTTAATTTCCCATTGGTCCAAATGAGTGACAAACAAATTTTATAGTAAAATTCTCAAATACAATTGAGAAATCGGACTTACATAGTCTATTAGTATGGATCCTTGGCTTTTATTTACCATTGGTCCAAATGAGTGACAAACAAATTTTATAGAAAAATTCTCAAATACAATTGAGAAATCGGACTTACATAGTCTATTAGTATGGATCCTTGGCTTTTATTTACCATTGGTCCAAATGAGTGAAAACAAATTTTATAGAAAAATTCTCAAATACAATTGAGAAATCGGACTTACATAGTCTATTAGTATGGATTCTTGGCTTTTATTTACCATTGGTCCAAATGAGTGACAAACAAATTTTATAGAAAAATTCTCAAATACAATTGAGAAATCGGACTTACATAGTCTATTAGTATGGATCCTTGGCTTTAATTTCCCATTGGTCCAAATGAGTGACAAACAAATTTTATAGAAAAATTCTCAAATACAATTGAGAAATCGGACTTACATAGTCTATTAGTATGGATCCTTGGCTTTAATTTCCCATTGGTCCAAATGAGTGACAAACAAATTTTATAGAAAAATTCTCAAATACAATTGAGAAATCGGACTTACATAGCCTATTAGTATGGATCCTTGGCTTTAATTTACCATTGGTCCAAATGAGTGACAAACAAATTTTATAGAAAAATTCTCAAATACAATTGAGAAATCGGACTTACATAGCCTATTAGTATGGATCCTTGGCTTTAATTTCCCATTGGTCCAAATGAGTGACAAACATAAATGTGCCCACAAATAGCCAAATTCCCGTAGAGTTGAACAAAATTTACACAATTTTAATCTTTAAAATTTTATAGAAAAATTCTCAAATACAATTGAGAAATCGGACTTACATAGTCTATTAGTATGGATCCTTGGCTTTAATTTCCCATTGGTCCAAATGAGTGACAAACATAAATGTGCCCACAAATAGCCAAATTCCCGTAGAGTTGAACAAAATTTACACAATTTTAATCTTTAAAATTTTATAGAAAAATTCTCAAATACAATTGAGAAATCGGACTTACATAATCTATTAGTATGGATCCTTAGCTTTAATTTACCATTGGTCCTGTTGAATTTACAAAATGTACTTTATTAAATTCTACTTTGTTTTTATTATATAATTTATTTTAATCACTGAAGTTTGTTTTTATATGTTTGTAAATACAAAAAATATTTTTCATTATTAAATAGAACACTTTTATAAAACAAGGTCGGGTTCTATAATTTCAATAGGTTATGGGCCCAGAACTCCAAGTAGAGAGATTCTGTGGAAAATATTAAAAATATAAAACAAAAACATATGTACTATATGTTTATATAGAGTGAAATATGGCGTCTGCAACATTTGCTGGTAAAATACCAATTTTTGATGGATCCAATTTTTCAACGTGGAAGATTCAAATGGAGGCATTGTTACATAAGAGTAGACTGCTTCAAATTGTTACTCAAGAATCAGTTATTCCAAATAATGAAACTTTACGTGATCAATGGAATGAAAAAGATCAAGATGCGAGGGCCGACATCATGATTGCACTAGCACCGAAAATTCTATTGTTGGTAAGGAATTTAAAGACATCAAAGCAGATCTGGGACTATTTATGCCAAACGTATGAAAGAAAATCGAAGAGACAAAAAGCTGAAATATATAGAAGTTTATTGAATCATAGAATGTCTGCTGGAGAGTCTATTACAAAATACATAGAAAAATATGATGAGAACTATATAAAGTTGGAAGAAATGGATGGAAAAATTGAAGAAGAACTGCAAGCTGTTATCTTATTAGATGGTTTATCGACTGACTACAGAGAGGTGAAAGCAGCTTTTAATACAGCAAACGAGTTTCCTTCAATGCGAACTTTGAGGTCAAGGCTTTTGGAGTTGCAAGAACTTTCTGAAGTTGTACCAAACGAAGCTTTTAAGGCAAAATACGGAACGAAATATAATAAAACAAGCAAGCCAGGTATGTCTAAATTTTTAACTTGTTATCGGTGTGGCAAACGGGGCCATATGGCTAAAAATTGTAAAACGAGTTTAACAAGAGATCATAGCAACAATGTTAGCTCTAATGGATTTATTGCTAACCACGAAGCATTACAAAATGCAAACCACAGACCAGCTTGGTTCTTAGATAGTGGAGCCACGTCACATATGACATATCAAAATAATATTTTTGAAAATCTTGACACTAACTATACTGGTACTGTTAAACTTGCTGATGAAAATATGATACATGTAAGAGGGATGGGAACAGCCGTAATATATGTGGTAGTAAAAGGAGAGAGTAAACAAATAAAACTATATAATACACTTTGGGTTCCTGATTTAAAAAATAATTTAATGTCAACCAGTAAAGCAACAGATAATGGTTGTATTATAGAAATGAAAGGTGATTTCGCTAACATAATCAAGAATGGTACAGTTTTAGTCGAAGCTTATAAAAATAATGGCCTCTATACAATCAATCTTGGTGAATTGCATAATTGTTATACTGTGAATTCGGAACACCAAAGTATAGCTGAGTTGTGGCATAAAAGGTTTGGCCACTTGAACTATCATTCATTAAAGCAACTAAACTTGAATGAAATGGTTCTAGGTATGCCAAATATTAGTTCAGGTCATATTGAATGTACTGTATGCATAAGAAGTAAACAAGCTCGTGAAAAATTCCATAAGAAAACCGGAAAATCTTCAACGCAAGTATTAGAACTGATTCATTCAGACATTTGTGGTCCAATGAAGTCTGAATCATTGGGTAGAAAACTTTATTTCGCAACATTTGTAGATGATTTTTCTAGAAATGTTACCGTTAAATTTTTAAAAAACAAATCAGAATATATAGAAGCTTTCAAAGAATTTAAAATGAAAGCTGAACTAGAAACTGGTAATAAGATCAAAATTTTAAGAACTGATAATGCTAAGGAGATGATATGTGGCCAGGTAGAAAGTTACTTAAACTCAAATGGTATAAAACATCAGTTGTCTGTAGAATATACACCACAACAAAATGGAGTAGCGGAACGCATGAACCGAACACTTGTTGAAATGGGAAGATGTTTTATGTTGGAAGCAAATCTTCCAGTACTTTTATGGGCTGAGTTGATACATACTGCTGCATATATTCGAAATAGATGTCCCACAAATTTAAATGAAAATAAAACTCCGTTTGAAATATGGACAAGCAAAAAACCTCATGCAAAACATTTACGAAGAATTGGTAAAAAAACTTCATGCAAAACATTTACAAAGAATTGGTAGCAGAGCATATGTTTTAAATAAAAAACCTGGAAAAGACAAATGGCAATGTAGAAGTGAAGAATATATATTAGTGGGGTACTGTGATGATTCTAAAGCATATAGATTATGGAAACCAGGTGACAGAAAAATAGTTAAAAGTCGTGATGTAAAGATTTTGGAGAACCAAATTTCAGAATTAAAAACCATATCATTGCCAGATAATAACAATGAAGGGTTTATAGATATCGAAATAAATTTTCGTCAAAATAATAATCAAAAGAAATCTAATACAAATAATATACATGATGAAGATAATGAAATTTTTGAAGATTCTGTTGAATATCCTTTGAATAGTATTGAGGATAATCCTATTATCCGATCAAAAGAAGTTAAAGCAGTTGAAGATCAAACGAGTAATTCAAGTTCAATTAAATCTCGTTTGAGATCTTGGAAATTTATTGGTCAAGAAAGCGCTCAAATAACTTTTGAACAAAATCCAAAAACTTTAAGTGATGTGCAGAAATCTATTAATAAAGAAGACTGGTTACTTGCAATGCAGAATGAATATAGCTCCTTAATTCAGAATAGAACGTGGAACTTGACTGACTTACCGCCTGGAAGAAAACGCGTGGGTTGCAAATGGGTTTTTACAACGAAGTTTAATTCTGATGGTAGTATTGAGAAGCGAAAAGCAAGGTTAGTGGCGAAGGGCTATATACAACAGTTTGGTATAGATTATATGGATATATATGCACCAGTTGTGCGTCAAGGTTCACTAAGACTAATATATGCATTGTCGGTTGAAAAGGATTTAAAACTTAGGCATCTTGATGTATCATCTGCATTTTTAAATGGAGAAATCGATGAAGATATATACATGGACCAACCTGAGGGCTTTATCGATAATATGAATCCAAATAAAGTTTGCAAGCTGAGAAAAGCTATTTATGGCTTAAAACAAGCAGGCCGACAGTGGTTTAAGAAGATTCATAATGTTTTTATGAAGTGCGGCTTGGTACAATCAAAATACGATCAGTGCATCTACTACAAAAATGAAAATAATAATATTTTACTTATTGGATTATATGTTGATGATATAATAATTGGATATAACGACGATAATTCTTTTAAAATATTATATGAATCTTTGCAGAATAATTTCGAAGTCAAAGATTTGCAGAAACCAAAATATTGTATTGGTTTAGTTATCAAATATGGTGATGATCAACTTTCAATTTCTCAACCGGGCTACATTAAAAATTTAGTGGAGAAATATGGTCTGAGTAACAGCAAACCAAAAAAGTTACCTATACCAGCAAAAATAAGTCTAGAAAAAGTGCCGAAAGTTGATGGTGAAGCTGAGAAAATCGATGGAGTAAAATATCAAGAGTTAATTGGATCATTGTTACACGTTGCATTATATAGTAGACCTGATATTTCTTGCAGTGTAAATATGTTATCACAGTTTTCAAAAGATCCTAGAAGACAGCATTGGAATTGCGCTTTACAAATAGTCAAATATTTGAACACAACTAGGAACACAGTTCTAACTTATAAAAAGACAGGGTTGCCAATAACTGGTTATGTTGATGCTAACTGGGCACAAGATGTCAATGATCGAAAGTCACAATCTGGTTTTTGTTATATATTTGCAGGTGGTGCAATTAGTTGGGACTCCAAAAAGCAAAAAGTTATAGCAACTTCAAGTGCAGAGGCTGAGTACGTAGCTCTCAGTGAAGCGGCAAAGGAAGCGGTTTATTTAAATTACTTATTAAATGAATTAGGATTCAAGATGCCAAATCCCATTGATATTTACAGCGATTCGCAAAGTGCACAGCACATGGCAAAGTATGGATCCCACCATTCAAGAGCAAAGCATATTGACTAAAAATACCATTACATTAGAGATGTAGTTGAGAAAAAAGTAGTGGACATAAAATACATTTCAACAAATGAGATGCCTGCAGATTACCTGACCAAACCGGTTTCAAAAATTAAACATTACCTTTGTGCTGAATCTATGGGCTTAGAATTTGAAGAAAATACAATTTGAGGAGGTGTGTTGAATTTACAAAATGTACTTTATTAAATTCTACTTTGTTTTTATTATATAATTTATTTTAATCACTGAAGTTTGTTTTTATATGTTTGTAAATACAAAAAATATTTTTCATTATTAAATAGAACACTTTTATAAAACAAGGTCGGGTTCTATAATTTCAATAGGTCCAAATGAGTGACAAACAAATTTTATAGAAAAATTCTCAAATACAATTGAGAAATCGGACTTACATAGTCTATAAGTATGGATCCTTGGCTTTAATTTTCCATTGGTCCAAATGAGTGACAAACACAAATGTGCCCACAAATAGCCAAATTCCCGTAGAGTTGAACAAAATTTACGCAATTTTAATCTTTAAAATTTTATAGAAAAATTCTCAAATACAATTGAGAAATCGGACTTACATAGTCTATTAGTATGGATCCTTGGCTTTAATTTCCCATTGGTCCAAATAAGTGACAAACATAAATGTGCCCACAAATAGCCAAATTCCTGTAGAGTTGAACAAAATTTACACAATTTAAATCTTTAAAATTTTATAGAAAAATTCTCAAATACAATTGAGAAATCGGACTTACATAGTCTATTAGTATGGATCCCTGGCTTTAATTTCCCATTGGTCCAAATGAGTGACAAACAAATTTTATAGAAAAATTCTCAAATACAATTGAGAAATCGGACTTACATAGACTATAAGTATGGATCCTTGGCTTTAATTTCCCATTAGTCCAAATGAGTGACAGACATAAATGTGCCCACAAATAGCCAAATTCCCGTAGAGTTGAACAAAATTTACACAATTTTAATCTTTAAAATTTTATAGAAAAATTCTCAAATACAATTGAGAAATCGGACTTACATAGACTATAAGTATGGATCCTTGGGTTTAATTTCCCATTGGTCCAAATGAGTGACAAACAAATTTTATAGAAAAATTCTCAAATACAATTGAGAAATCGGATTTACATAGACTATAAGTATGGATCCTTGGCTTTAATTTCCCATTGGTCCAAATAAGTGACAAACATAAATGTGCCCACAAATAGCCAAATTCCTGTAGAGTTGAACAAAATTTACACAATTTAAATCTTTAAAATTTTATAGAAAAATTCTCAAATACAATTGAGAAATCGGACTTACATAGTCTATTAGTATGGATCCCTGGCTTTAATTTCCCATTGGTCCAAATGAGTGACAAACAAATTTTATAGAAAAATTCTCAAATACAATTGAGAAATCGGACTTACATAGACTATAAGTATGGATCCTTGGCTTTAATTTCCCATTAGTCCAAATGAGTGACAGACATAAATGTGCCCACAAATAGCCAAATTCCCGTAGAGTTGAACAAAATTTACACAATTTTAATCTTTAAAATTTTATAGAAAAATTCTCAAATACAATTGAGAAATCGGACTTACATAGACTATAAGTATGGATCCTTGGGTTTAATTTCCCATTGGTCCAAATGAGTGACAAACAAATTTTATAGAAAAATTCTCAAATACAATTGAGAAATCGGACTTACATAGACTATAAGTATGGATCCTTGGCTTTAATTTCCCATTAGTCCAAATGAGTGACAGACATAAATGTGCCCACAAATAGCCAAATTCCCGTAGAGTTGAACAAAATTTACACAATTTTAATCTTTAAAATTTTATAGAAAAATTCTCAAATACAATTGAGAAATCGGACTTACATAGTCTATTAGTATGGATACTTGGCTTTAATTTACCATTGGTCCAAATGAGTGACAAACAAATTTTATAGAAAAATTCTCAAATACAATTGAGAAATCGGACTTACATAGTCTATAAGTATGGATCCTTGGCTTTAATTTCCCATTGGTCCAAATGAGTGACAAACATAAATGTGCCCACAATTGCAAAATTCCCGTAGAGTTGAACAAAATTTACACAATTTTAATCTTTAAAATTTTATAGAAAAATTCTCAAATACAATTGAGAAATCGGACTTACATAGTCTATTAGTATGGATTCTTGGCTTTAATTTCCCATTGGTCCAAATGAGTGACAAACAAATTTTATAGAAAAATTCTCAAATACAATTGAGAAATCGGACTAACATAGACTATAAGTATGGATCCTTGGCTTTAATTTCCCATTGGTCCAAATGAGTGACAAACATAAATGTGCCCACAAATAGCCAAATTCCTGTAGAGTTGAACAAAATTTACACAATTTTAATCTTTAAAATTTTACAGAAAAATTCTCAAATACAATTGAGAAATCGGACTTACATAGTCTATTAGTATGGATCCTTGGCTTTAATTTCCCATTGGTCCAAATGAGTGACAAACAAATTTTATAGAAAAATTCTCAAATACAATTGAGAAATCGGACTTACATAGACTATAAGTATGGATCCTCTGCTTTAATTTCCCATTAATCCAAATGAGTGACAGACATAAATGTGCCCACAAATAGCCAAATTCCCGTAGAGTTGAACAAAATTTACACAATTTTAATCTTTAAAATTTTATAGAAAAATTCTCAAATACAATTGAGAAATCGGACTTACATAGACTATAAGTATGGATCCTTGGCTTTAATTTCCCATTAGTCCAAATGAGTGACAGACATAAATGTGCCCACAAATAGCCAAATTCCCGTAGAGTTGAACAAAATTTACACAATTTTAATCTTTAAAATTTTATAGAAAAATTCTCAAATACAATTGAGAAATCGGACTTACATAGACTATAAGTATGGATCCTTGGCTTTAATTTCCCATTAGTCCAAATGAGTGACAGACATAAATGTGCCCACAAATAGCCAAATTCCCGTAGAGTTGAACAAAATTTACACAATTTTAATCTTTAAAATTTTACAGAAAAATTCTCAAATACAATTGAGAAATCGGACTTACATAGTCTATTAGTATGGATCCTTGGCTTTAATTTCCCATTGGTCCAAATGAGTGACAAAAAAATTTTATAGAAAAATTCTCAAATACAATTGAGAAATCGGACTTACATAGTCTATTAGTATGGATCCTTGGCTTTAATTTCCCATTGGTCCAAATGAGTGACAAACATAAATGTGCCCACAAATAGCCAAATTCCCGTAGAGTTGAACAAAATTTACACAATTTTAATCTTTAAAATTTTATAGAAAAATTCTCAAATACAATTGAGAAATCGGACTTACATAATCTATTAGTATGGATCCTTGGCTTTAATTTACCATTGGTCCAAATGAGTGACAAACAAATTTTATAGAAAAATTCTCAAATACAATTGAGAAATCGGACTAACATAGACTATAAGAATGGATCCTTGGCTTTAATTTCCCATTGGTCCAAATGAGTGACAAACATAAATGTGCCCACAAATAGCCAAATTCCCGTATAGTTGAACAAAATTTACACAATTTTAATCTTTAAAATTTTATAGAAAAATTCTCAAATACAATTGAGAAATCGGACTTACATAGTCTATTAGTATGGATCCTTGGCTTTAATTTACCATTGGTCCAAATGAGTGACAAACAAATTTTATAGAAAAATTCTCAAATACAATTGAGAAATCGGACTTACATAGTCTATTAGTATGGATTCTTGGCTTTAATTTCCCATTGGTCCAAATGAGTGACAAACAAATTTTATAGAAAAATTCTCAAATACAATTGAGAAATCGGACTTACATAGACTATAAGTATGGATCCTTGGGTTTAATTTCCCATTGGTCCAAATGAGTGACAAACAAATTTTATAGAAAAATTCTCAAATACAATTGAGAAATCGGACTTACATAGACTATAAGTATGGATCCTTGGCTTTAATTTCCCATTAGTCCAAATGAGTGACAGACATAAATGTGCCCACAAATAGCCAAATTCCCGTAGAGTTGAACAAAATTTACACAATTTTAATCTTTAAAATTTTATAGAAAAATTCTCAAATACAATTGAGAAATCGGACTTACATAGTCTATTAGTATGGATCCTTGGCTTTAATTTACCATTGGTCCAAATGAGTGACAAACAAATTTTATAGAAAAATTCTCAAATACAATTGAGAAATCGGACTTACATAGTCTATTAGTATGGATTCTTGGCTTTAATTTCCCATTGGTCCAAATGAGTGACAAACAAATTTTATAGAAAAATTCTCAAATACAATTGAGAAATCGGACTAACATAGACTATAAGTATGGATCCTTGGCTTTAATTTCCCATTGGTCCAAATGAGTGACAAACATAAATGTGCCCACAAATAGCCAAATTCCTGTAGAGTTGAACAAAATTTACACAATTTTAATCTTTAAAATTTTACAGAAAAATTCTCAAATACAATTGAGAAATCGGACTTACATAGTCTATTAGTATGGATCCTTGGCTTTAATTTCCCATTGGTCCAAATGAGTGACAAACAAATTTTATAGAAAAATTCTCAAATACAATTGAGAAATCGGACTTACATAGACTATAAGTATGGATCCTCTGCTTTAATTTCCCATTAATCCAAATGAGTGACAGACATAAATGTGCCCACAAATAGCCAAATTCCCGTAGAGTTGAACAAAATTTACACAATTTTAATCTTTAAAATTTTATAGAAAAATTCTCAAATACAATTGAGAAATCGGACTTACATAGACTATAAGTATGGATCCTTGGCTTTAATTTCCCATTAGTCCAAATGAGTGACAGACATAAATGTGCCCACAAATAGCCAAATTCCCGTAGAGTTGAACAAAATTTACACAATTTTAATCTTTAAAATTTTATAGAAAAATTCTCAAATACAATTGAGAAATCGGACTTACATAGACTATAAGTATGGATCCTTGGGTTTAATTTGCCATTGGTCCAAATGAGTGACAAACAAATTTTATAAAAAAATTCTCAAATACAATTGAGAAATCGGACTTACATAGACTATAAGTATGGATCCTTGGCTTTAATTTCTTATTAGTCCAAATGAGTGACAGACATAAATGTGCCCACAAATAGCCAAATTCCCGTAGAGTTGAACAAAATTTACACAATTTTAATCTTTAAAATTTTATAGAAAAATTCTCAAATACAATTGAGAAATCGGACTTACATAGACTATAAGTATGGATCCTTGGCTTTAATTTCCCATTGGTCCAAATGAGTGACAAACAAATTTTATAGAAAAATTCTCAAATACAATTGAGAAATCGGACTTACATAGACTATAAGTATGGATCCTTGGCTTTAATTTCCCATTAGTCCAAATGAGTGACAGACATAAATGTGCCCACAAATAGCCAAATTCCCGTTGAGTTGAACAAAATTTACACAATTTTAATCTTTAAAATTTTATAGAAAAATTCTCAAATACAATTGAGAAATCGGACTTACATAGTCTATTAGTATGGATCCTTGGCTTTAATTTCCCATTAGTCCAAATGAGTGACAGACATAAATGTGCCCACAAATAGCCAAATTCCCGTAGAGTTGAACAAAATTTACACAATTTTAATCTTTAAAATTTTATAGAAAAATTCTCAAATACAATTGAGAAATCGGACTTACATAGACTATAAGTATGGATCCTTGGCTTTAATTTCCCATTAGTCCAAATGAGTGACAGACATAAATGTGCCCACAAATAGCCAAATTCCCGTAGAATTGAACAAAATTTACACAATTTTAATCTTTAAAATTTTATAGAAAAATTCTCAAATACAATTGAGAAATCGGACTTACATAGTCTATTAGTATGGATCCTTGGCTTTAATTTCCCATTGGTCCAAATGAGTGACAAACAAATTTTATAGAAAAATTCTCAAATACAATTGAGAAATCGGACTTACACAGACTATAAGTATGGATCCTTGGGTTTAATTTCCCTTTGGTCCAAATGAGTGACAAACATAAATGTGCCCACAAATAGCAAAATTCCTGTAGAATTGAACAAAATTTACACAATTTTAATCTTTAAAATTTTATAGAAAAATTCTCAAATACAATTGAGAAATCGGACTTACATAGTCTATTAGTATGGATCCTTGGCTTTAATTTCCCATTGGTCCAAATGAGTGACAAACAAATTTTATAGAAAAATTCTCAAATACAATTGAGAAATCGGACTTACACAGACTATAAGTATGGATCCTTGGCTTTAATTTCCCATTGGTCCAAATGAGTGACAAACAAATTTTATAGAAAAATTCTCAAATACAATAGAGAAATCGGACTTACATAGACTATAAGTATGGATCCTTGGGTTTAATTTCCCATTGGTCCAAATGAGTGACAAACAAATTTTATAGAAAAATTCTCAAATACAATTGAGAAATCGGACTTACACAGACTATAAGTATGGATCCTTGGCTTTAATTTCCTATTGGTCCAAATGAGTGACAAACAAATTTTATAGAAAAATTCTCAAATACAATTGAGAAATCGGACTTACACAGACTATAAGTATGGATCCTTGGCTTTAATTTCCCATTGGTCCAAATGAGTGGCAAACATAAATGTGCCCACAAATAGCAAAATTTCCGTAGAGTTGAACAAAATTTACACAATTTTAATCTTTAAAATTTTATAGAAAAATTCTCAAATACAATTGAGAAATCGGACTTACATAGTCTATTAGTATGGATCCTTGGCTTTAATTTCTCATTGGTCCAAATGAGTGACAAACAAATTTTATAGAAAAATTCTCAAATACAATTGAGAAATCGGACTTACATAGACTATAAGTATGGATCCTTGGCTTTATTTTCCCATTGGTCCAAATGAGTGACAAACAAATTTTATAGAAAAATTCTCAAATACAATTGAGAAATCGGACTTACATAGTCTATTAGTATGGATCCTTGGCTTTAATTTCCCATTGGTCCAAATGAGTGACAAACATAAATGTGCCCACAAATAGCCAAATTCCTGTAGAATTGAACAAAATTTACACAATTTTAATCTTTAAAATTTTATAGAAAAATTCTCAAATACAATAGAGAAATCGGACTTACATAGACTATAAGTATGGATCCTTGGGTTTAATTTCCCATTGGTCCAAATGAGTGACAAACAAATTTTATAGAAAAATTCTCAAATACAATTGAGAAATCTGACTTACATAGTCTTATAGTATGGATCCTTGGCTTTAATTTCCTATTGGTCCAAATGAGTGACAAACAAATTTTATAGAAAAATTCTCAAATACAATTGAGAAATCGGCCTTACACAGACTATAAGTATGGATCCTTGGCTTTAATTTCCCATTGGTCCAAATGAGTGGCAAACATAAATGTGCCCACAAATAGCAAAATTTCCGTAGAGTTGAACAAAATTTACACAATTTTAATCTTTAAAATTTTATAGAAAAATTCTCAAATACAATTGAGAAATCGGACTTACATAGTCTATTAGTATGGATCCTTGGCTTTAATTTCCCATTGGTCCAAATGAGTGACAAACAAATTTTATAGAAAAATTCTCAAATACAATTGAGAAATCGGACTTACATAGTCTATTAGTATGGATCCTTGGCTTTAATTTCCCATTGGTCCAAATGAGTGACAAACATAAATGTGCCCACAAATAGCCAAATTCCTGTAGAATTGAACAAAATTTACACAATTTTAATCTTTAAAATTTTATAGAAAATTTCTCAAATACAATAGAGAAATCGGACTTACATAGACTATAAGTATGGATCCTTGGGTTTAATTTCCCATTGGTCCAAATGAGTGACAAACAAATTTTATAGAAAAATTCTCAAATACAATTGAGAAATCGGACTTACATAGACTATAAGTATGGATCCTTGGGTTTAATTTCCCATTGGTCCAAATGAGTGACAAACAAATTTTATAGAAAAATTCTCAAATACAATTGAGAAATCGGACTTACATAGTCTATAAGTATGGATCCTTGGGTTTAATTTCCCATTGGTCCAAATGAGTGACAAACAAATTTTATAGAAAAATTCTCAAATACAATTGAGAAATCGGACTTACATAGACTATAAGTATGGATCCTTGGGTTTAATTTCCCATTGGTCCAAATGAGTGACAAACAAATTTTATAGAAAAATTCTCAAATACAATTGAGAAATCGGACTTACATAGACTATAAGTATGGATCCTTGGGTTTAATTTCCCATTGGTCCAAATGAGTGACAAACAAATTTTATAGAAAAATTCTCAAATACAATTGAGAAATCGGACTTACATAGTCTATTAGTATGGATCCTTGGCTTTAATTTCCCATTAGTCCAAATGAGTGACAGACATAAATGTGCTTACAAATAGCCAAATTCCCGTAGAGTTGAACAAAATTTACACAATTTTAATCTTTAAAATTTTATAGAAAAATTCTCAAATACAATTGAGAAATCGGACTTACATAGACTATAAGTATGGATCCTTGGGTTTAATTTCCCATTGGTCCAAATGAGTGACAAACAAATTTTATAGAAAAATTCTCAAATACAATTGAGAAATCGGACTTACATAGACTATAAGTATGGATCCTTGGCTTTAATTTCCCATTGGTCCAAATGAGTGACAAACAAATTTTATAGAAAAATTCTCAAATACAATTGAGAAATCGGACTTACATAGTCTATAAGTATGGATCCTTGGCTTTAATTTCTTATTAGTCCAAATGAGTGACAGACATAAATGTGCCCACAAATAGCCAAATTCCCGTAGAGTTGAACAAAATTTACACAATTTTAATCTTTAAAATTTTATAGAAAAATTCTCAAATACAATAGAGAAATCGGACTTACATAGACTATAAGTATGGATCCTTGGGTTTAATTTCCCATTGGTCCAAATGAGTGACAAACAAATTTTATAGAAAAATTCTCAAATACAATTGAGAAATCGGACTTACATAGTCTATTAGTATGGATCCTTGGCTTTAATTTCCCATTAGTCCAAATGAGTGACAGACATAAATGTGCCCACAAATAGCCAAATTCCCGTAGAGTTGAACAAAATTTACACAATTTTAATCTTTAAAATTTTATAGAAAAATTCTCAAATACAATTGAGAAATCGGACTTACATAGACTATAAGTATGGATCCTTGGCTTTAATTTCCCATTGGTCCAAATGAGTGACAAACAAATTTTATAGAAAAATTCTCAAATACAATTGAGAAATCGGACTTACATAGACTATAAGTATGGATCCTTGGCTTTAATTTCCCATTAGTCCAAATGAGTGACAGACATAAATGTGCCCACAAATAGCCAAATTCCCGTTGAGTTGAACAAAATTTACACAATTTTAATCTTTAAAATTTTATAGAAAAATTCTCAAATACAATAGAGAAATCGGACTTACATAGACTATAAGTATGGATCCTTGGGTTTAATTTCCCATTGGTCCAAATGAGTGACAAACAAATTTTATAGAAAAATTCTCAAATACAATTGAGAAATCGGACTTACATAGACTATAAGTATGGATCCTTGGCTTTATTTTCCCATTGGTCCAATTGAGTGACAAACAAATTTTATAGAAAAATTCTCAAATACAATTGAGAAATCGGACTTACATAGTCTATTAGTATGGATCCTGGGCTTTAATTTACCATTGGTCCAAATGAGTGACAAACATAAATGTGCCCAAAAATAGCCAAATTCCCGTAGAGTTGAACAAAATTTACACAATTTTAATCTTTAAAATTTTATAGAAAAATTCTCAAATACAATTGAGAAATCGGACTTACATAGGCTATTAGTATGGATCCTTGGCTTTAATTTCCCATTGGTCCAAATGAGTGACAAACAAATTTTATAGAAAAATTCTCAAATACAATTGAGAAATCGGACTTACATAGACTATAAGTATGGATCCTTGGCTTTATTTTCCCATTGGTCCAAATGAGTGACAAACAAATTTTATAGAAAAATTCTCAAATACAATTGAGAAATCGGACTTACATAGTCTATTAGTATGGATCCTTGGCTTTAATTTCCCATTGGTCCAAATGAGTGACAAACATAAATGTGCCCACAAATAGCCAAATTCCTGTAGAATTGAACAAAATTTACACAATTTGAATCTTTAAAATTTTATAGAAAAATTCTCAAATACAATTGAGAAATCGGACCTACATAGTCTATTAGTATGGATCCTTGGCTTTAATTTCCCGTTAGTCCAAATGAGTGACAGACATAAATGTGCCCACAAATAGCCAAATTCCCGTAGAGTTGAACAAAATTTACACAATTTTAATCTTTAAAATTTTATAGAAAAATTCTCAAATACAATTGAGAAATCGGACTTACATAGACTATAAGTATGGATCCTTGGCTTTAATTTCCCATTAGTCCAAATGAGTGACAGACATAAATGTGCCCACAAATAGCCAAATTCCCGTAGAGTTGAACAAAATTTACACAATTTTAATCTTTAAAATTTTATAGAAAAATTCTCAAATACAATAGAGAAATCGGACTTACATAGACTATAAGTATGGATCCTTGGGTTTAATTTCCCATTGGTCCAAATGAGTGACAAACAAATTTTATAGAAAAATTCTCAAATACAATTGAGAAATCGGACTTACATAGTCTATTAGTATGGATCATTGGCTTTAATTTACCATTGGTCCAAATGAGTGAAAAACAAATTTTATAGAAAAATTCTCAAATACAATTGAGAAATCGGACTTACATAGTCTATTAGTATGGATCCTTGGCTTTAATTTCCCATTGGTCCAAATGAGTGACAAACAAATTTTATAGAAAAATTCTCAAATACAATTGAGAAATCGGACTTACATAGACTATAAGTATGGATCCTTGGCTTTATTTTCCCATTGGTCCAAATGAGTGACAAACAAATTTTATAGAAAAATTCTCAAATACAATTGAGAAATCGGA
Organism: Lypha dubia; assembly: GCA_947311025.1. Classification (NCBI taxonomy): domain Eukaryota; kingdom Metazoa; phylum Arthropoda; class Insecta; order Diptera; family Tachinidae; genus Lypha; species Lypha dubia. Next base: position 125,753,350 of record OX371261.1, on the reverse strand, counting down.
CTTACATAGTCTATTAGTATGGATCCTTGGCTTTAATTTCCCATTGGTCCAAATGAGTGACAAACATAAATGTGCCCACAAATAGCCAAATTCCTGTAGAATTGAACAAAATTTACACAATTTTAATCTTTAAAATTTTATAGAAAAATTCTCAAATACAATAGAGAAATCGGACTTACATAGACTATAAGTATGGATCCTTGGGTTTAATTTCCCATTGGTCCAAATGAGTGACAAACAAATTTTATAGAAAAATTCTCAAATACAATTGAGAAATCGGACTTACACAGACTATAAGTATGGATCCTTGGCTTTAATTTCCTATTGGTCCAAATGAGTGACAAACAAATTTTATAGAAAAATTCTCAAATACAATTGAGAAATCGGACTTACACAGACTATAAGTATGGATCCTTGGGTTTAATTTCCCTTTGGTCCAAATGAGTGACAAACATAAATGTGCCCACAAATAGCAAAATTCCTGTAGAATTGAACAAAATTTACACAATTTTAATCTTTAAAATTTTATAGAAAAATTCTCAAATACAATTGAGAAATCGGACTTACATAGTCTATTAGTATGGATCCTTGGCTTTAATTTCCCATTGGTCCAAATGAGTGACAAACAAATTTTATAGAAAAATTCTCAAATACAATTGAGAAATCGGACTTACACAGACTATAAGTATGGATCCTTGGCTTTAATTTCCCATTGGTCCAAATGAGTGACAAACAAATTTTATAGAAAAATTCTCAAATTCAATAGAGAAATCGGACTTACATAGACTATAAGTATGGATCCTTGGGTTTAATTTCCCATTGGTCCAAATGAGTGACAAACAAATTTTATAGAAAAATTCTCAAATACAATTGAGAAATCGGACTTACACAGACTATAAGTATGGATCCTTGGCTTTAATTTCCTATTGGTCCAAATGAGTGACAAACAAATTTTATAGAAAAATTCTCAAATACAATTGAGAAATCGGACTTACACAGACTATAAGTATGGATCCTTGGCTTTAATTTCCCATTGGTCCAAATGAGTGGCAAACATAAATGTGCCCACAAATAGCAAAATTTCCGTAGAGTTGAACAAAATTTACACAATTTTAATCTTTAAAATTTTATAGAAAAATTCTCAAATACAATTGAGAAATCGGACTTACATAGTCTATTAGTATGGATCCTTGGCTTTAATTTCCCATTGGTCCAAATGAGTGACAAACAAATTTTATAGAAAAATTCTCAAATACAATTGAGAAATCGGACTTACATAGACTATAAGTATGGATCCTTGGCTTTATTTTCCCATTGGTCCAAATGAGTGACAAACAAATTTTATAGAAAAATTCTCAAATACAATTGAGAAATCGGACTTACATAGTCTATTAGTATGGATCCTTGGCTTTAATTTCCCATTGGTCCAAATGAGTGACAAACATAAATGTGCCCACAAATAGCCAAATTCCTGTAGAATTGAACAAAATTTACACAATTTTAATCTTTAAAATTTTATAGAAAAATTCTCAAATACAATAGAGAAATCGGACTTACATAGACTATAAGTATGGATCCTTGGGTTTAATTTCCCATTGGTCCAAATGAGTGACAAACAAATTTTATAGAAAAATTCTCAAATACAATTGAGAAATCGGACTTACATAGTCTATTAGTATGGATCCTTGGCTTTAATTTCCTATTGGTCCAAATGAGTGACAAACAAATTTTATAGAAAAATTCTCAAATACAATTGAGAAATCGGACTTACACAGACTATAAGTATGGATCCTTGGCTTTAATTTCCCATTGGTCCAACTGAGTGGCAAACATAAATGTGCCCACAAATAGCAAAATTTCCGTAGAGTTGAACAAAATTTACACAATTTTAATCTTTAAAATTTTATAGAAAAATTCTCAAATACAATTGAGAAATCGGACTTACATAGTCTATTAGTATGGATCCTTGGCTTTAATTTCCCATTGGTCCAAATGAGTGACAAACAAATTTTATAGAAAAATTCTCAAATACAATTGAGAAATCGGACTTACATAGACTATAAGTATGGATCCTTGGCTTTATTTTCCCATTGGTCCAAATGAGTGACAAACAAATTTTATAGAAAAATTCTCAAATACAATTGAGAAATCGGACTTACATAGTCTATTAGTATGGATCCTTGGCTTTAATTTCCCATTGGTCCAAATGAGTGACAAACATAAATGTGCCCACAAATAGCCAAATTCCTGTAGAATTGAACAAAATTTACACAATTTTAATCTTTAAAATTTTATAGAAAAATTCTCAAATACAATAGAGAAATCGGACTTACATAGACTATAAGTATGGATCCTTGGGTTTAATTTCCCATTGGTCCAAATGAGTGACAAACAAATTTTATAGAAAAATTCTCAAATACAATTGAGAAGTCGGACTTACATAGTCTATTAGTATGGATCCTTGGCTTTAATTTCCCATTAGTCCAAATGAGTGACAGACATAAATGTGCTTACAAATAGCCAAATTCCCGTAGAGTTGAACAAAATTTACACAATTTTAATCTTTAAAATTTTATAGAAAAATTCTCAAATACAATAGAGAAATCGGACTTACATAGACTATAAGTATGGATCCTTGGGTTTAATTTCCCATTGGTCCAAATGAGTGACAAACAAATTTTATAGAAAAATTCTCAAATACAATTGAGAAATCGGACTTACATAGTCTATTAGTATGGATCCTGGGCTTTAATTTCCCATTGGTCCAAATGAGTGACAAACAAATTTTATAGAAAAATTCTCAAATACAATTGAGAAATCGGACTTACATAGACTATAAGTATGGATCCTTGGGTTTAATTTCCCATTGGTCCAAATGAGTGACAAACAAATTTTATAGAAAAATTCTCAAATACAATTGAGAAATCGGACTTACATAGTCTATTAGTATGGATCCTTGGCTTTAATTTCCCATTAGTCCAAATGAGTGACAGACATAAATGTGCTTACAAATAGCCAAATTCCCGTAGAGTTGAACAAAATTTACACAATTTTAATCTTTAAAATTTTATAGAAAAATTCTCAAATACAATTGAGAAATCGGACTTACATAGACTATAAGTATGGATCCTTGGGTTTAATTTCCCATTGGTCCAAATGAGTGACAAACAAATTTTATAGAAAAATTCTCAAATACAATTGAGAAATCGGACTTACATAGACTATAAGTATGGATCCTTGGGTTTAATTTCCCATTGGTCCAAATGAGTGACAAACAAATTTTATAGAAAAATTCTCAAATACAATTGAGAAATCGGACTTACATAGACTATAAGTATGGATCCTTGGGTTTAATTTCCCATTGGTCCAAATGAGTGACAAACAAATTTTATAGAAAAATTCTCAAATACAATTGAGAAATCGGACTTACATAGTCTATTAGTATGGATCCTGGGCTTTAATTTCCCATTGGTCCAAATGAGTGACAAACAAATTTTATAGAAAAATTCTCAAATACAATTGAGAAATCGGACTTACATAGCCTTTAAGTATGGATCCTTGGCTTTATTTTCCCATTGGTCCAAATGAGTGACAAACAAATTTTATAGAAAAATTCTCAAATACAATTGAGAAATCGAACATTACATAGTCTATTAGTATGGATCCTTGGCTTTAATTTACCATTGGTCCAAATGAGTGACAAACAAATTTTATAGAAAAATTCTCAAATACAATTGAGAAATCGGACTTACATAGACTATAAGTATGGATCCTTGGGTTTAATTTCCCATTGGTCCAAATGAGTGACAAACAAATTTTATAGCAAAATTCTCAAATACAATTGAGAAATCGGACTTACATAGACTATAAGTATGGATCCTTGGCTTTAATTTCCCATTGGTCCAAATGAGTGACAAACAAATTTTATAGAAAAATTCTCAAATACAATTGAGAAATCGAACATTACAATGTCTATTAGTATGGATCCTTGGCTTTAATTTACCATTGGTCCAAATGAGTGACAAACAAATTTTATAGAAAAATTCTCAAATACAATTGAGAAATCGGACTTACATAGTCTATTAGTATGGATCCTTGGCTTTAATTTACCATTGGTCCAAATGAGTGACAAACAAATTTTATAGAAAAATTCTCAAATACAATTGAGAAATCGGACTTACATAGTCTATTAGTATGGATCCTGGGCTTTAATTTCCCATTGGTCCAAATGAGTGACAAACAAATTTTATAGAAAAATTCTCAAATACAATTGAGAAATCGGACTTACATAGCCTATAAGTATGGATCCTTGGCTTTATTTTCCCATTGGTCCAAATGAGTGACAAACAAATTTTATAGAAAAATTCTCAAATACAATTGAGAAATCGAACATTACATAGTCTATTAGTATGGATCCTTGGCTTTAATTTACCATTGGTCCAAATGAGTGACAAACAAATTTTATAGAAAAATTCTCAAATACAATTGAGAAATCGGACTTACATAGACTATAAGTATGGATCCTTGGGTTTAATTTCCCATTGGTCCAAATGAGTGACAAACAAATTTTATAGAAAAATTCTCAAATACAATTGAGAAATCGGACTAACATAGACTATAAGTATGGATCCTTGGCTTTAATTTCCCATTGGTCCAAATGAGTGACAAACAAATTTTATAGAAAAATTCTCAAATACAATTGAGAAATCGGACTTACATAGACTATAAGTATGGATCCTTGGGTTTAATTTCCCATTGGTCCAAATGAGTGACAAACAAATTTTATAGAAAAATTCTCAAATACAATTGAGAAATCGGACTTACATAGTCTATTAGTATGGATCCTTGGCTTTAATTCCCCATTAGTCCAAATGAGTGACAGACATAAATGTGCCCACAAATAGCCAAATTCCCGTAGAGTTGAACAAAATTTACACAATTTTAATCTTTAAAATTTTATAGAAAAATTCTCAAATACAATTGAGAAATCGGACTTACATAGTCTATTAGTATGGATCCTTGGCTTAAATTTACCATTGGTCCAAATGAGTGACAAACAAATTTTATAGAAAAATTCTCAAATACAATTGAGAAATCGGACTTACATAGACTATAAGTATGGATCCTTGGCTTTAATTTCCCATTGGTCCAAATGAGTGACAAACAAAGTTTATAGAAAAATTCTCAAATACAATTGAGAAATCGGACTTACATAGACTATAAGTATGGATCCTTGGGTTTAATTTCCCATTGGTCCAAATGAGTGACAAACAAATTTTATAGAAAAATTCTCAAATACAATTGAGAAATCGGACTTACATAGACTATAATTATGGATCCTTGGCTTTAATTTCCCATTAGTCCAAATGAGTGACAGACATAAATGTGCCCACAAATAGCCAAATTCCCGTAGAGTTGAACAAAATTTACACAATTTTAATCTTTAAAATTTTATAGAAAAATTCTCAAATACAATTGAGAAATCGGACTTACATAGACTATAAGTATGGATCCTTGGGTTTAATTTCCCATTGGTCCAAATGAGTGACAAACAAATTTTATAGAAAAATTCTCAAATACAATTGAGAAATCGGACTTACATAGTCTATTAGTATGGATCCTTGGCTTTAATTTCCCATTGGTCCAAATGAGTGACAAACAAATTTTATAGAAAAATTCTCAAATACAATTGAGAAATCGGACTAACATAGACTATAAGTATGGATCCTTGGCTTTAATTTCCCATTGGTCCAAATGAGTGACAAACAAATTTTATAGAAAAATTCTCAAATACAATTGAGAAATCGGACTAACATAGACTATAAGTATGGATCCTTGGCTTTAATTTCCCATTGGTCCAAATGAGTGACAAACAAATTTTATAGAAAAATTCTAAAATACAATTGAGAAATCGGACTAACATAGACTATAAGTATGGATCCTTGGCTTTAATTTCCCATTGGTCCAAATGAGTGACAAACAAATTTTATAGAAAAATTCTCAAATACAATTGAGAAATCGGACTAACATAGACTATAAGTATGGATCCTTGGCTTTAATTTCCCATTGGTCCAAATGAGTGACAAACAAATTTTATAGAAAAATTCTCAAATACAATTGAGAAATCGGACTTACATAGACTATAAGTATGGATCCTTGGCTTTAATTTCCCATTAGTCCAAATGAGTGACAGACATAAATGTGCCCACAAATAGCCAAATTCCCGTAGAGTTGAACAAAATTTACACAATTTTAATTTTAAAATTTTATAGAAAAATTCTCAAATACAATTGAGAAATCGGACTTACATAGACTATAAGTATGGATCCTTGGGTTTAATTTCCCATTGGTCCAAATGAGTGACAAACAAATTTTATAGAAAAATTCTCAAATACAATTGAGAAATCGGACTTACATAGTCTATTAGTATGGATCCTTGGCTTTAATTTCCCATTGGTCCAAATGAGTGACAAACAAATTTTATAGAAAAATTCTCAAATACAATTGAGAAATCGGACTAACATAGACTATAAGTATGGATCCTTGGCTTTAATTTCCCATTGGTCCAAATGAGTGACAAACAAATTTTATAGAAAAATTCTCAAATACAATTGAGAAATCGGACTAACATAGACTATAAGTATGGATCCTTGGCTTTAATTTCCCATTGGTCCAAATGAGTGACAAACAAATTTTATAGAAAAATTCTCAAATACAATTGAGAAATCGGACTTACATAGACTATAAGTATGGATCCTTGGCTTTAATTTCCCATTGGTCCAAATGAGTGACAAACAAATTTTATAGAAAAATTCTCAAATACAATTGAGAAATCGAACATTACATAGTCTATTAGTATGGATCCTTGGGTTTAATTTACCATTGGTCCAAATGAGTGACAAACAAATTTTATAGAAAAATTCTCAAATACAATTGAGAAATCGGACTAACATAGACTATAAGTATGGATCCTTGGCTTTAATTTCCCATTGGTCCAAATGAGTGACAAACAAATTTTATAGAAAAATTCTCAAATACAATTGAGAAATCGGACTAACATAGACTATAAGTATGGATCCTTGGCTTTATTTTCCCATTGGTCCAAATGAGTGACAAACAAATTTTATAGAAAAATTCTCAAATACAATTGAGAAATCGGACTTACATAGTCTATTAGTATGGATCCTTGGGTTTAATTTCCCATTGGTCCAAATGAGTGACAAACAAATTTTATAGAAAAATTCTCAAATACAATTGAGAAATCGGACTTACATAGACTATAAGTATGGATCCTTGGGTTTAATTTCCCATTGGTCCAAATGAGTGACAAACAAATTTTATAGAAAAATTCTCAAATACAATTGAGAAATCGGACTTACATAGACTATAAGTATGGATCCTTGGCTTTAATTTCCCATTAGTCCAAATGAGTTACAGACATAAATGTGCCCACAAATAGCCAAATTCCCGTAGAGTTGAACAAAATTTACACAATTTTAATCTTTAAAATTTTATAGAAAAATTCTCAAATACAATTGAGAAATCGGACTTACATAGTCTATTAGTATGGATCCTTGGCTTTAATTTCCCATTGGTCCAAATGAGTGACAAACAAATTTTATAGAAAAATTCTAAAATACAATTGAGAAATCGGACTAACATAGACTATAAGTATGGATCCTTGGCTTTAATTTCCCATTGGTCCAAATGAGTGACAAACAAATTTTATAGAAAAATTCTCAAATACAATTGAGAAATCGGACTAACATAGACTATAAGTATGGATCCTTGGCTTTAATTTCCCATTGGTCCAAATGAGTGACAAACAAATTTTATAGAAAAATTCTCAAATACAATTGAGAAATCGGACTTACATAGACTATAAGTATGGATCCTTGGCTTTAATTTCCCATTAGTCCAAATGAGTGACAGACATAAATGTGCCCACAAATAGCCAAATTCCCGTAGAGTTGAACAAAATTTACACAATTTTAATTTTAAAATTTTATAGAAAAATTCTCAAATACAATTGAGAAATCGGACTTACATAGACTATAAGTATGGATCCTTGGGTTTAATTTCCCATTGGTCCAAATGAGTGACAAACAAATTTTATAGAAAAATTCTCAAATACAATTGAGAAATCGGACTTACATAGTCTATTAGTATGGATCCTTGGCTTTAATTTCCCATTGGTCCAAATGAGTGACAAACAAATTTTATAGAAAAATTCTCAAATACAATTGAGAAATCGGACTAACATAGACTATAAGTATGGATCCTTGGCTTTAATTTCCCATTGGTCCAAATGAGTGACAAACAAATTTTATAGAAAAATTCTCAAATACAATTGAGAAATCGGACTAACATAGACTATAAGTATGGATCCTTGGCTTTAATTTCCCATTGGTCCAAATGAGTGACAAACAAATTTTATAGAAAAATTCTCAAATACAATTGAGAAATCGGACTTACATAGACTATAAGTATGGATCCTTGGCTTTAATTTCCCATTGGTCCAAATGAGTGACAAACAAATTTTATAGAAAAATTCTCAAATACAATTGAGAAATCGAACATTACATAGTCTATTAGTATGGATCCTTGGGTTTAATTTACCATTGGTCCAAATGAGTGACAAACAAATTTTATAGAAAAATTCTCAAATACAATTGAGAAATCGGACTTACATAGCCTATAAGTATGGATCCTTGGCTTTATTTTCCCATTGGTCCAAATGAGTGACAAACAAATTTTATAGAAAAATTCTCAAATACAATTGAGAAATCGGACTTACATAGTCTATTAGTATGGATCCTTGGGTTTAATTTCCCATTGGTCCAAATGAGTGACAAACAAATTTTATAGAAAAATTCTCAAATACAATTGAGAAATCGGACTTACATAGACTATAAGTATGGATCCTTGGGTTTAATTTCCCATTGGTCCAAATGAGTGACAAACAAATTTTATAGAAAAATTCTCAAATACAATTGAGAAATCGGACTTACATAGACTATAAGTATGGATCCTTGGCTTTAATTTCCCATTAGTCCAAATGAGTTACAGACATAAATGTGCCCACAAATAGCCAAATTCCCGTAGAGTTGAACAAAATTTACACAATTTTAATCTTTAAAATTTTATAGAAAAATTCTCAAATACAATTGAGAAATCGGACTTACATAGTCTATTAGTATGGATCCTTGGCTTTAATTTCCCATTGGTCCAAATGAGTGACAAACAAATTTTATAGAAAAATTCTCAAATACAATTGAGAAATCGGACTAACATAGACTATAAGTATGGATCCTTGGCTTTAATTTCCCATTAGTCCAAATGAGTTACAGACATAAATGTGCCCACAAATAGCCAAATTCCCGTAGAGTTGAACAAAATTTACACAATTTTAATCTTTAAAATTTTATAGAAAAATTCTCAAATACAATTGAGAAATCGGACTTACATAGTCTATTAGTATGGATCCTTGGGTTTAATTTCCCATTGGTCCAAATGAGTGACAAACAAATTTTATAGAAAAATTCTCAAATACAATTGAGAAATCGGACTTACATAGACTATAAGTATGGATCCTTGGCTTTAATTTCCCATTAGTCCAAATGAGTTACAGACATAAATGTGCCCACAAATAGCCAAATTCCCGTAGAGTTGAACAAAATTTACACAATTTTAATCTTTAAAATTTTATAGAAAAATTTTCAAATACAATTGAGAAATCGGACTTACATAGTCTATTAGTATGGATCCTTGGCTTTAATTTCCCATTGGTCCAAATGAGTGACAAACAAATTTTATAGAAAAATTCTCAAATACAATTGAGAAATCGGACTAACAAAGACTATAAGTATGGATCCTTGGCTTTAATTTCCCATTGGTCCAAATGAGTGACAAACAAATTTTATAGAAAAATTCTCAAATACAATTGAGAAATCGGACTTACATAGTCTATTAGTATGGATCCTTGGGTTTAATTTCCCATTGGTCCAAATGAGTGACAAACAAATTTTATAGAAAAATTCTCAAATACAATTGAGAAATCGGACTTACATAGTCTATTAGTATGGATCCTTGGGTTTAATTTCCCATTGGTCCAAATGAGTGACAAACAAATTTTATAGAAAAATTCTCAAATACAATTGAGAAATCGGACTTACATAGACTATAAGTATGGATCCTTGGGTTTAATTTCCCATTGGTCCAAATGAGTGACAAACAAATTTTATAGAAAAATTCTCAAATACAATTGAGAAATCGGACTTACATAGACTATAAGTATGGATCCTTGGGTTTAATTTCCCATTGGTCCAAATGAGTGACAAACAAATTTTATAGAAAAATTCTCAAATACAATTGAGAAATCGGACTTACATAGACTATAAGTATGGATCCTTGGGTTTAATTTCCCATTGGTCCAAATGAGTGACAAATTTTATAGAAAAATTTTCAAATACAATTGAGAAATCGGACTTACATAGTCTATTAGTATGGATCCTTGGCTTTAATTTCCCATTGGTCCAAATGAGTGACAAACAAATTTTATAGAAAAATTCTCAAATACAATTGAGAAATCGGACTTACATAGTCTATTAGTATGGATCCTTGGGTTTAATTTCCCATTGGTCCAAATGAGTGACAAACAAATTTTATAGAAAAATTCTCAAATACAATTGAGAAATCGGACTTACATAGACTATAAGTATGGATCCTTGGGTTTAATTTCCCATTGGTCCAAATGAGTGACAAACAAATTTTATAGAAAAATTCTCAAATACAATTGAGAAATCGGACTTACATAGACTATAAGTATGGATCCTTGGGTTTAATTTCCCATTGGTCCAAATGAGTGACAAACAAATTTTATAGAAAAATTCTCAAATACAATTGAGAAATCGGACTTACATAGACTATAAGTATGGATCCTTGGGTTTAATTTCCCATTGGTCCAAATGAGTGACAAACAAATTTTATAGAAAAATTCTCAAATACAATTGAGAAATCGGACTTACATAGACTATAAGTATGGATCCTTGGGTTTAATTTCCCATTGGTCCAAATGAGTGACAAACAAATTTTATAGAAAAATTCTCAAATACAATTGAGAAATCGGACTTACATAGACTATAAGTATGGATCCTTGGGTTTAATTTCCCATTGGTCCAAATGAGTGACAAACAAATTTTATAGAAAAATTCTCAAATACAATTGAGAAATCGGACTTACATAGACTATAAGTATGGATCCTTGGGTTTAATTTCCCATTGGTCCAAATGAGTGACAAACAAATTTTATAGAAAAATTCTCAAATACAATTGAGAAATCGGACTTACATAGACTATAAGTATGGATCCTTGGGTTTAATTTCCCATTGGTCCAAATGAGTGACAAACAAATTTTATAGAAAAATTCTCAAATACAATTGAGAAATCGGACTTACATAGACTATAAGTATGGATCCTTGGGTTTAATTTCCCATTGGTCCAAATGAGTGACAAACAAATTTTATAGAAAAATTCTCAAATACAATTGAGAAATCGGACTTACATAGACTATAAGTATGTATCCTTGGGTTTAATTTCCCATTGGTCCAAATGAGTGACAAACAAATTTTATAGAAAAATTCTCAAATACAATTGAGAAATCGGACTTACATAGACTATAAGTATGGATCCTTGGCTTTAATTTCCCATTAGTCCAAATGAGTTACAGACATAAATGTGCCCACAAATAGCCAAATTCCCGTAGAGTTGAACAAAATTTACACAATTTTAATCTTTAAAATTTTATAGAAAAATTCTCAAATACAATTGAGAAATCGGACTTACATAGACTATAAGTATGGATCCTTGGCTTTAATTTCCCATTGGTCCAAATGAGTGACAAACAAATTTTATAGAAAAATTTTCAAATACAATTGAGAAATCGGACTTACATAGTCTATTAGTATGGATCCTTGGCTTTAATTTCCCATTGGTCCAAATGAGTGACAAACAAATTTTATAGAAAAATTCTCAAATACAATTGAGAAATCGGACTAACATAGACTATAAGTATGGATCCTTGGCTTTAATTTCCCATTGGTCCAAATGAGTGACAAACAAATTTTATAGAAAAATTCTCAAATACAATTGAGAAATCGGACTTACATAGACTATAAGTATGGATCCTTGGCTTTAATTTCCCATTAGTCCAAATGAGTGACAGACATAAATGTGCCCACAAATAGCCAAATTCCCGTAGAGTTGAACAAAATTTACACAATTTTAATTTTAAAATTTTATAGAAAAATTCTCAAATACAATTGAGAAATCGGACTTACATAGACTATAAGTATGGATCCTTGGCTTTAATTTCCCATTAGTCCAAATGAGTGACAGACATAAATGTGCCCACAAATAGCCAAATTCCCGTAGAGTTGAACAAAATTTACACAATTTTAATTTTAAAATTTTATAGAAAAATTCTCAAATACAATTGAGAAATCGGACTTACATAGTCTATTAGTATGGATACTTGGCTTAAATTTACCATTGGTCCAAATGAGTGACAAACAAATTTTATAGAAATATTCTCAAATACAATTGAGAAATCGGACTTACATAGACTATAAGTATGGATCCTTGGCTTTAATTTCCCATTGGTCCAAATGAGTGACAAACAAATTTTATAGAAAAATTCTCAAATATGTATGGATCCTTGGCTTTAATTTCCCATTGGTCCAAATGAGTGACAAACAAATTTTATAGAAAAATTCTCAAATACAATTGAGAAATCGGACTAACATAGACTATAAGTATGGATCCTTGGGTTTAATTTCCCATTGGTCCAAATGAGTGACAAACAAATTTTATAGAAAAATTCTCAAATACAATTGAGAAATCGGACTTACATAGACTATAAGTATGGATCCTTGGGTTTAATTTCCCATTGGTCCAAATGAGTGACAAACAAATTTTATAGAAAAATTCTCAAATACAATTGAGAAATCGGACTTACATAGACTATAAGTATGGATCCTTGGCTTTAATTTCCCATTAGTCCAAATGAGTTACAGACATAAATGTGCCCACAAATAGCCAAATTCCCGTGGAGTTGAACAAAATTTACACAATTTTAATCTTTAAAATTTTATAGAAAAATTCTCAAATACAATTGAGAAATCGGACTTACATAGACTATAAGTATGGATCCTTGGCTTTAATTTCCCATTAGTCCAAATGAGTGACAGACATAAATGTGACCACAAATAGCCAAATTCCCGTAGAGTTGAACAAAATTTACACAATTTTAATCTTTAAAATTTTATAAAAAAATTCTCAAATACAATTGAGAAATCGGACTTACATAGACTATAAGTATGGATCCTTGGCTTTAATTTCCCATTGGTCCAAATGAGTGACAAACAAATTTTATAGAAAAATTCTCAAATACAATTGAGAAATCGGAATTACATAGACTATAAGTATGGATCCTTGGCTTTAATTTCCCATTAGTCCAAATGAGTTACAGACATAAATGTGCCCACAAATAGCCAAAATCCCGTAGAGTTGAACAAAATTTACACAATTTTAATCTTTAAAATTTTATAAAAAAATTCTCAAATACAATTGAGAAATCGGACTTACATAGTCTATTAGTATGGATCCTTGGCTTTAATTTCCCATTGGTCCAAATGAGTGACAAACAAATTTTATAGAAAAATTCTCAAATACAATTGAGAAATCGGACTTACATAGACTATAAGTATGGATCCTTGGCTTTATTTTCCCATTGGTCCAAATGAGTGACAAACAAATTTTATAGAAAAATTCTCAAATACAATTGAGAAATCGGACTTACATAGACTATAAGTATGGATCCTTGGGTTTAATTTCCCATTGGTCCAAATGAGTGACAAACAAATTTTATAGAAAAATTCTCAAATACAATTGAGAAATCGGACTTACATAGTCTATTAGTATGGATCCTTGGCTTTAATTTCCCATTAGTCCAAATGAGTGACAGACATAAATGTGCTTACAAATAGCCAAATTCCCGTAGAGTTGAACAAAATTTACACAATTTTAATCTTTAAAATTTTATAAAAAAATTCTCAAATACAATTGAGAAATCGGACTTACATAGACTATAAGTATGGATCCTTGGCTTTAATTTCCCATTGGTCCAAATGAGTGACAAACAAATTTTATAGAAAAATTCTCAAATACAATTGAGAAATCGGACTTACATAGACTATAAGTATGGATCCTTGGCTTTAATTTCCCATTAGTCCAAATGAGTTACAGACATAAATGTGCCCACAAATAGCCAAAATCCCGTAGAGTTGAACAAAATTTACACAATTTTAATCTTTAAAATTTTATAAAAAAATTCTCAAATACAATTGAGAAATCGGACTTACATAGACTATAAGTATGGATCCTTGGCTTTATTTTCCCATTGGTCCAAATGAGTGACAAACAAATTTTATAGAAAAATTCTCAAATACAATTGAGAAATCGGACTTACATAGACTATAAGTATGGATCCTTGGGTTTAATTTCCCATTGGTCCAAATGAGTGACAAACAAATTTTATAGAAAAATTCTCAAATACAATTGAGAAATCGGACTTACATAGTCTATTAGTATGGATCCTTGGCTTCAATTTCCCATTAGTCCAAATGAGTGACAGACATAAATGTGCTTACAAATAGCCAAATTCCCGTAGAGTTGAACAAAATTTACACAATTTTAATCTTTAAAATTTTATAAAAAAATTCTCAAATACAATTGAGAAATCGGACTTACATAGACTATAAGTATGGATCCTTGGCTTTAATTTCCCATTGGTCCAAATGAGTGACAAACAAATTTTATAGAAAAATTCTCAAATACAATTGAGAAATCGGACTTACATAGACTATAAGTATGGATCCTTGGGTTTAATTTCCCATTGGTCCAAATGAGTGACAAACAAATTTTATAGAAAAATTCTCAAATACAATTGAGAAATCGGACTTACATAGTCTATTAGTATGGATCCTTGGCTTTAATTTCCCATTAGTCCAAATGAGTGACAGACATAAATGTGCTTACAAATAGCCAAATTCCCGTAGAGTTGAACAAAATTTACACAATTTTAATCTTTAAAATTTTATAGAAAAATTCTCAAATACAATTGAGAAATCGGACTTACATAGACTATAAGTATGGATCCTTGGGTTTAATTTCCCTTTGGTCCAAATGAGTGACAAACATAAATGTGCCCACAAATAGCCAAATTCCCGTAGAGTTGAACAAAATTTACACAATTTTAATCTTTAAAATTTTATAGAAAAATTCTCAAATACAATTGAGAAATCGGACTTACATAGACTATTAGTATGGATCCTTGGGTTTAATTTCCCTTTGGTCCAAATGAGTGACAAACATAAATGTGCCCACAAATAGCCAAATTCCCGTAGAGTTGAACAAAATTTACACAATTTTAATCTTTAAAATTTTATAGAAAAATTCTCAAATACAATTGAGAAATCGGACTTACATAGTCTATTAGTATGGATCCTTGGCTTTAATTTAAAATTGGTCCAAATGAGTGACAAACAAATTTTATAGAAAAATTCTCAAATACAATTGAGAAATCGGACTATCATAGACTATAAGTATGGATCCTTGGGTTTAATTTCCCATTGGTCCAAATGAGTGACAAACAAATTTTATAGAAAAATTCTCAAATACACTTGAGAAATCGGACTTACATAGACTATAAGTATGGATCCTTGGCTTTAATTTCCCTTTGGTCCAAATGAGTGACAAACAAATTTTATAGAAAAATTCTCAAATACAATTGAGAAATCGGACTTACATAGACTATAAGTATGGATCCTTGGCTTTAATTTCCCTTTGGTCCAAATGAGTGACAAACATAAATGTGCCCACAAATAGCCAAATTCCCGTAGAGTTGAACAAAATTTACACAATTTTAATTTTTAAAATTTTATAGAAAAATTCTCAAATACAATTGAGAAATCGGACTTACATAAACTATAAGTATGGATCCTTGGGTTTAATTTCCCTTTGGCCCAAATGAGTGACAAACATAAATGTGCCCACAAATAGCCAAATTCCCGTAGAGTTGAACAAAATTTACACAATTTTAATCTTTAAAATTTTATAGAAAAATTCTCAAATACAATTGAGAAATCGGACTTACATAGACTATAAGTATGGATCCTTGGGTTTAATTTCCCTTTGGTCCAAATGAGTGACAAATATAAATGTGCCCACAAATAGCCAAATTCCCGTAGAGGTGAACAAAATTTACACAATTTTAATCTTTAAAATTTTATAGAAAAATTCTCAAATACAATTGAGAAATCGGACTTACATAGACTATAAGTATGGATCCTTGGGTTTAATTTTCCTTTGGTCCAAATGAGTGACAAACATAAATGTGCCCACAAATAGCCCAATTCCCGTAGAGTTGAACAAAATTTACACAATTTTAATCTTTAAAATTTTATAGAAAAATTCTCAAATACAATTGAGAAATCGGACTTACATAGACTATAAGTATGGATCCTTGGGTTTAATTTCCCTTTGGTCCAAATGAGTGACAAACATAAATGTGCCCACAAATTGCCAAATTCCCGTAGAGTTGAACAAAATTTACACAATTTTAATCTTTAAAATTTTATAGAAAAATTCTCAAATACAATTGAGAAATCGGACTTACATGGTCTATTAGCATGGATCCTTGGCTTTAATTTCCCATTAGTCCAAATGAGTGACAGACATAAATGTGCCCACAAATAGCCAAATTCCCGTTGAGTTGAACAAAATTTACACAATTTTAATCTTTAAAATTTTATAGAAAAATTCTCAAATACAATTGAGAAATCGGACTTACATGGTCTATTAGTATGGATCCTTGGGTTTAATTTCCCTTTGGTCCAAATGAGTGACAAACATAAATGTGCCCACAAATAGCCAAATTCCCGTAGAGTTGAACAAAATTTACACAATTTTAATCTTTAAAATTTTATAGAAAAATTCTCAAATACAATTGAGAAATCGGACTTACATGGTCTATTAGCATGGATCCTTGGCTTTAATTTCCCATTAGTCCAAATGAGTGACAGACATAAATGTGCCCACAAATAGCCAAATTCCCGTTGAGTTGAACAAAATTTACACAATTTTAATCTTTAAAATTTTATAGAAAAATTCTCAAATACAATTGAGAAATCGGACTTACATAGACTATAAGTATGGATCCTTGGGTTTAATTTCCCATTGGTCCAAATGAGTGACAAACAAATTTTATAGAAAAATTCTCAAATACAATTGAGAAATCGGACTTACATGGTCTATTAGTATGGATCCTTGGGTTTAATTTCCCTTTGGTCCAAATGAGTGACAAACATAAATGTGCCCACAAATAGCCAAATTCCCGTAGAGTTGAACAAAATTTACACAATTTTAATCTTTAAAATTTTATAGAAAAATTCTCAAATACAATTGAGAAATCGGACTTACATGGTCTATTAGTATGGATCCTTGGGTTTAATTTCCCTTTGGTCCAAATGAGTGACAAACATAAATGTGCCCACAAATAGCCAAATTCCCGTAGAGTTGAACAAAATTTACACAATTTTAATCTTTAAAATTTTATAGAAAAATTCTCAAATACAATTGAGAAATCGGACTTACATAGACTATAAGTATGGATCCTTGGGTTTAATTTCCCATTGGTCCAAATGAGTGACAAACATAAATGTGCCCACAAATTGCCAAATTCCCGTAGAGTTGAACAAAATTTACACAATTTTAATCTTTAATTTCCCATTAGTCCAAATGAGTGACAGACATAAATGTGCCCACAAATAGCCAAATTCCCGTTGAGTTGAACAAAATTTACACAATTTTAATCTTTAAAATTTTATAGAAAAATTCTCAAATACAATTGAGAAATCGGACTTACATAGACTATAAGTATGGATCCTTGGGTTTAATTTCCCATTGGTCCAAATGAGTGACAAACAAATTTTATAGAAAAATTCTCAAATACAATTGAGAAATCGGACTTACATAGACTATAAGTATGGATCCTTGGGTTTAATTTCCCTTTGGTCCAAATGAGTGACAAATATAAATGTGCCCACAAATAGCCAAATTCCCGTAGAGTTGAACAAAATTTACACAATTTTAATCTTTAAAATTTTATAGAAAAATTCTCAAATACAATTGAGAAATCGGACTTACATAGACTATAAGTATGGATCCTTGGGTTTAATTTCCCTTTGGTCCAAATGAGTGACAAACATAAATGTGCCCACAAATAGCCAAATTCCCGTAGAGTTGAACAAAATTTACACAATTTTAATCTTTAAAATTTTATAGAAAAATTCTCAAATACAATTGAGAAATCGGACTTACATATACTATAAGTATGGAACCTTGGGTTTAATTTCCCTTTGGTCCAAATGAGTGACAAACATAAATGTGCCCACAAATAGCCAAATTCCCGTAGAGTTGAACAAAATTTACACAATTTTAATCTTTAAAATTTTATAGAAAAATTCTCAAATACAATTGAGAAATCGGACTTACATGGTCTATTAGTATGGATCCTTGGCTTTAATTTCCCTTTGGTCCAAATGAGTGACAAACAAATTTTATAGAAAAATTCTCAAATACAATTGAGAAATCGGACTTACATAGACTATAAGTATGGATCCTTGGGTTTAATTTCCCATTGGTCCAAATTAGTGACAAACATAAATGTGCGCACAAATAGCCAAATTCCCGTAGAGTTGAACAAAATTTACACAATTTTAATCTTTAAAATTTTATAGAAAAATTCTCAAATACAATTGAGAAATCGGACTTACATAGACTATAAGTATGGATCCTTGGGTTTAATTTCCCTTTGGTCCAAATGAGTGACAAACATAAATGTGCCCACAAATAGCCAAATTCCCGTAGAGTTGAACAAAATTTACACAATTTTAATCTTTAAAATTTTATAGAAAAATTCTCAAATACAATTGAGAAATCGGACTTACATAGACTATAAGTATGGATCCTTGGGTTTAATTTCCCTTTGGTCCAAATGAGTGACAAACATAAATGTGCCCACAAATAGCCAAATTCCCGTAGAGTTGAACAAAATTTACACAATTTTAATCTTTAAAATTTTATAGAAAAATTCTCAAATACAATTGAGAAATCGGAATAACATAGACTATAAGTATGGATCCTTGGGTTTAATTTCCCATTGGTCCAAATGAGTGACAAACAAATTTTATAGAAAAATTCTCAAATACAATTGAGAAATCGGACTTACATAGACTATAAGTATGGATCCTTGGGTTTAATTTCCCATTGGTCCAAATGAGTGACAAACAAATTTTATAGAAAAATTCTCAAATACAATTGAGAAATCGGACTTACATAGACTATAAGTATGGATCCTTGGGTTTAATTTCCCATTGGTCCAAATGAGTGACAAACAAATTTTATAGAAAAATTCTCAAATACAATTGAGAAATCGGACTTACATAGACTATTAGTATGGATCCTTGGCTTTAATTTCCCTTTGGTCCAAATGAGTGACAAACATAAATGTGCCCACAAATAGCCAAATTCCCGTAGAGTTGAACAAAATTTACACAATTTTAATCTTTAAAATTTTTTAGAAAAATTCTCAAATACAATTGAGAAATCGGACTTACATAGACTATAAGTATGGATCCTTGGGTTTAATTTCCCATTGGTCCAAATGAGTGACAAACAAATTTTATAGAAAAATTCTCAAATACAATTGAGAAATCGGACTTACATAGACTATTAGTATGGATCCTTGGCTTTAATTTCCCTTTGGTCCAAATGAGTGACAAACATAAATGTGCCCACAAATAGCCAAATTCCCGTAGAGTTGAACAAAATTAACACAATTTTAATCTTTAAAATTTTATAGAAAAATTCTCAAATACAATTGAGAAATCGGACTTACATAGTCTATTAGTATGGATCCTTGGCTTTAATTTCCCTTTGGTCCAAATGAGTGACAAACAAATTTTATAGAAAAATTCTCAAATACAATTGAGAAATCGGCCTTACATAGACTATAAGTATGGATCCTTGGCTTTAATTTCCCTTTGGTCCAAATGAGTGACAAACATAAATGTGCCCACAAATAGCCAAATTCCCGTAGAGTTGAACAAAATTTACACAATTTTAATCTTTAAAATTTTATAGAAAAATTCTAAATTCAATTAAGAAATCGGACTTACATAGTCTATTAGTATGGATCCTTGGCTTTAATTTCCCATTGGTCCAAATGAGTGACAAACAAATTTTATAGAAAAATTCTCAAATACAATTGAGAAATCGGACTTACATAGACTATAAGTATGGATCCTTGGGTTTAATTTCCCATTGGTCCAAATGAGTGACAAACAAATTTTATAGAAAAATTCTCAAATACAATTGAGAAATCGGACTTACATAGACTATAAGTATGGATCCTTGGGTTTAATTTCCCATTGGTCCAAATGAGTGACAAACAAATTTTATAGAAAAATTCTCAAATACAATTGAGAAATCGGACTTACATAGACTATTAGTATGGATCCTTGGCTTTAATTTCCCTTTGGTCCAAATGAGTGACAAACATAAATGTGCCCACAAATAGCCAAATTCCCGTAGAGTTGAACAAAATTAACACAATTTTAATCTTTAAAATTTTATAGAAAAATTCTCAAATACAATTGAGAAATCGGACTTACATAGACTATAAGTATGGATCCTTGGGTTTAATTTCCCTTTGGTCCAAATGAGTGACAAACATAAATGTGCCCACAAATAGCCCAATTCCCGTAGAGTTGAACAAAATTTACACAATTTTAATCTTTAAAATTTTATAGAAAAATTCTCAAATACAATTGAGAAATCGGACTTACATAGACTATAAGTATGGATCCTTGGGTTTAATTTCCCTTTGGTCCAAATGAGTGACAAACATAAATGTGCCCACAAATTGCCAAATTCCCGTAGAGTTGAACAAAATTTACACAATTTTAATCTTTAAAATTTTATAGAAAAATTCTCAAATACAATTGAGAAATCGGACTTACATAGACTATAAGTATGGATCCTTGGGTTTAATTTCCCTTTGGTCCAAATGAGTGACAAACATAAATGTGCCCACAAATAGCCAAATTCCCGTAGAGTTGAACAAAATTTACACAATTTTAATCTTTAAAATTTTATAGAAAAATTCTCAAATACAATTGAGAAATCGGACTTACATAGACTATAAGTATGGATCCTTGGGTTTAATTTCCCTTTGGTCCAAATGAGCGACAAACATAAATGTGCCCACAAATAGCCAAATTCCCGTAGAGTTGAACAAAATTTACACAATTTTAATCTTTAAAATTTTATAGAAAAATTCTCAAATACAATTGAGAAATCGGACTTACATATACTATAAGTATGGAACCTTGGGTTTAATTTCCCTTTGGTCCAAATGAGTGACAAACATAAATGTGCCCACAAATAGCCAAATTCCCGTAGAGTTGAACAAAATTTACACAATTTTAATCTTTAAAATTTTATAGAAAAATTCTCAAATACAATTGAGAAATCGGACTTACATGGTCTATTAGTATGGATCCTTGGCTTTAATTTCCCTTTGGTCCAAATGAGTGACAAACAAATTTTATAGAAAAATTCTCAAATACAATTGAGAAATCGGACTTACATAGACTATAAGTATGGATCCTTGGGTTTAATTTCCCTTTGGTCCAAATGAGTGACAAACATAAATGTGCGCACAAATAGCCAAATTCCCGTAGAGTTGAACAAAATTTACACAATTTTAATCTTTAAAATTTTATAGAAAAATTCTCAAATACAATTGAGAAATCGGACTTACATAGACTATAAGTATGGATCCTTGGGTTTAATTTCCCTTTGGTCCAAATGAGTGACAAACATAAATGTGCGCACAAATAGCCAAATTCCCGTAGAGTTGAACAAAATTTACACAATTTTAATCTTTAAAATTTTATAGAAAAATTCTCAAATACAATTGAGAAATCGGACTTACATAGACTATAAGTATGGATCCTTGGGTTTAATTTCCCTTTGGTCCAAATGAGTGACAAATATAAATGTGCCCACAAATAGCCAAATTCCCGTAGAGTTGAACAAAATTTACACAATTTTAATCTTTAAAATTTTATAGAAAAATTCTCAAATACAATTGAGAAATCGGACTTACATAGACTATAAGTATGGATCCTTGGGTTTAATTTCCCTTTGGTCCAAATGAGTGACAAACATAAATGTGCCCACAAATAGCCAAATTCCCGTAGAGTTGAACAAAATTTACACAATTTTAATCTTTAAAATTTTATAGAAAAATTCTCAAATACAATTGAGAAATCGGACTTACATAGACTATAAGTATGGATCCTTGGGTTTAATTTCCCTTTGGTCCAAATGAGTGACAAACATAAATGTGCCCACAAATAGCCAAATTCCCGTAGAGTTGAACAAAATTTACACAATTTTAATCTTTAAAACTTTATAGAAAAATTCTCAAATACAATTGAGAAATCGGAATAACATAGACTATAAGTATGGATCCTTGGGTTTAATTTCCCATTGGTCCAAATGAGTGACAAACTAATTTTATAGAAAAATTCTCAAATACAATTGAGAAATCGGACTTACATAGACTATAAGTATGGATCCTTGGGTTTAATTTCCCATTGGTCCAAATGAGTGACAAACATAAATGTGCCCACAAATAGCCAAATTCCCGTAGAGTTGAACAAAATTTACACAATTTTAATCTTTAAAATTTTATAGAAAAATTCTCAAATACAATTGAGAAATCGGACTTACATGGTCTATTAGTATGGATCCTTGGCTTTAATTTCCCTTTGGTCCAAATGAGTGACAAACAAATTTTATAGAAAAATTCTCAAATACAATTGAGAAATCGGACTTACATAGACTACATATAGACATAAATGTGCCCACAAATAGCCAAATTCCCGTAGAGTTGAACAAAATTTACACAATTTTAATATTTAAAATTTTATAGAAAAATTCTCAAATACAATTGAGAAATCGGACTTACATGGTCTATTAGTATGGATCCTTGGCTTTAATTTCCCTTTGGTCCAAATGAGTGACAAACAAATTTTATAGAAAAATTCTCAAATACAATTGAGAAATCGGACTTACATAGACTATAAGTATGGATCCTTGGGTTTAATTTCCCTTTGGTCCAAATGAGTGACAAACATAAATGTGCCCACAAATAGCCAAATTCCCGTAGAGTTGAACAAAATTTACACAATTTTAATCTTTAAAATTTTATAGAAAAATTCTCAAATACAATTGAGAAATCGGACTTACATAGACTATAAGTATGGATCCTTGGGTTTAATTTCCCTTTGGTCCAAATGAGCGACAAACATAAATGTGCCCACAAATAGTCAAATTCCCGTAGAGTTGAACAAAATTTACACAATTTTAATCTTTAAAATTTTATAGAAAAATTCTCAAATACAATTGAGAAATCGGACTTACATATACTATAAGTATGGATCCTTGGGTTTTATTTCCCTTTGGTCCAAATGAGTGACAAACAAATTTTATAGAAAAATTCTCAAATACAATTGAGAAATCGGACTTACATAGACTATAAGTATGGATCCTTGGGTTTAATTTCCCTTTGGTCCAAATGAGTGACAAACATAAATGTGCCCACAAATAGCCAAATTCCCGTAGAGTTGAACAAAATTTACACAATTTTAATCTTTAAAATTTTATAGAAAAATTCTCAAATACAATTGAGAAATCGGACTTACATAGACTATAAGTATGGATCCTTGGGTTTAATTTCCCTTTGGTCCAAATGAGTGACAAACAAATTTTATAGAAAAATTCTCAAATACAATTGAGAAATCGGACTTACATAGACTATAAGTATGGATCCTTGGGTTTAATTTCCCTTTGGTCCAAATGAGTGACAAACATAAATGTGCGCACAAATAGCCAAATTCCCGTAGAGTTGAACAAAATTTACACAATTTTAATCTTTAAAATTTTATAGAAAAATTCTCAAATACAATTGAGAAATCGGACTTACATAGACTATAAGTATGGATCCTTGGGTTTAATTTCCCTTTGGTCCAAATGAGTGACAAACATAAATGTGCCCACAAATAGCCAAATTCCCGTAGAGTTGAACAAAATTTACACAATTTTAATCTTTAAAATTTTATAGAAAAATTCTCAAATACAATTGAGAAATCGGACTTACATAGACTATAAGTATGGATCCTTGGGTTTAATTTCCCTTTGGTCCAAATGAGTGACAAACATAAATGTGCCCACAAATAGCCAAATTCCCGTAGAGTTGAACAAAATTTACACAATTTTAATCTTTAAAATTTTATAGAAAAATTCTCAAATACAATTGAGAAATCGGAATAACATAGACTATAAGTATGGATCCTTGGGTTTAATTTCCCATTGGTCCAAATGAGTGACAAACAAATTTTATAGAAAAATTCTCAAATACAATTGAGAAATCGGACTTACATAGACTATAAGTATGGATCCTTGGGTTTAATTTCCCATTGGTCCAAATGAGTGACAAACAAATTTTATAGAAAAATTCTCAAATACAATTGAGAAATCGGACTTACATAGACTATAAGTATGGATCCTTGGGTTTAATTTCCCATTGGTCCAAATGAGTGACAAACAAATTTTATAGAAAAATTCTCAAATACAATTGAGAAATCGGACTTACATAGACTATTAGTATGGATCCTTGGCTTTAATTTCCCTTTGGTCCAAATGAGTGACAAACATAAATGTGCCCACAAATAGCCAAATTCCCGTAGAGTTGAACAAAATTTACACAATTTTAATCTTTAAAATTTTTTAGAAAAATTCTCAAATACAATTGAGAAATCGGACTTACATAGACTATAAGTATGGATCCTTGGGTTTAATTTCCCATTGGTCCAAATGAGTGACAAACAAATTTTATAGAAAAATTCTCAAATACAATTGAGAAATCGGACTTACATAGACTATTAGTATGGATCCTTGGCTTTAATTTCCCTTTGGTCCAAATGAGTGACAAACATAAATGTGCCCACAAATAGCCAAATTCCCGTAGAGTTGAACAAAATTAACACAATTTTAATCTTTAAAATTTTATAGAAAAATTCTCAAATACAATTGAGAAATCGGACTTACATAGTCTATTAGTATGGATCCTTGGCTTTAATTTCCCTTTGGTCCAAATGAGTGACAAACAAATTTTATAGAAAAATTCTCAAATACAATTGAGAAATCGGCCTTACATAGACTATAAGTATGGATCCTTGGCTTTAATTTCCCTTTGGTCCAAATGAGTGACAAACATAAATGTGCCCACAAATAGCCAAATTCCCGTAGAGTTGAACAAAATTTACACAATTTTAATCTTTAAAATTTTATAGAAAAATTCTAAATTCAATTAAGAAATCGGACTTACATAGTCTATTAGTATGGATCCTTGGCTTTAATTTCCCATTGGTCCAAATGAGTGACAAACAAATTTTATAGAAAAATTCTCAAATACAATTGAGAAATCGGACTTACATAGACTATAAGTATGGATCCTTGGGTTTAATTTCCCATTGGTCCAAATGAGTGACAAACAAATTTTATAGAAAAATTCTCAAATACAATTGAGAAATCGGACTTACATAGACTATAAGTATGGATCCTTGGGTTTAATTTCCCATTGGTCCAAATGAGTGACAAACAAATTTTATAGAAAAATTCTCAAATACAATTGAGAAATCGGACTTACATAGACTATTAGTATGGATCCTTGGCTTTAATTTCCCTTTGGTCCAAATGAGTGACAAACATAAATGTGCCCACAAATAGCCAAATTCCCGTAGAGTTGAACAAAATTAACACAATTTTAATCTTTAAAATTTTATAGAAAAATTCTCAAATACAATTGAGAAATCGGACTTACATAGACTATAAGTATGGATCCTTGGGTTTAATTTCCCTTTGGTCCAAATGAGTGACAAACATAAATGTGCCCACAAATAGCCCAATTCCCGTAGAGTTGAACAAAATTTACACAATTTTAATCTTTAAAATTTTATAGAAAAATTCTCAAATACAATTGAGAAATCGGACTTACATAGACTATAAGTATGGATCCTTGGGTTTAATTTCCCTTTGGTCCAAATGAGTGACAAACATAAATGTGCCCACAAATTGCCAAATTCCCGTAGAGTTGAACAAAATTTACACAATTTTAATCTTTAAAATTTTATAGAAAAATTCTCAAATACAATTGAGAAATCGGACTTACATAGACTATAAGTATGGATCCTTGGGTTTAATTTCCCTTTGGTCCAACTGAGTGACAAACATAAATGTGCCCACAAATAGCCAAATTCCCGTAGAGTTGAACAAAATTTACACAATTTTAATCTTTAAAATTTTATAGAAAAATTCTCAAATACAATTGAGAAATCGGACTTACATAGACTATAAGTATGGATCCTTGGGTTTAATTTCCCTTTGGTCCAAATGAGCGACAAACATAAATGTGCCCACAAATAGCCAAATTCCCGTAGAGTTGAACAAAATTTACACAATTTTAATCTTTAAAATTTTATAGAAAAATTCTCAAATACAATTGAGAAATCGGACTTACATATACTATAAGTATGGAACCTTGGGTTTAATTTCCCTTTGGTCCAAATGAGTGACAAACATAAATGTGCCCACAAATAGCCAAATTCCCGTAGAGTTGAACAAAATTTACACAATTTTAATCTTTAAAATTTTATAGAAAAATTCTCAAATACAATTGAGAAATCGGACTTACATGGTCTATTAGTATGGATCCTTGGCTTTAATTTCCCTTTGGTCCAAATGAGTGACAAACAAATTTTATAGAAAAATTCTCAAATACAATTGAGAAATCGGACTTACATAGACTATAAGTATGGATCCTTGGGTTTAATTTCCCTTTGGTCCAAATGAGTGACAAACATAAATGTGCGCACAAATAGCCAAATTCCCGTAGAGTTGAACAAAATTTACACAATTTTAATCTTTAAAATTTTATAGAAAAATTCTCAAATACAATTGAGAAATCGGACTTACATAGACTATAAGTATGGATCCTTGGGTTTAATTTCCCTTTGGTCCAAATGAGTGACAAACATAAATGTGCGCACAAATAGCCAAATTCCCGTAGAGTTGAACAAAATTTACACAATTTTAATCTTTAAAATTTTATAGAAAAATTCTCAAATACAATTGAGAAATCGGACTTACATAGACTATAAGTATGGATCCTTGGGTTTAATTTCCCTTTGGTCCAAATGAGTGACAAACATAAATGTGCCCACAAATAGCCAAATTCCCGTAGAGTTGAACAAAATTTACACAATTTTAATCTTTAAAATTTTATAGAAAAATTCTCAAATACAATTGAGAAATCGGACTTACATAGACTATAAGTATGGATCCTTGGGTTTAATTTCCCTTTGGTCCAAATGAGTGACAAACATAAATGTGCCCACAAATAGCCAAATTCCCGTAGAGTTGAACAAAATTTACACAATTTTAATCTTTAAAATTTTATAGAAAAATTCTCAAATACAATTGAGAAATCGGACTTACATAGACTATAAGTATGGATCCTTGGGTTTAATTTCCCTTTGGTCCAAATGAGTGACAAACATAAATGTGCCCACAAATAGCCAAATTCCCGTAGAGTTGAACAAAATTTACACAATTTTAATCTTTAAAACTTTATAGAAAAATTCTCAAATACAATTGAGAAATCGGAATAACATAGACTATAAGTATGGATCCTTGGGTTTAATTTCCCATTGGTCCAAATGAGTGACAAACAAATTTTATAGAAAAATTCTCAAATACAATTGAGAAATCGGACTTACATAGACTATAAGTATGGATCCTTGGGTTTAATTTCCCATTGGTCCAAATGAGTGACAAACATAAATGTGCCCACAAATAGCCAAATTCCCGTAGAGTTGAACAAAATTTACACAATTTTAATCTTTAAAATTTTATAGAAAAATTCTCAAATACAATTGAGAAATCGGACTTACATGGTCTATTAGTATGGATCCTTGGCTTTAATTTCCCTTTGGTCCAAATGAGTGACAAACAAATTTTATAGAAAAATTCTCAAATACAATTGAGAAATCGGACTTACATAGACTACATATAGACATAAATGTGCCCACAAATAGCCAAATTCCCGTAGAGTTGAACAAAATTTACACAATTTTAATCTTTAAAATTTTATAGAAAAATTCTCAAATACAATTGAGAAATCGGACTTACATGGTCTATTAGTATGGATCCTTGGCTTTAATTTCCCTTTGGTCCAAATGAGTGACAAACAAATTTTATAGAAAAATTCTCAAATACAATTGAGAAATCGGACTTACATAGACTATAAGTATGGATCCTTGGGTTTAATTTCCCTTTGGTCCAAATGAGTGACAAACATAAATGTGCCCACAAATAGCCAAATTCCCGTAGAGTTGAACAAAATTTACACAATTTTAATCTTTAAAATTTTATAGAAAAATTCTCAAATACAATTGAGAAATCGGACTTACATAGACTATAAGTATGGATCCTTGGGTTTAATTTCCCTTTGGTCCAAATGAGCGACAAACATAAATGTGCCCACAAATAGTCAAATTCCCGTAGAGTTGAACAAAATTTACACAATTTTAATCTTTAAAATTTTATAGAAAAATTCTCAAATACAATTGAGAAATCGGACTTACATATACTATAAGTATGGATCCTTGGGTTTTATTTCCCTTTGGTCCAAATGAGTGACAAACAAATTTTATAGAAAAATTCTCAAATACAATTGAGAAATCGGACTTACATAGACTATAAGTATGGATCCTTGGGTTTAATTTCCCTTTGGTCCAAATGAGTGACAAACATAAATGTGCCCACAAATAGCCAAATTCCCGTAGAGTTGAACAAAATTTACACAATTTTAATCTTTAAAATTTTATAGAAAAATTCTCAAATACAATTGAGAAATCGGACTTACATAGACTATAAGTATGGATCCTTGGGTTTAATTTCCCTTTGGTCCAAATGAGTGACAAACAAATTTTATAGAAAAATTCTCAAATACAATTGAGAAATCGGACTTACATAGACTATAAGTATGGATCCTTGGGTTTAATTTCCCTTTGGTCCAAATGAGTGACAAACATAAATGTGCCCACAAATAGCCAAATTCCCGTAGAGTTGAACAAAATTTACACAATTTTAATCTTTAAAATTTTATAGAAAAATTCTCAAATACAATTGAGAAATCGGACTTACATAGACTATAAGTATGGATCCTTGGGTTTAATTTCCCTTTGGTCCAAATGAGCGACAAACATAAATGTGCCCACAAATAGCCAAATTCCCGTAGAGTTGAACAAAATTTACACAATTTTAATCTTTAAAATTTTATAGAAAAATTCTCAAATACAATTGAGAAATCGGACTTACATAGACTATAAGTATGGATCCTTGGGTTTAATTTCCCATTGGTCCAAATGAGTGAAAAACAAATTTTATAGAAAAATTCTCAAATACAATTGAGAAATCGGACTTACATAGACTATAAGTATGGATCCTTGGGTTTAATTTCCCATTGGTCCAAATGAGTGAAAAACAAATTTTATAGAAAAATTATCAAATACAATTGAGAAATCGGACTTACATAGACTATAAGTATGGATCCTAGGGTTTAATTTCCCATTGGTCCAAATGAGTGACAAACAAATTTTATAGAAAAATTCTCAAATACAATTGAGAAATCGGACTTACATAGTCTATAAGTATGGATCCTTGGGTTTAATTTACCATTGGTCCAAATGAGTGACAAACAAATTTTATAGAAAAATTCTCAAATACAATTGAGAAATCGGACTTACATAGACTATAAGTATGGATCCTTGGGTTTAATTTCCCATTGGTCCAAATGAGTGACAAACAAATTTTATAGAAAAATTCTCAAATACAATTGAGAAATCGGACTTACATAGACTATAAGTATGGATCCTTGACTTTAATTTCCCATTAGTCCAAATGAGTGACAGACATAAATGTGCCCACAAATAGCCAAATTCCCGTAGAGTTGAACAAAATTTACACAATTTTAATCTTTAAAATTTTATAGAAAAATTCTCAAATACAATTGAGAAATCGGACTTACATAGACTATAAGTATGGATCCTTGACTTTAATTTCCCTTTGGTCCAAATGAGTGACAAACATAAATGTGCCCACAAATAGCCAAATTCCCGTAGAGTTGAACAAAATTTACACAATTTTAATCTTTAAAATTTTATAGAAAAATTCTAAATTCAATTAAGAAATCGGACTTACATAGTCTATTAGTATGGATCCTTGGCTTTAATTTCCCATTGGTCCAAATGAGTGACAAACAAATTTTATAGAAAAATTCTCAAATACAATTGAGAAATCGGACTTACATA
The DNA here is from genome assembly GCA_947311025.1 of Lypha dubia. NCBI lineage: Eukaryota > Metazoa > Arthropoda > Insecta > Diptera > Tachinidae > Lypha > Lypha dubia. Next base: position 125,722,728 of record OX371261.1, on the reverse strand, counting down.
GACTATAAGTATGGATCCTTGGGTTTAATTTCCCATTGGTCCAAATGAGTGAAAAACAAATTTTATAGAAAAATTCTCAAATACAATTGAGAAATCGGACTTACATAGACTATAAGTATGGATCCTTGGGTTTAATTTCCCATTGGTCCAAATGAGTGAAAAACAAATTTTATAGAAAAATTATCAAATACAATTGAGAAATCGGACTTACATAGACTATAAGTATGGATCCTAGGGTTTAATTTCCCATTGGTCCAAATGAGTGACAAACAAATTTTATAGAAAAATTCTCAAATACAATTGAGAAATCGGACTTACATAGTCTATAAGTATGGATCCTTGGGTTTAATTTACCATTGGTCCAAATGAGTGACAAACAAATTTTATAGAAAAATTCTCAAATACAATTGAGAAATCGGACTTACATAGACTATAAGTATGGATCCTTGGGTTTAATTTCCCATTGGTCCAAATGAGTGACAAACAAATTTTATAGAAAAATTCTCAAATACAATTGAGAAATCGGACTTACATAGACTATAAGTATGGATCCTTGACTTTAATTTCCCATTAGTCCAAATGAGTGACAGACATAAATGTGCCCACAAATAGCCAAATTCCCGTAGAGTTGAACAAAATTTACACAATTTTAATCTTTAAAATTTTATAGAAAAATTCTCAAATACAATTGAGAAATCGGACTTACATAGACTATAAGTATGGATCCTTGACTTTAATTTCCCTTTGGTCCAAATGAGTGACAAACATAAATGTGCCCACAAATAGCCAAATTCCCGTAGAGTTGAACAAAATTTACACAATTTTAATCTTTAAAATTTTATAGAAAAATTCTAAATTCAATTAAGAAATCGGACTTACATAGTCTATTAGTATGGATCCTTGGCTTTAATTTCCCATTGGTCCAAATGAGTGACAAACAAATTTTATAGAAAAATTCTCAAATACAATTGAGAAATCGGACTTACATAGACTATAAGTATGGATCCTTGGGTTTAATTTCCCATTGGTCCAAATGAGTGACAAACAAATTTTATAGAAAAATTCTCAAATACAATTGAGAAATCGGACTTACATAGACTATAAGTATGGATCCTTGGGTTTAATTTCCCATTGGTCCAAATGAGTGACAAACAAATTTTATAGAAAAATTCTCAAATACAATTGAGAAATCGGACTTACATAGACTATTAGTATGGATCCTTGGCTTTAATTTCCCTTTGGTCCAAATGAGTGACAAACATAAATGTGCCCACAAATAGCCAAATTCCCGTAGAGTTGAACAAAATTTACACAATTTTAATCTTTAAAATTTTATAGAAAAATTCTCAAATACAATTGAGAAATCGGACTTACATAGACTATAAGTATGGATCCTTGGGTTTAATTTCCCTTTGGTCCAAATGAGTGACAAACATAAATGTGCCCACAAATAGCCAAATTCCCGTAGAGTTGAACAAAATTTACACAATTTTAATCTTTAAAATTTTATAGAAAAATTCTCAAATACAATTGAGAAATCGGACTTACATAGACTATAAGTATGGATCCTTGGGTTTAATTTCCCTTTGGTCCAAATGAGTGACAAACATAAATGTGCCCACAAATAGCCAAATTCCCGTAGAGTTGAACAAAATTTACACAATTTTAATCTTTAAAATTTTATAGAAAAATTCTAAATTCAATTGAGAAATCGGACTTACATAGTCTATTAGTATGGATCCTTGGCTTTAATTTCCCATTAGTCCAAATGAGTGACAGACATAAATGTGCCCACAAATAGCCAAATTCCCGTAGAGTTGAACAAAATTTACACAATTTTAATCTTTAAAATTTTATAGAAAAATTCTCAAATACAATTGAGAAATCGGACTTACATAGACTATAAGTATGGATCCTTGGGTTTAATTTCCCATTGGTCCAAATGAGTGACAAACATAAATGTGCCCACAAATAGCCAAATTCCCGTAGAGTTGAACAAAATTTACACAATTTTAATCTTTAAAATTTTATAGAAAAATTCTCAAATACAATTGAGAAATCGGACTTACATAGTCTATAAGTATGGATCCTTGGCTTTAATTTCCCTTTGGTCCAAATGAGTGACAAACAAATTTTATAGAAAAATTCTCAAATACAATTGAGAAATCGGACTTACATAGTCTATTAGTATGGATCCTTGGCTTCAATTTCCCTTTGGTCCAAATGAGTGACAAACAAATTTTATAGAAAAATTCTCAAATACAATTGAGAAATCGGACTTACATAGACTATAAGTATGGATCCTTGGGTTTAATTTCCCATTGGTCCAAATGAGTGACAAACAAATTTTATAGAAAAATTCTCAAATACAATTGAGAAATCGGACTTACATAGACTATTAGTATGGATCCTTGGCTTTAATTTCCCTTTGGTCCAAATGAGTGACAAACATAAATGTGCCCACAAATAGCCAAATTCCCGTAGAGTTGAACAAAATTTACACAATTTTAATCTTTAAAATTTTATAGAAAAATTCTCAAATACAATTGAGAAATCGGACTTACATAGTCTATTAGTATGGATCCTTGGCTTTAATTTCCCTTTGGTCCAAATGAGTGACAAACAAATTTTATAGAAAAATTCTCAAATACAATTGAGAAATCGGCCTTACATAGACTATAAGTATGGATCCTTGGCTTTAATTTCCCATTAGTCCAAATGAGTGACAGACATAAATGTGCCCACAAATAGCCAAATTCCCGTAGAGTTGAACAAACTTTACACAATTTTAATCTTTAAAATTTTATAGAAAAATTCTCAAATACAATTGAGAAATCGGACTTACATAGTCTATTAGTATGGATCCTTGGCTTCAATTTCCCTTTGGTCCAAATGAGTGACAAACAAATTTTATAGAAAAATTCTCAAATACAATTGAGAAATCGGACTTACATAGTCTATTAGTATGGATCCTTGGCTTTAATTTCCCATTAGTCCAAATGAGTGACAAACAAATTTTATAGAAAAATTCTGAAATACAATTGAGAAATCGGACTTACATAGACTATAAGTATGGATCCTTGGGTTTAATTTCCCTTTGGTCCAAATGAGTGACAAACATAAATGTGCCCACAAATAGCCAAATTCCCGTAGAGTTGAACAAAATTTACACAATTTTAATCTTTAAAATTTTATAGAAAAATTCTCAAATACAATTGAGAAATCGGACTTACATAGACTATAAGTATGGATCCTTGGGTTTAATTTCCCTTTGGTCCAAATGAGCGACAAACATAAATGTGCCCACAAATAGTCAAATTCCCGTAGAGTTGAACAAAATTTACACAATTTTAATCTTTAAAATTTTATAGAAAAATTCTCAAATACAATTGAGAAATCGGACTTACATATACTATAAGTATGGATCCTTGGGTTTTATTTCCCTTTGGTCCAAATGAGTGACAAACAAATTTTATAGAAAAATTCTCAAATACAATTGAGAAATCGGACTTACATAGACTATAAGTATGGATCCTTGGGTTTAATTTCCCTTTGGTCCAAATGAGTGACAAACATAAATGTGCCCACAAATAGCCAAATTCCCGTAGAGTTGAACAAAATTTACACAATTTTAATCTTTAAAATTTTATAGAAAAATTCTCAAATACAATTGAGAAATCGGACTTACATGGTCTATTAGTATGGATCCTTGGCTTTAATTTCCCTTTGGTCCAAATGAGTGACAAACAAATTTTATAGAAAAATTCTCAAATACAATTGAGAAATCGGACTTACATAGACTATAAGTATGGATCCTTGGGTTTAATTTCCCTTTGGTCCAAATGAGTGACAAACATAAATGTGCCCACAAATAGCCAAATTCCCGTAGAGTTGAACAAAATTTACACAATTTTAATCTTTAAAATTTTATAGAAAAATTCTCAAATACAATTGAGAAATCGGACTTACATAGACTATAAGTATGGATCCTTGGGTTTAATTTCCCTTTGGTCCAAATGAGCGACAAACATAAATGTGCCCACAAATAGTCAAATTCCCGTAGAGTTGAACAAAATTTACACAATTTTAATCTTTAAAATTTTATAGAAAAATTCTCAAATACAATTGAGAAATCGGACTTACATATACTATAAGTATGGATCCTTGGGTTTTATTTCCCTTTGGTCCAAATGAGTGACAAACAAATTTTATAGAAAAATTCTCAAATACAATTGAGAAATCGGACTTACATAGACTATAAGTATGGATCCTTGGGTTTAATTTCCCTTTGGTCCAAATGAGTGACAAACATAAATGTGCCCACAAATAGCCAAATTCCCGTAGAGTTGAACAAAATTTACACAATTTTAATCTTTAAAATTTTATAGAAAAATTCTCAAATACAATTGAGAAATCGGACTTACATAGACTATAAGTATGGATCCTTGGGTTTAATTTCCCTTTGGTCCAAATGAGTGACAAACAAATTTTATAGAAAAATTCTCAAATACAATTGAGAAATCGGACTTACATAGACTATAAGTATGGATCCTTGGGTTTAATTTCCCTTTGGTCCAAATGAGTGACAAACATAAATGTGCCCACAAATAGCCAAATTCCCGTAGAGTTGAACAAAATTTACACAATTTTAATCTTTAAAATTTTATAGAAAAATTCTCAAATACAATTGAGAAATCGGACTTACATAGACTATAAGTATGGATCCTTGGGTTTAATTTCCCTTTGGTCCAAATGAGCGACAAACATAAATGTGCCCACAAATAGCCAAATTCCCGTAGAGTTGAACAAAATTTACACAATTTTAATCTTTAAAATTTTATAGAAAAATTCTCAAATACAATTGAGAAATCGGACTTACATAGACTATAAGTATGGATCCTTGGGTTTAATTTCCCATTGGTCCAAATGAGTGAAAAACAAATTTTATAGAAAAATTCTCAAATACAATTGAGAAATCGGACTTACATAGACTATAAGTATGGATCCTTGGGTTTAATTTCCCATTGGTCCAAATGAGTGAAAAACAAATTTTATAGAAAAATTATCAAATACAATTGAGAAATCGGACTTACATAGACTATAAGTATGGATCCTAGGGTTTAATTTCCCATTGGTCCAAATGAGTGACAAACAAATTTTATAGAAAAATTCTCAAATACAATTGAGAAATCGGACTTACATAGTCTATAAGTATGGATCCTTGGGTTTAATTTACCATTGGTCCAAATGAGTGACAAACAAATTTTATAGAAAAATTCTCAAATACAATTGAGAAATCGGACTTACATAGACTATAAGTATGGATCCTTGGGTTTAATTTCCCATTGGTCCAAATGAGTGACAAACAAATTTTATAGAAAAATTCTCAAATACAATTGAGAAATCGGACTTACATAGACTATAAGTATGGATCCTTGACTTTAATTTCCCATTAGTCCAAATGAGTGACAGACATAAATGTGCCCACAAATAGCCAAATTCCCGTAGAGTTGAACAAAATTTACACAATTTTAATCTTTAAAATTTTATAGAAAAATTCTCAAATACAATTGAGAAATCGGACTTACATAGACTATAAGTATGGATCCTTGACTTTAATTTCCCTTTGGTCCAAATGAGTGACAAACATAAATGTGCCCACAAATAGCCAAATTCCCGTAGAGTTGAACAAAATTTACACAATTTTAATCTTTAAAATTTTATAGAAAAATTCTAAATTCAATTAAGAAATCGGACTTACATAGTCTATTAGTATGGATCCTTGGCTTTAATTTCCCATTGGTCCAAATGAGTGACAAACAAATTTTATAGAAAAATTCTCAAATACAATTGAGAAATCGGACTTACATAGACTATAAGTATGGATCCTTGGGTTTAATTTCCCATTGGTCCAAATGAGTGAAAAACAAATTTTATAGAAAAATTCTCAAATACAATTGAGAAATCGGACTTACATAGACTATAAGTATGGATCCTTGGGTTTAATTTCCCATTGGTCCAAATGAGTGAAAAACAAATTTTATAGAAAAATTATCAAATACAATTGAGAAATCGGACTTACATAGACTATAAGTATGGATCCTAGGGTTTAATTTCCCATTGGTCCAAATGAGTGACAAACAAATTTTATAGAAAAATTCTCAAATACAATTGAGAAATCGGACTTACATAGTCTATAAGTATGGATCCTTGGGTTTAATTTACCATTGGTCCAAATGAGTGACAAACAAATTTTATAGAAAAATTCTCAAATACAATTGAGAAATCGGACTTACATAGACTATAAGTATGGATCCTTGGGTTTAATTTCCCATTGGTCCAAATGAGTGACAAACAAATTTTATAGAAAAATTCTCAAATACAATTGAGAAATCGGACTTACATAGACTATAAGTATGGATCCTTGACTTTAATTTCCCATTAGTCCAAATGAGTGACAGACATAAATGTGCCCACAAATAGCCAAATTCCCGTAGAGTTGAACAAAATTTACACAATTTTAATCTTTAAAATTTTATAGAAAAATTCTCAAATACAATTGAGAAATCGGACTTACATAGACTATAAGTATGGATCCTTGACTTTAATTTCCCTTTGGTCCAAATGAGTGACAAACATAAATGTGCCCACAAATAGCCAAATTCCCGTAGAGTTGAACAAAATTTACACAATTTTAATCTTTAAAATTTTATAGAAAAATTCTAAATTCAATTAAGAAATCGGACTTACATAGTCTATTAGTATGGATCCTTGGCTTTAATTTCCCATTGGTCCAAATGAGTGACAAACAAATTTTATAGAAAAATTCTCAAATACAATTGAGAAATCGGACTTACATAGACTATAAGTATGGATCCTTGGGTTTAATTTCCCATTGGTCCAAATGAGTGACAAACAAATTTTATAGAAAAATTCTCAAATACAATTGAGAAATCGGACTTACATAGACTATAAGTATGGATCCTTGGGTTTAATTTCCCATTGGTCCAAATGAGTGACAAACAAATTTTATAGAAAAATTCTCAAATACAATTGAGAAATCGGACTTACATAGACTATTAGTATGGATCCTTGGCTTTAATTTCCCTTTGGTCCAAATGAGTGACAAACATAAATGTGCCCACAAATAGCCAAATTCCCGTAGAGTTGAACAAAATTTACACAATTTTAATCTTTAAAATTTTATAGAAAAATTCTCAAATACAATTGAGAAATCGGACTTACATAGACTATAAGTATGGATCCTTGGGTTTAATTTCCCTTTGGTCCAAATGAGTGACAAACATAAATGTGCCCACAAATAGCCAAATTCCCGTAGAGTTGAACAAAATTTACACAATTTTAATCTTTAAAATTTTATAGAAAAATTCTCAAATACAATTGAGAAATCGGACTTACATAGACTATAAGTATGGATCCTTGGGTTTAATTTCCCTTTGGTCCAAATGAGTGACAAACATAAATGTGCCCACAAATAGCCAAATTCCCGTAGAGTTGAACAAAATTTACACAATTTTAATCTTTAAAATTTTATAGAAAAATTCTAAATTCAATTGAGAAATCGGACTTACATAGTCTATTAGTATGGATCCTTGGCTTTAATTTCCCATTAGTCCAAATGAGTGACAGACATAAATGTGCCCACAAATAGCCAAATTCCCGTAGAGTTGAACAAAATTTACACAATTTTAATCTTTAAAATTTTATAGAAAAATTCTCAAATACAATTGAGAAATCGGACTTACATAGACTATAAGTATGGATCCTTGGGTTTAATTTCCCATTGGTCCAAATGAGTGACAAACATAAATGTGCCCACAAATAGCCAAATTCCCGTAGAGTTGAACAAAATTTACACAATTTTAATCTTTAAAATTTTATAGAAAAATTCTCAAATACAATTGAGAAATCGGACTTACATAGTCTATAAGTATGGATCCTTGGCTTTAATTTCCCTTTGGTCCAAATGAGTGACAAACAAATTTTATAGAAAAATTCTCAAATACAATTGAGAAATCGGACTTACATAGTCTATTAGTATGGATCCTTGGCTTCAATTTCCCTTTGGTCCAAATGAGTGACAAACAAATTTTATAGAAAAATTCTCAAATACAATTGAGAAATCGGACTTACATAGACTATAAGTATGGATCCTTGGGTTTAATTTCCCATTGGTCCAAATGAGTGACAAACAAATTTTATAGAAAAATTCTCAAATACAATTGAGAAATCGGACTTACATAGACTATTAGTATGGATCCTTGGCTTTAATTTCCCTTTGGTCCAAATGAGTGACAAACATAAATGTGCCCACAAATAGCCAAATTCCCGTAGAGTTGAACAAAATTTACACAATTTTAATCTTTAAAATTTTATAGAAAAATTCTCAAATACAATTGAGAAATCGGACTTACATAGTCTATTAGTATGGATCCTTGGCTTTAATTTCCCTTTGGTCCAAATGAGTGACAAACAAATTTTATAGAAAAATTCTCAAATACAATTGAGAAATCGGCCTTACATAGACTATAAGTATGGATCCTTGGCTTTAATTTCCCATTAGTCCAAATGAGTGACAGACATAAATGTGCCCACAAATAGCCAAATTCCCGTAGAGTTGAACAAACTTTACACAATTTTAATCTTTAAAATTTTATAGAAAAATTCTCAAATACAATTGAGAAATCGGACTTACATAGTCTATTAGTATGGATCCTTGGCTTCAATTTCCCTTTGGTCCAAATGAGTGACAAACAAATTTTATAGAAAAATTCTCAAATACAATTGAGAAATCGGACTTACATAGTCTATTAGTATGGATCCTTGGCTTTAATTTCCCATTAGTCCAAATGAGTGACAAACAAATTTTATAGAAAAATTCTGAAATACAATTGAGAAATCGGACTTACATAGACTATAAGTATGGATCCTTGACTTTAATTTCCCTTTGGTCCAAATGAGTGACAAACAAATTTTATAGAAAAATTCTCAAATACAATTGAGAAATCGGACTTACATAGACTATTAGTATGGATCCTTGACTTTAATTTCCCATTAGTCCAAACGAGTGACAAACAAATTTTATAGAAAAATTCTCAAATACAATTGAGAAATCGGACTTACATAGACTATTAGCATGGATCCTTGGCTTTAATTTCCCATTAGTCCAAATGAGTGACAAACATAAATGTGCCCACAAATAGCCAAATTCCCGTAGAGTTGAACAAAATTTACACAATTTTAATCTTTAAAATTTTATAGAAAAATTCTCAAATACAATTGAGAAATCGGACTTACATAGTCTATTAGTATGGATCCTTGGCTTTAATTTCCCTTTGGTCCAAATGAGTGACAAACAAATTTTATAGAAAAATTCTCAAATACAATTGAGAAATCGGCCTTACATAGACTATAAATATGGATCCTTGGCTTTAATTTCCCATTAGTCCAAATGAGTGACAGACATAAATGTGCCCACAAATAGCCAAATTCCCGTAGAGTTGAACAAACTTTACACAATTTTAATCTTTAAAATTTTATAGAAAAATTCTCAAATACAATTGAGAAATCGGACTTACATAGTCTATTAGTATGGATCCTTGGCTTTAATTTCCCTTTGGTCCAAATGAGTGACAAACAAATTTTATAGAAAAATTCTCAAATACAATTGAGAAATCGGACTTACATAGACTATTAGCATGGATCCTTGGCTTTAATTTCCCTTTGGTCCAAATGAGTGACAAACATAAATGTGCCCACAAATAGCCAAATTCCCGTAGAGTTGAACAAAATTTACACAATTTTAATCTTTAAAATTTTATAGAAAAATTCTCAAATACAATTGAGAAATCGGACTTACATAGTCTATTAGTATGGATCCTTGGCTTCAATTTCCCTTTGGTCCAAATGAGTGACAAACAAATTTTATAGAAAAATTCTCAAATACAATTGAGAAATCGGACTTACATATACTATTAGCATGGATCCTTGGCTTTAATTTCCCATTAGTCCAAATGAGTGACAGACATAAATGTGCCCACAAATAGCCAAATTCCCGTAGAGTTGAACAAACTTTACACAATTTTAATCTTTAAAATTTTATAGAAAAATTCTCAAATACAATTGAGAAATCGGACTTACATAGTCTATTAGTATGGATCCTTGGCTTTAATTTCCCTTTGGTCCAAATGAGTGACAAACAAATTTTATAGAAAAATTCTCAAATACAATTGAGAAATCGGACTTACATAGACTATTAGCATGGATCCTTGGCTTTAATTTCCCTTTGGTCCAAATGAGTGACAAACATAAATGTGCCCACAAATAGCCAAATTCCCGTAGAGTTGAACAAAATTTACACAATTTTAATCTTTAAAATTTTATAGAAAAATTCTCAAATACAATTGAGAAATCGGACTTACATAGTCTATTAGTATGGATCCTTGGCTTCAATTTCCCTTTGGTCCAAATGAGTGACAAACATAAATGTGCCCACAAATAGCCAAATTCCCGTAGAGTTGAACAAAATTTACACAATTTTAATCTTTAAAATTTTATAGAAAAATTCTCAAATACAATTGAGAAATCGGACTTACATAGTCTATTAGTATGGATCCTTGGCTTCAATTTCCCTTTGGTCCAAATGAGTGACAAACAAATTTTATAGAAAAATTCTCAAATACAATTGAGAAATCGAACTTACATAGACTATAAGTATGGATCCTTGGGTTTAATTTCCCATTGGTCCAAATGAGTGACAAACAAATTTTATAGAAAAATTCTCAAATACAATTGAGAAATCGGACTTACATAGACTATTAGTATGGATCCTTGGCTTTAATTTCCCTTTGGTCCAAATGAGTGACAAACATAAATGTGCCCACAAATAGCCAAATTCCCGTAGAGTTGAACAAAATTTACACAATTTTAATCTTTAAAATTTTATAGAAAAATTCTCAAATACAATTGAGAAATCGGACTTACATAGTCTATTAGTATGGATCCTTGGCTTTAATTTCCCTTTGGTCCAAATGAGTGACAAACAAATTTTATAGAAAAATTCTCAAATACAATTGAGAAATCGGCCTTACATAGACTATAAGTATGGATCCTTGGCTTTAATTTCCCATTAGTCCAAATGAGTGACAGACATAAATGTGCCCACAAATAGCCAAATTCCCGTAGAGTTGAACAAACTTTACACAATTTTAATCTTTAAAATTTTATAGAAAAATTCTCAAATACAATTGAGAAATCGGACTTACATAGTCTATTAGTATGGATCCTTGGCTTCAATTTCCCTTTGGTCCAAATGAGTGACAAACAAATTTTATAGAAAAATTCTCAAATACAATTGAGAAATCGGACTTACATAGTCTATTAGTATGGATCCTTGGCTTTAATTTCCCATTAGTCCAAATGAGTGACAAACAAATTTTATAGAAAAATTCTGAAATACAATTGAGAAATCGGACTTACATAGTCTATTAGTATGGATCCTTGGCTTTAATTTCCCATTAGTCCAAATGAGTGACAGACATAAATGTGCCCACAAATAGCCAAATTCCCGTAGAGTTGAACAAAATTTACACAATTTTAATCTTTAAAATTTTATAGAAAAATTCTCAAATACAATTGAGAAATCGGACTTACATAGACTATAAGTATGGATCCTTGGGTTTAATTTCCCATTGGTCCAAATGAGTGACAAACATAAATGTGCCCACAAATAGCCAAATTCCCGTAGAGTTGAACAAAATTTACACAATTTTAATCTTTAAAATTTTATAGAAAAATTCTCAAATACAATTGAGAAATCGGACTTACATAGTCTATAAGTATGGATCCTTGGGTTTAATTTACCATTGGTCCAAATGAGTGACAAACAAATTTTATAGAAAAATTATCAAATACAATTGAGAAATCGGACTTACATAGACTATAAGTATGGATCCTTGGGTTTAATTTCCCATTGGTCCAAATGAGTGACAAACAAATTTTATAGAAAAATTCTCAAATACAATTGAGAAATCGGACTTACATGGTCTATTAGTATGGATCCTTGGCTTTAATTTCCCTTTGGTCCAAATGAGTGACAAACAAATTTTATAGAAAAATTCTCAAATACAATTGAGAAATCGGACTTACATAGACTATAAGTATGGATCCTTGGGTTTAATTTCCCATTGGTCCAAATGAGTGACAAACAAATTTTATAGAAAAATTATCAAATACAATTGAGAAATCGGACTTACATAGACTATAAGTATGGATCCTTGGGTTTAATTTCCCATTGGTCCAAATAAGTGACAAACAAATTTTATAGAAAAATTCTCAAATACAATTGAGAAATCGGACTTACATAGACTATAAGTATGGATCCTTGGGTTTAATTTACCATTGGTCCAAATGAGTGACAAACAAATTTTATAGAAAAATTCTCAAATACAATTGAGAAGTCGGACTTACATAGTCTATAAGTATGGATCCTTGGGTGTAATTTCCCATTGGTCCAAATGAGTGACAAACAAATTTTATAGAAAAATTCTCAAATACAATTGAGAAATCGGACTTACATAGACTATTAGCATGGATCCTTGGCTTTAATTTCCCTTTGGTCCAAATGAGTGACAAACATAAATGTGCCCACAAATAGCCAAATTCCCGTAGAGTTGAACAAAATTTACACAATTTTAATCTTTAAAATTTTATAGAAAAATTCTCAAATACAATTGAGAAATCGGACTTACATAGACTATAAGTATGAATCCTTGGGTTTAATTTCCCTTTGGTCCAAATGAGTGACAAACATAAATGTGCCCACAAATAGCCAAATTCCCGTAGAGTTGAACAAAATTTACACAATTTTAATCTTTAAAATTTTATAGAAAAATTCTCAAATACAATTGAGAATTCGGACTTACATAGACTATACGTATGGATCCTTGGGTTTAATTTCCCTTTGGTCCAAATGAGTGACAAACATAAATGTGCCCACAAATAGCCAAATTCCCGTAGAGTTGAACAAAATTTACACAATTTTAATCTTTAAAATTTTATAGAAAAATTCTCAAATACAATTGAGAAATCGGACTTACATAGACTATAAGTATGGATCCTTGGGTATAATTTCCCTTTGGTCCAAATGAGTGACAAACATAAATGTGCCTACAAATAGCCAAATTCCCGTAGAGTTGAACAAAATTTACACAATTTTAATCTTTAAAATTTTATAGAAAAATTCTCAAATACAATTGAGAAATCGGACTTACATAGACTATAAGTATGGATCCTTGGGTTTAATTTCCCATTGGTCCAAATGAGTGACAAACAAATTTTATAGAAAAATTCTCAAATACAATTGAGAAATCGGACTTACATAGACTATAAGTATGGATCCTTGGGTTTAATTTACCATTGGTCCAAATGAGTGACAAACAAATTTTATAGAAAAATTCTCAAATACAATTGAGAAATCGGACTTACATAGTCTATAAGTATGGATCCTTGGGTGTAATTTCCCATTGGTCCAAATGAGTGACAAACAAATTTTATAGAAAAATTCTCAAATACAATTGAGAAATCGGACTTACATAGACTATTAGCATGGATCCTTGGCTTTAATTTCCCTTTGGTCCAAATGAGTGACAAACATAAATGTGCCCACAAATAGCCAAATTCCCGTAGAGTTGAACAAAATTTACACAATTTTAATCTTTAAAATTTTATAGAAAAATTCTCAAATACAATTGAGAAATCGGACTTACATAGTCTATAAGTATGGATCCTTGGGTTTAATTTACCATTGGTCCAAATGAGTGACAAACAAAATTTATAGAAAAATTATCAAATACAATTGAGAAATCGGACTTACATAGACTATAAGTATGGATCCTTGGGTTTAATTTCCCATTGGTCCAAATGAGTGACAAACAAATTTTATAGAAAAATTCTCAAATACAATTGAGAAATCGGACTTACATGGTCTATTAGTATGGATCCTTGGCTTTAATTTCCCTTTGGTCCAAATGAGTGACAAACAAATTTTATAGAAAAATTCTCAAATACAATTGAGAAATCGGACTTACATAGACTATAAGTATGGATCCTTGGGTTTAATTTCCCATTGGTCCAAATGAGTGACAAACAAATTTTATAGAAAAATTCTCAAATACAATTGAGAAATCGGACTTACATAGACTATAAGTATGGATCCTTGGGTTTAATTTCCCATTGGTCCAAATGAGTGACAAACAAATTTTATAGAAAAATTCTCAAATACAATTGAGAAATCGGACTTACATAGACTATAAGTATGGATCCTTGGGTTTAATTTACCATTGGTCCAAATGAGTGACAAACAAATTTTATAGAAAAATTCTCAAATACAATTGAGAAATCGGACTTACATAGTCTATAAGTATGGATCCTTGGGTGTAATTTCCCATTGGTCCAAATGAGTGACAAACAAATTTTATAGAAAAATTCTCAAATACAATTGAGAAATCGGACTTACATAGACTATTAGCATGGATCCTTGGCTTTAATTTCCCTTTGGTCCAAATGAGTGACAAACATAAATGTGCCCACAAATAGCCAAATTCCCGTAGAGTTGAACAAAATTTACACAATTTTAATCTTTAAAATTTTATAGAAAAATTCTCAAATACAATTGAGAAATCGGACTTACATAGACTATAAGTATGAATCCTTGGGTTTAATTTCCCTTTGGTCCAAATGAGTGACAAACATAAATGTGCCCACAAATAGCCAAATTCCCGTAGAGTTGAACAAAATTTACACAATTTTAATCTTTAAAATTTTATAGAAAAATTCTCAAATACAATTGAGAATTCGGACTTACATAGACTATAAGTATGGATCCTTGGGTTTAATTTCCCTTTGGTCCAAATGAGTGACAAACATAAATGTGCCCACAAATAGCCAAATTCCCGTAGAGTTGAACAAAATTTACACAATTTTAATCTTTAAAATTTTATAGAAAAATTCTCAAATACAATTGAGAAATCGGACTTACATAGACTATAAGTATGGATCCTTGGGTATAATTTCCCTTTGGTCCAAATGAGTGACAAACATAAATGTGCCTACAAATAGCCAAATTCCCGTAGAGTTGAACAAAATTTACACAATTTTAATCTTTAAAATTTTATAGAAAAATTCTCAAATACAATTGAGAAATCGGACTTACATAGACTATAAGTATGGATCCTTGGGTTTAATTTCCCATTGGTCCAAATGAGTGACAAACAAATTTTATAGAAAAATTCTCAAATACAATTGAGAAATCGGACTTACATAGACTATAAGTATGGATCCTTGACTTTAATTTCCCTTTGGTCCAAATGAGTGACAAACATAAATGTGCCCACAAATAGCCAAATTCCCGTAGAGTTGAACAAAATTTACACAATTTTAATCTTTAAAATTTTATAGAAAAATTCTCAAATACAATTGAGAAGTCGGACTTACATAGTCTATTAGCATGGATCCTTGGCTTTAATTTCCCATTAGTCCAAATGAGTGACAGACATAAATGTGCCCACAAATAGCCAAATTCCCGTTGAGTTGAACAAAATTTACACAATTTTAATCTTTAAAATTTTATAGAAAAATTCTCAAATACAATTGAGAAATCGGACTTACATAGACTATAAGTATGGATCCTTGGGTTTAATTTCCCATTGGTCCAAATGAGTGACAAACAAATTTTATAGAAAAATTCTCAAATACAATTGAGAAATCGGACTTACATAGACTATTAGTATGGATCCTTGGCTTTAATTTCCCTTTGGTCCAAATGAGTGACAAACATAAATGTGCCCACAAATAGCCAAATTCCCGTAGAGTTTAACAAAATTTACACAATTTTAATCTTTAAAATTTTATAGAAAAATTCTCAAATACAATTGAGAAATCGGACTTACATAGTCTATTAGTATGGATCCTTGGCTTTAATTTCCCTTTGGTCCAAATGAGTGACAAACAAATTTTATAGAAAAATTCTCAAATACAATTGAGAAATCGGCCTTACATAGACTATTAGTATGGATCCTTGGCTTTAATTTCCCTTTGGTCCAAATGAGTGACAAACATAAATGTGCCCACAAATAGCCAAATTCCCGTAGAGTTGAACAAAATTTACACAATTTTAATCTTTAAAATTTTATAGAAAAATTCTCAAATACAATTGAGAAATCGGACTTACATAGTCTATTAGTATGGATCCTTGGCTTTAATTTCCCATTGGTCCAAATGAGTGACAAACAAATTTTATAGAAAAATTCTCAAATACAATTGAGAAATCGGACTTACATAGTCTATTAGTATGGATCCTTGGCTTTAATTTCCCATTGGTCCAAATGAGTGACAAACAAATTTTATAGAAAAATTCTCAAATACAATTGAGAAATCGGACTTACATAGACTATAAGTATGGATCCTTGGGTTTAATTTCCCATTGGTCCAAATGAGTGACAAACAAATTTTATAGAAAAATTCTCAAATACAATTGAGAAATCGGACTTACATAGACTATTAGTATGGATCCTTGGCTTTAATTTCCCTTTGGTCCAAATGAGTGACAAACATAAATGTGCCCACAAATAGCCAAATTCCCGTAGAGTTGAACAAAATTTACACAATTTTAATCTTTAAAATTTTATAGAAAAATTCTCAAATACAATTGAGAAATCGGACTTACATAGTCTATTAGTATGAATCCTTGGCTTTAATTTCCCTTTGGTCCAAATGAGTGACAAACAAATTTTATAGAAAAATTCTCAAATACAATTGAGAAATCGGACTTACATAGACTATTAGTATGGATCCTTGGCTTTAATTTCCCTTTGGTCCAAATGAGTGACAAACATAAATGTGCCCACAAATAGCCAAATTCCCGTAGAGTTGAACAAAATTTACACAATTTTAATCTTTAAAATTTTATAGAAAAATTCTCAAATACAATTGAGAAATCGGACTTACATAGTCTATTAGTATGGATCCTTGGCTTTAATTTCCCTTTGGTCCAAATGAGTGACAAACAAATTTTATAGAAAAATTCTCAAATACAATTGAGAAATCGGACTTACATAGACTATTAGTATGGATCCTTGGCTTTAATTTCCCTTTGGTCCAAATGAGTGACAAACATAAATGTGCCCACAAATAGCCAAATTCCCGTAGAGTTGAACAAAATTTACACAATTTTAATCTTTAAAATTTTATAGAAAAATTCTCAAATACAATTGAGAAATCGGACTTACATAGTCTATTAGTATGAATCCTTGGCTTTAATTTCCCATTGGTCCAAATGAGTGACAAACAAATTTTATAGAAAAATTCTCAAATACAATTGAGAAATCGGACTTACATAGTCTATTAGTATGGATCCTTGGCTTTAATTTCCCATTGGTCCAAATGAGTGACAAACAAATTTTATAGAAAAATTCTCAAATACAATTGAGAAATCGGACTTACATAGACTATAAGTATGGATCCTTGGGTTTAATTTCCCATTGGTCCAAATGAGTGACAAATAAATTTTATAGAAAAATTCTCAAATACAATTGAGAAATCGGACTTACATAGACTATAAGTATGGATCCTTGGGTTTAATTTCCCATTGGTCCAAATGAGTGACAAACAAATTTTATAGAAAAATTCTCAAATACAATTGAGAAATCGGACTTACATAGACTATAAGTATGGATCCTTGACTTTAATTTCCCATTAGTCCAAATGAGTGACAGACATAAATGTGCCCACAAATAGCCAAATTCCCGTAGAGTTGAACAAAATTTACACAATTTTAATCTTTAAAATTTTATAGAAAAATTCTCAAATACAATTGAGAAATCGGACTTACATAGTCTATTAGTATGGATCCTTGGCTTTAATTTCCCATTAGTCCAAATGAGTGACAAACAAATTTTATAGAAAAATTCTGAAATACAATTGAGAAATCGGACTTACATAGTCTATTAGTATGGATCCTTGGCTTTAATTTCCCATTAGTCCAAATGAGTGACAAACAAATTTTATAGAAAAATTCTGAAATACAATTGAGAAATCGGACTTACATAGTCTATTAGTATGGATCCTTGGCTTTAATTTCCCTTTGGTCCAAATGAGTGACAAACAAATTTTATAGAAAAATTCTCAAATACAATTGAGAAATCGGACTTACATAGACTATAAGTATGGATCCTTGGGCTTAATTTCCCATTGGTCCAAATGAGTGACAAACAAATTTTATAGAAAAATTCTCAAATACAATTGAGAAATCGGATTTACAAAGACTATAAGTATGGATCCTTGGGTTTAATTTCCCATTGGTCCAAATGAGTGACAAATAAATTTTATAGAAAAATTCTCAAATACAATTGAGAAATCGGACTTACATAGACTATAAGTATGGATCCTTGGGTTTAATTTCCCATTGGTCCAAATGAGTGACAAACAAATTTTATAGAAAAATTCTCAAATACAATTGAGAAATCGGACTTACATAGACTATAAGTATGGATCCTTGACTTTAATTTCCCATTAGTCCAAATGAGTGACAGACATAAATGTGCCCACAAATAGCCAAATTCCCGTAGAGTTGAACAAAATTTACACAATTTTAATCTTTAAAATTTTATAGAAAAATTCTCAAATACAATTGAGAAATCGGACTTACATAGTCTATTAGTATGGATCCTTGGCTTTAATTTCCCATTAGTCCAAATGAGTGACAAACAAATTTTATAGAAAAATTCTGAAATACAATTGAGAAATCGGACTTACATAGTCTATTAGTATGGATCCTTGGCTTTAATTTCCCATTAGTCCAAATGAGTGACAAACAAATTTTATAGAAAAATTCTGAAATACAATTGAGAAATCGGACTTACATAGTCTATTAGTATGGATCCTTGGCTTTAATTTCCCTTTGGTCCAAATGAGTGACAAACAAATTTTATAGAAAAATTCTCAAATACAATTGAGAAATCGGACTTACATAGACTATAAGTATGGATCCTTGGGCTTAATTTCCCTTTGGTCCAAATGAGTGACAAACATAAATGTGCCTACAAATAGCCAAATTCCCGTAGAGTTGAACAAAATTTACACAATTTTAATCTTTAAAATTTTATAGAAAAATTCTCAAATACAATTGAGAAATCGGACTTACATAGACTATAAGTATGGATCCTTGGGTTTAATTTCCCATTGGTCCAAATGAGTGACAAACAAATTTTATAGAAAAATTCTCAAATACAATTGAGAAATCGGACTTACATAGACTATAAGTATGGATCCTTGACTTTAATTTCCCTTTGGTCCAAATGAGTGACAAACATAAATGTGCCCACAAATAGCCAAATTCCCGTAGAGTTGAACAAAATTTACACAATTTTAATCTTTAAAATTTTATAGAAAAATTCTCAAATACAATTGAGAAGTCGGACTTACATAGTCTATTAGCATGGATCCTTGGCTTTAATTTCCCATTAGTCCAAATGAGTGACAGACATAAATGTGCCCACAAATAGCCAAATTCCCGTTGAGTTGAACAAAATTTACACAATTTTAATCTTTAAAATTTTATAGAAAAATTCTCAAATACAATTGAGAAATCGGACTTACATAGACTATAAGTATGGATCCTTGGGTTTAATTTCCCATTGGTCCAAATGAGTGACAAACAAATTTTATAGAAAAATTCTCAAATACAATTGAGAAATCGGACTTACATAGACTATTAGTATGGATCCTTGGCTTTAATTTCCCTTTGGTCCAAATGAGTGACAAACATAAATGTGCCCACAAATAGCCAAATTCCCGTAGAGTTTAACAAAATTTACACAATTTTAATCTTTAAAATTTTATAGAAAAATTCTCAAATACAATTGAGAAATCGGACTTACATAGTCTATTAGTATGGATCCTTGGCTTTAATTTCCCTTTGGTCCAAATGAGTGACAAACAAATTTTATAGAAAAATTCTCAAATACAATTGAGAAATCGGCCTTACATAGACTATTAGTATGGATCCTTGGCTTTAATTTCCCTTTGGTCCAAATGAGTGACAAACATAAATGTGCCCACAAATAGCCAAATTCCCGTAGAGTTGAACAAAATTTACACAATTTTAATCTTTAAAATTTTATAGAAAAATTCTCAAATACAATTGAGAAATCGGACTTACATAGTCTATTAGTATGGATCCTTGGCTTTAATTTCCCATTGGTCCAAATGAGTGACAAACAAATTTTATAGAAAAATTCTCAAATACAATTGAGAAATCGGACTTACATAGTCTATTAGTATGGATCCTTGGCTTTAATTTCCCATTGGTCCAAATGAGTGACAAACAAATTTTATAGAAAAATTCTCAAATACAATTGAGAAATCGGACTTACATAGACTATAAGTATGGATCCTTGGGTTTAATTTCCCATTGGTCCAAATGAGTGACAAACAAATTTTATAGAAAAATTCTCAAATACAATTGAGAAATCGGACTTACATAGACTATTAGTATGGATCCTTGGCTTTAATTTCCCTTTGGTCCAAATGAGCGACAAACATAAATGTGCCCACAAATAGCCAAATTCCCGTAGAGTTGAACAAAATTTACACAATTTTAATCTTTAAAATTTTATAGAAAAATTCTCAAATACAATTGAGAAATCGGACTTACATAGTCTATTAGTATGAATCCTTGGCTTTAATTTCCCTTTGGTCCAAATGAGTGACAAACAAATTTTATAGAAAAATTCTCAAATACAATTGAGAAATCGGACTTACATAGACTATTAGTATGGATCCTTGGCTTTAATTTCCCTTTGGTCCAAATGAGTGACAAACATAAATGTGCCCACAAATAGCCAAATTCCCGTAGAGTTGAACAAAATTTACACAATTTTAATCTTTAAAATTTTATAGAAAAATTCTCAAATACAATTGAGAAATCGGACTTACATAGTCTATTAGTATGGATCCTTGGCTTTAATTTCCCTTTGGTCCAAATGAGTGACAAACAAATTTTATAGAAAAATTCTCAAATACAATTGAGAAATCGGACTTACATAGACTATTAGTATGGATCCTTGGCTTTAATTTCCCTTTGGTCCAAATGAGTGACAAACATAAATGTGCCCACAAATAGCCAAATTCCCGTAGAGTTGAACAAAATTTACACAATTTTAATCTTTAAAATTTTATAGAAAAATTCTCAAATACAATTGAGAAATCGGACTTACATAGTCTATTAGTATGAATCCTTGGCTTTAATTTCCCATTGGTCCAAATGAGTGACAAACAAATTTTATAGAAAAATTCTCAAATACAATTGAGAAATCGGACTTACATAGTCTATTAGTATGGATCCTTGGCTTTAATTTCCCATTGGTCCAAATGAGTGACAAACAAATTTTATAGAAAAATTCTCAAATACAATTGAGAAATCGGACTTACATAGACTATAAGTATGGATCCTTGGGTTTAATTTCCCATTGGTCCAAATGAGTGACAAATAAATTTTATAGAAAAATTCTCAAATACAATTGAGAAATCGGACTTACATAGACTATAAGTATGGATCCTTGGGTTTAATTTCCCATTGGTCCAAATGAGTGACAAACAAATTTTATAGAAAAATTCTCAAATACAATTGAGAAATCGGACTTACATAGACTATAAGTATGGATCCTTGACTTTAATTTCCCATTAGTCCAAATGAGTGACAGACATAAATGTGCCCACAAATAGCCAAATTCCCGTAGAGTTGAACAAAATTTACACAATTTTAATCTTTAAAATTTTATAGAAAAATTCTCAAATACAATTGAGAAATCGGACTTACATAGTCTATTAGTATGGATCCTTGGCTTTAATTTCCCATTAGTCCAAATGAGTGACAAACAAATTTTATAGAAAAATTCTGAAATACAATTGAGAAATCGGACTTACATAGTCTATTAGTATGGATCCTTGGCTTTAATTTCCCATTAGTCCAAATGAGTGACAAACAAATTTTATAGAAAAATTCTGAAATACAATTGAGAAATCGGACTTACATAGTCTATTAGTATGGATCCTTGGCTTTAATTTCCCTTTGGTCCAAATGAGTGACAAACAAATTTTATAGAAAAATTCTCAAATACAATTGAGAAATCGGACTTACATAGACTATAAGTATGGATCCTTGGGCTTAATTTCCCATTGGTCCAAATGAGTGACAAACAAATTTTATAGAAAAATTCTCAAATACAATTGAGAAATCGGATTTACAAAGACTATAAGTATGGATCCTTGGCTTTAATTTCCCATTAGTCCAAATGAGTGACAGACATAAATGTGCCCACAAATAGCCAAATTCCCGTAGAGTTGAACAAAATTTACACAATTTTAATCTTTAAAATTTTATAGAAAAATTCTCAAATACAATTGAGAAATCGGACTTACATAGTCTATTAGTATGGATCCTTGGCTTTAATTTCCCATTAGTCCAAATGAGTGACAAACAAATTTTATAGAAAAATTCTGAAATACAATTGAGAAATCGGACTTACATAGTCTATTAGTATGGATCCTTGGCTTTAATTTCCCATTAGTCCAAATGAGTGACAGACATAAATGTGCTTACAAATAGCCAAATTCCCTAGAGTTAAACAAAATTTACACAATTTTAATCTTTAAAATTTTATAGAAAAATTCTCAAATACAATTGAGAAATCGGACTTACATAGACTATAAGTATGGATCCTTGGGTTTAATTTCATATTGGTCCAAATGAGTGACAAACAAATTTTATAGAAAAATTCTCAAATACAATTGAGAAATCGGATTTACAAAGACTATTAGTATGGATCCTTGGCTTTAATTTCCCATTAGTCCAAATGAGTGACAAACATAAATGTGCTTACAAATAGCCAAATTCCCGTAGAGTTGAACAAAATTTACACAATTTTAATCTTTAAAATTTTATAGAAAAATTCTCAAATACAATTGAGAAATCGGACTTACATAGACTATAAGTATGGATCCTTGGGTTTAATTTCATATTGGTCCAAATGAGTGACAAACAAATTTTATAGAAAAATTCTCAAATACAATTGAGAAATCGGATTTACAAAGACTATTAGTATGGATCCTTGGCTTTAATTTCCCTTTGGTCCAAATGAGTGACAAACATAAATGTGCCCACAAATAGCCAAATTCCCGTAGAGTTGAACAAAATTTACACAATTTTATTCTTTAAAATTTTATAGAAAAATTCTCAAATACAATTGAGAAATCGGACTTACATAGTCTATTAGTATGGATCCTTGGCTTTAATTTCCCTTTGGTCCAAATGAGTGACAAACAAATTTTATAGAAAAATTCTCAAATACAATTGAGAAATCGGATTTACAAAGACTATAAGTATGGATCCTTGGCTTTAATTTCCCATTAGTCCAAATGAGTGACAAACAAATTTTATAGAAAAATTCTGAAATACAATTGAGAAATCGGACTTACATAGTCTATTAGTATGGATCCTTGGCTTTAATTTCCCTTTGGTACAAATGAGTGACAAACAAATTTTATAGAAAAATTCTCAAATACAATTGAAAAATCGGACTTACATAGACTATAAGTATGGATCCTTGGGCTTAATTTCCCATTGGTCCAAATGAGTGACAAACAAATTTTATAGAAAAATTCTCAAATACAATTGAGAAATCGGATTTACAAAGACTATAAGTATGGATCCTTGGCTTTAATTTCCCATTAGTCCAAATGAGTGACAGACATAAATGTGCCCACAAATAGCCAAATTCCCGTAGAGTTGAACAAAATTTACACAATTTTAATCTTTAAAATTTTATAGAAAAATTCTCAAATACAATTGAGAAATCGGACTTACATAGTCTATTAGTATGGATCCTTGGCTTTAATTTCCCATTAGTCCAAATGAGTGACAAACAAATTTTATAGAAAAATTCTGAAATACAATTGAGAAATCGGACTTACATAGTCTATTAGTATGGATCCTTGGCTTTAATTTCCCATTAGTCCAAATGAGTGACAAACAAATTTTATAGAAAAATTCTGAAATACAATTGAGAAATCGGACTTACATAGTCTATTAGTATGGATCCTTGGCTTTAATTTCCCTTTGGTCCAAATGAGTGACAAACAAATTTTATAGAAAAATTCTCAAATACAATTGAGAAATCGGACTTACATAGACTATAAGTATGGATCCTTGGGCTTAATTTCCCATTGGTCCAAATGAGTGACAAACAAATTTTATAGAAAAATTCTCAAATACAATTGAGAAATCGGATTTACAAAGACTATAAGTATGGATCCTTGGCTTTAATTTCCCATTAGTCCAAATGAGTGACAGACATAAATGTGCCCACAAATAGCCAAATTCCCGTAGAGTTGAACAAAATTTACACAATTTTAATCTTTAAAATTTTATAGAAAAATTCTCAAATACAATTGAGAAATCGGACTTACATAGTCTATTAGTATGGATCCTTGGCTTTAATTTCCCATTAGTCCAAATGAGTGACAAACAAATTTTATAGAAAAATTCTGAAATACAATTGAGAAATCGGACTTACATAGTCTATTAGTATGGATCCTTGGCTTTAATTTCCCTTTGGTACAAATGAGTGACAAACAAATTTTATAGAAAAATTCTCAAATACAATTGAAAAATCGGACTTACATAGACTATAAGTATGGATCCTTGGGCTTAATTTCCCATTGGTCCAAATGAGTGACAAACAAATTTTATAGAAAAATTCTCAAATACAATTGAGAAATCGGATTTACAAAGACTATAAGTATGGATCCTTGGCTTTAATTTCCCATTAGTCCAAATGAGTGACAGACATAAATGTGCCCACAAATAGCCAAATTCCCGTAGAGTTGAACAAAATTTACACAATTTTAATCTTTAAAATTTTATAGAAAAATTCTCAAATACAATTGAGAAATCGGACTTACATAGTCTATTAGTATGGATCCTTGGCTTTGATTTCCCATTAGTCCAAATGAGTGACAAACAAATTTTATAGAAAAATTCTGAAATACAATTGAGAAATCGGACTTACATAGTCTATTAGTATGGATCCTTGGCTTTAATTTCCCATTAGTCCAAATGAGTGACAGACATAAATAAGCTTACAAATAGCCAAATTCCCGTAGAGTTAAACAAAATTTACACAATTTTAATCTTTAAAATTTTATAGAAAAATTCTCAAATACAATTGAGAAATCGGACTTACATAGACTATAAGTATGGATCCTTGGGTTTAATTTCATATTGGTCCAAATGAGTGACAAACAAATTTTATAGAAAAATTCTCAAATACAATTGAGAAATCGGATTTACAAAGACTATTAGTATGGATCCTTGGCTTTAATTTCCCATTAGTCCAAATGAGTGACAAACATAAATGTGCTTACAAATAGCCAAATTCCCGTAGAGTTGAACAAAATTTACACAATTTTAATCTTTAAAATTTTATAGAAAAATTCTCAAATACAATTGAGAAATCGGACTTACATAGACTATAAGTATGGATCCTTGGGTTTAATTTCATATTGGTCCAAATGAGTGACAAACAAATTTTATAGAAAAATTCTCAAATACAATTGAGAAATCGGATTTACAAAGACTATTAGTATGGATCCTTGGCTTTAATTTCCCTTTGGTCCAAATGAGTGACAAACATAAATGTGCCCACAAATAGCCAAATTCCCGTAGAGTTGAACAAAATTTACACAATTTTATTCTTTAAAATTTTATAGAAAAATTCTCAAATACAATTGAGAAATCGGACTTACATAGTCTATTAGTATGGATCCTTGGCTTTAATTTCCCTTTGGTCCAAATGAGTGACAAACAAATTTTATAGAAAAATTCTCAAATACAATTGAGAAATCGGACTTACATAGACTATTAGTATGGATCCTTGGCTTTAATTTCCCATTAGTCCAAATGAGTTACAGACATAAATGTGCCCACAAATAGCCAAATTCCCGTAGAGTTGAACAAAATTTACACAATTTTAATCTTTAAAATTTTATAGAAAAATTCTAAATTCAATTGAGAAATCGGACTTACATAGTCTATTAGTATGGATCCTTGGCTTTAATTTACCATTGGTCCAAATGAGTGACAAACAAATTTTATAGAAAAATTCTCAAATACAATTGAGAAATCGGACTTACATAGACTATAAGTATGGATCCTTGTCTTTAATTTCCCATTAGTCCAAATGAGTGACAGACATAAATGTGCCCACAAATAGCCAAATTCCCGTAGAGTTGAACAAAATTTACACAATTTTAATCTTTAAAATTTTATAGAAAAATTCTCAAATACAATTGAGAAATCGGACTTACATAGACTATAAGTATGGATCCTTGGGTTTAATTTCCCATTGGTCCAAATGAGTGACAAACAAATTTTATAGAAAAGTTCTCAAATACAATTGAGAAATCGGACTTACATAGACTATAAGTATGGATCCTTGACTTTAATTTCCCATTAGTCCAAATGAGTGACAGACATAAATGTGCTTACAAATAGCCAAATTCCCGTAGAGTTGAACAAAATTTACACAATTTTAATCTTTAAAATTTTATAGAAAAATTCTCAAATACAATTGAGAAATCGGACTTACATAGACTATAAGTATGGATCCTTGGGTTTAATTTCCCATTGGTCCAAATGAGTGACAAACAAATTTTATAGAAAAATTCTCAAATACAATTGAGAAATCGGACTTACATAGACTATAAGTATGGATCCTTGGGTTTAATTTCCCATTGGTCCAAATGAGTGACAAACAAATTTTATAGAAAAATTCTCAAATACAATTGAGAAATCGGACTTACATAGACTATTAGTATGGATCCTTGGCTTTAATTTCCCTTTGGTCCAAATGAGTGACAAACATAAATGTGCCCACAAATAGCCAAATTCCCGTAGAGTTGAACAAAATTTACACAATTTTATTCTTTAAAATTTTATAGAAAAATTCTCAAATACAATTGAGAAATCGGACTTACATAGTCTATTAGTATGGATCCTTGGCTTTAATTTCCCTTTGGTCCAAATGAGTGACAAACAAATTTTATAGAAAAATTCTCAAATACAATTGAGAAATCGGACTTACATAGACTATTAGTATGGATCCTTGGCTTTAATTTCCCATTAGTCCAAATGAGTTACAGACATAAATGTTCCCACAAATAGCCAAATTCCCGTAGAGTTGAACAAAATTTACACAATTTTAATCTTTAAAATTTTATAGAAAAATTCTAAATTCAATTGAGAAATCGGACTTACATAGACTATAAGTATGGATCCTTGACTTTAATTTCCCATTAGTCCAAATGAGTGACAGACATAAATGTGCTTACAAATAGCCAAATTCCCGTAGAGTTGAACAAAATTTACACAATTTTAATCTTTAAAATTTTATAGAAAAATTCTCAAATACAATTGAGAAATCGGACTTACATAGACTATAAGTATGGATCCTTGACTTTAATTTCCCATTAGTCCAAATGAGTGACAGACATAAATGTGCTTACAAATAGTCAAATTCCCGTAGAGTTGAACAAAATTTACACAATTTTAATCTTTAAAATTTTATAGAAAAATTCTCAAATACAATTGAGAAATCGGACTTACATAGACTATAAGTATGGATCCTTGGGCTTAATTTCCCATTGGTCCAAATGAGTGACAAACAAATTTTATAGAAAAATTCTCAAATACAATTGAGAAATCGGATTTACAAAGACTATAAGTATGGATCCTTGGCTTTAATTTCCCATTAGTCCAAATGAGTGACAGACATAAATGTGCCCACAAATAGCCAAATTCCCGTAGAGTTGAACAAAATTTACACAATTTTAATCTTTAAAATTTTATAGAAAAATTCTCAAATACAATTGAGAAATCGGACTTACATAGACTATAAGTATGGATCCTTGGGTTTAATTTCCCATTGGTCCAAATGAGTGACAAACAAATTTTATAGAAAAATTCTCAAATACAATTGAGAAATCGGATTTACAAAGACTATAAGTATGGATCCTTGGCTTTAATTTCCCATTAGTCCAAATGAGTGACAGACATAAATGTGCCCACAAATAGCCAAATTCCCGTAGAGTTGAACAAAATTTACACAATTTTAATCTTTAAAATTTTATAGAAAAATTCTCAAATACAATTGAGAAATCGGACTTACATAGACTATAAGTATGGATCCTTGGGCTTAATTTCCCATTGGTCCAAATGAGTGACAAACAAATTTTATAGAAAAATTCTCAAATACAATTGAGAAATCGGATTTACAAAGACTATAAGTATGGATCCTTGGCTTTAATTTCCCATTAGTCCAAATGAGTGACAGACATAAATGTGCCCACAAATAGCCAAATTCCCGTAGAGTTGAACAAAATTTACACAATTTTAATCTTTAAAATTTTATAGAAAAATTCTAAATTCAATTGAGAAATCGGACTTACATAGTCTATTAGTATGGATCCTTGGCTTTAATTTACCATTGGTCCAAATGAGTGACAAACAAATTTTATAGAAAAATTCTCAAATACAATTGAGAAATCGGACTTACATAGACTATAAGTATGGATCCTTGTCTTTAATTTCCCATTAGTCCAAATGAGTGACAGACATAAATGTGCCCACAAATAGCCAAATTCCCGTAGAGTTGAACAAAATTTACACAATTTTAATCTTTAAAATTTTATAGAAAAATTCTCAAATACAATTGAGAAATCGGACTTACATAGACTATAAGTATGGATCCTTGGGTTTAATTTCCCATTGGTCCAAATGAGTGACAAACAAATTTTATAGAAAAGTTCTCAAATACAATTGAGAAATCGGACTTACATAGACTATAAGTATGGATCCTTGACTTTAATTTCCCATTAGTCCAAATGAGTGACAGACATAAATGTGCTTACAAATAGCCAAATTCCCGTAGAGTTGAACAAAATTTACACAATTTTAATCTTTAAAATTTTATAGAAAAATTCTCAAATACAATTGAGAAATCGGACTTACATAGACTATAAGTATGGATCCTTGACTTTAATTTCCCATTAGTCCAAATGAGTGACAGACATAAATGTGCTTACAAATAGTCAAATTCCCGTAGAGTTGAACAAAATTTACACAATTTTAATCTTTAAAATTTTATAGAAAAATTCTCAAATACAATTGAGAAATCGGACTTACATAGACTATAAGTATGGATCCTTGGGCTTAATTTCCCATTGGTCCAAATGAGTGACAAACAAATTTTATAGAAAAATTCTCAAATACAATTGAGAAATCGGACTTACATAGACTATTAGTATGGATCCTTGGCTTTAATTTCCCTTTGGTCCAAATGAGTGACAAACATAAATGTGCCCACAAATAGCCAAATTCCCGTAGAGTTGAACAAAATTTACACAATTTTATTCTTTAAAATTTTATAGAAAAATTCTCAAATACAATTGAGAAATCGGACTTACATAGTCTATTAGTATGGATCCTTGGCTTTAATTTCCCTTTGGTCCAAATGAGTGACAAACAAATTTTATAGAAAAATTCTCAAATACAATTGAGAAATCGGACTTACATAGACTATTAGTATGGATCCTTGGCTTTAATTTCCCATTAGTCCAAATGAGTTACAGACATAAATGTTCCCACAAATAGCCAAATTCCCGTAGAGTTGAACAAAATTTACACAATTTTAATCTTTAAAATTTTATAGAAAAATTCTAAATTCAATTGAGAAATCGGACTTACATAGACTATAAGTATGGATCCTTGACTTTAATTTCCCATTAGTCCAAATGAGTGACAGACATAAATGTGCTTACAAATAGCCAAATTCCCGTAGAGTTGAACAAAATTTACACAATTTTAATCTTTAAAATTTTATAGAAAAATTCTCAAATACAATTGAGAAATCGGACTTACATAGACTATAAGTATGGATCCTTGACTTTAATTTCCCATTAGTCCAAATGAGTGACAGACATAAATGTGCTTACAAATAGTCAAATTCCCGTAGAGTTGAACAAAATTTACACAATTTTAATCTTTAAAATTTTATAGAAAAATTCTCAAATACAATTGAGAAATCGGACTTACATAGTCTATTAGTATGGATCCTTGGCTTTAATTTCCCATTAGTCCAAATGAGTGACAAACAAATTTTATAGAAAAATTCTCAAATACAATTGAGAAATCGGATTTACAAAGACTATAAGTATGGATCCTTGGCTTTAATTTCCCATTAGTCCAAATGAGTGACAGACATAAATGTGCCCACAAATAGCCAAATTCCCGTAGAGTTGAACAAAATTTACACAATTTTAATCTTTAAAATTTTATAGAAAAATTCTCAAATACAATTGAGAAATCGGACTTACATAGTCTATTAGTATGGATCCTTGGCTTTAATTTCCCATTAGTCCAAATGAGTGACAAACAAATTTTATAGAAAAATTCTCAAATACAATTGAGAAATCGGATTTACAAAGACTATAAGTATGGATCCTTGGCTTTAATTTCCCATTAGTCCAAATGAGTGACAGACATAAATGTGCCCACAAATAGCCAAATTCCCGTAGAGTTGAACAAAATTTACACAATTTTAATCTTTAAAATTTTATAGAAAAATTCTCAAATACAATTGAGAAATCGGACTTACATAGTCTATTAGTATGGATCCTTGGCTTTAATTTCCCATTAGTCCAAATGAGTGACAAACAAATTTTATAGAAAAATTCTCAAATACAATTGAGAAATCGGATTTACAAAGACTATAAGTATGGATCCTTGGCTTTAATTTCCCATTAGTCCAAATGAGTGACAGACATAAATGTGCCCACAAATAGCCAAATTCCCGTAGAGTTGAACAAAATTTACACAATTTTAATCTTTAAAATTTTATAGAAAAATTCTCAAATACAATTGAGAAATCGGACTTACATAGTCTATTAGTATGGATCCTTGGCTTTAATTTCCCATTAGTCCAAATGAGTGACAAACAAATTTTATAGAAAAATTCTCAAATACAATTGAGAAATCGGATTTACAAAGACTATAAGTATGGATCCTTGGCTTTAATTTCCCATTAGTCCAAATGAGTGACAGACATAAATGTGCCCACAAATAGCCAAATTCCCGTAGAGTTGAACAAAATTTACACAATTTTAATCTTTAAAATTTTATAGAAAAATTCTCAAATACAATTGAGAAATCGGACTTACATAGTCTATTAGTATGGATCCTTGGCTTTAATTTCCCATTAGTCCAAATGAGTGACAAACAAATTTTATAGAAAAATTCTCAAATACAATTGAGAAATCGGATTTACAAAGACTATAAGTATGGATCCTTGGCTTTAATTTCCCATTAGTCCAAATGAGTGACAGACATAAATGTGCCCACAAATAGCCAAATTCCCGTAGAGTTGAACAAAATTTACACAATTTTAATCTTTAAAATTTTATAGAAAAATTCTCAAATACAATTGAGAAATCGGACTTACATAGTCTATTAGTATGGATCCTTGGCTTTAATTTCCCATTAGTCCAAATGAGTGACAGACATAAATGTGCCCACAAATAGCCAAATTCCCGTAGAGTTGAACAAAATTTACACAATTTTAATCTTTAAAATTTTATAGAAAAATTCTAAATTCAATTGAGAAATCGGACTTACATAGACTATAAGTATGGATCCTTGACTTTAATTTCCCATTAGTCCAAATGAGTGACAGACATAAATGTGCTTACAAATAGCCAAATTCCCGTAGAGTTGAACAAAATTTACACAATTTTAATCTTTAAAATTTTATAGAAAAATTCTCAAATACAATTGAGAAATCGGACTTACATAGACTATAAGTATGGATCCTTGACTTTAATTTCCCATTAGTCCAAATGAGTGACAGACATAAATGTGCTTACAAATAGCCAAATTCCCGTAGAGTTGAACAAAATTTACACAATTTTAATCTTTAAAATTTTATAGAAAAATTCTCAAATACAATTGAGAAATCGGACTTACATAGACTATAAGTATGGATCCTTGGGCTTAATTTCCCATTGGTCCAAATGAGTGACAAACAAATTTTATAGAAAAATTCTCAAATACAATTGAGAAATCGGATTTACAAAGACTATAAGTATGGATCCTTGGCTTTAATTTCCCATTAGTCCAAATGAGTGACAGACATAAATGTGCCCACAAATAGCCAAATTCCCGTAGAGTTGAACAAAATTTACACAATTTTAATCTTTAAAATTTTATAGAAAAATTCTCAAATACAATTGAGAAATCGGACTTACATAGTCTATTAGTATGGATCCTTGGCTTTAATTTCCCATTAGTCCAAATGAGTGACAAACAAATTTTATAGAAAAATTCTGAAATACAATTGAGAAATCGGACTTACATAGTCTATTAGTATGGATCCTTGACTTTAATTTCCCATTAGTCCAAATGAGTGACAGACATAAATGTGCCCACAAATAGCCAAATTCCCGTAGAGTTGAACAAAATTTACACAATTTTAATCTTTAAAATTTTATAGAAAAATTCTCAAATACAATTGAAAAATCGGACTTACATAGTCTATTAGTATGGATCCTTGGCTTTAATTTCCCATTAGTCCAAATGAGTGACAGACATAAATGTGCCCACAAATAGCCAAATTCCCGTAGAGTTGAACAAAATTTACACAATTTTAATCTTTAAAATTTTATAGAAAAATTCTCAAATACAATTGGGAAATCGGACTTACATAGACTATAAGTATGGATCCTTGGCTTTAATTTCCCATTGGTCCAAATGAGTGACAAACAAATTTTATAGAAAAATTCTCAAATACAATTGAGAAATCGGACTTACATAGTCTATTAGTATGGATCCTTGGCTTTAATTTCCCATTAGTCCAAATGAGTGACAAACAAATTTTATAGAAAAATTCTGAAATACAATTGAGAAATCGGACTTACATAGTCTATTAGTATGGATCCTTGACTTTAATTTCCCATTAGTCCAAATGAGTGACAGACATAAATGTGCCCACAAATAGCCAAATTCCCGTAGAGTTGAACAAAATTTACACAATTTTAATCTTTAAAATTTTATAGAAAAATTCTCAAATACAATTGGGAAATCGGACTTACATAGACTATAAGTATGGATCCTTGGCTTTAATTTCCCATTGGTCCAAATGAGTGACAAACAAATTTTATAGAAAAATTCTCAAATACAATTGAGAAATCGGACTTACATAGACTATAAGTATGGATCCTTGGCTTTAATTTCCCATTAGTCCAAATGAGTGACAGACATAAATGTGCCCACAAATAGCCAAATTCCCGTAGAGTTGAACAAAATTTACACAATTTTAATCTTTAAAATTTTATAGAAAAATTCTCAAATACAATTGAGAAATCGGACTTACATAGACTATAAGTATGGATCCTTGGCTTTAATTTCCCATTGGTCCAAATGAGTGACAAACAAATTTTATAGAAAAATTCTCAAATACAATTGAGAAATCGGACTTACACAGACTATAAGTATGGATCCTTGGCTTTAATTTCCCATTGGTCCAAATGAGTGACAAACA
The DNA here is from genome assembly GCA_947311025.1 of Lypha dubia. Classification (NCBI taxonomy): domain Eukaryota; kingdom Metazoa; phylum Arthropoda; class Insecta; order Diptera; family Tachinidae; genus Lypha; species Lypha dubia. Next base: position 125,689,003 of record OX371261.1, on the reverse strand, counting down.
AATTTTATAGAAAAATTCTCAAATACAATTGAGAAATCGGACTTACATAGACTATTAGTATGGATCCTTGGCTTTAATTTCCCATTAGTCCAAATGAGTGACAGACATAAATGTGCCCACAAATAGCCAAATTCCCGTAGAGTTGAACAAAATTTACACAATTTTAATCTTTAAAATTTTATAGAAAAATTCTCAAATACAATTGAGAAATCGGACTTACATAGACTATAAGTATGGATCCTTGGGTTTAATTTCCCATTGGTCCAAATGAGTGACAGACATAAATGTGCCCACAAATAGCCAAATTCCCGTAGAGTTGAACAAAATTTACACAATTTTAATCTTTAAAATTTTATAGAAAAATTCTCAAATACAATTGAGAAATCGGACTTACATAGACTATAAGTATGGATCCTTGGGTTTAATTTCCCATTGGTCCAAATGAGTGACAGACATAAATGTGCCCACAAATAGCCAAATTCCCGTAGAGTTGAACAAAATTTACACAATTTTAATCTTTAAAATTTTATAGAAAAATTCTCAAATACAATTGAGAAATCGGACTTACATAGACTATAAGTATGGATCCTTGGGTTTAATTTCCCATTGTTCCAAATGAGTGACAAACAAATTTTATAGAAAAATTCTCAAATACAATTGAGAAATCGGACTTACATAGACTATTAGTATGGATCCTTGGCTTTAATTTCCCATTAGTCCAAATGAGTGACAGACATAAATGTGCCCACAAATAGCCAAATTCCCGTAGAGTTGAACAAAATTTACACAATTTTAATCTTTAAAATTTTATAGAAAAATTCTCAAATACAATTGAGAAATCGGACTTACATAGACTATAAGTATGGATCCTTGGGTTTAATTTCCCATTGGTCCAAATGAGTGACAAACAAATTTTATAGAAAAATTCTCAAATACAATTGAGAAATCGGACTTACATAGACTATAAGTATGGATCCTTGGCTTTAATTTCCCATTGGTCCAAATGAGTGACAAACAAATTTTATAGAAAAATTCTCAAATACAATTGAGAAATCGGAATTACACAGACTATAAGTATGGATCCTTGGCTTTAATTTCCCATTGGTCCAAATGAGTGGCAAACATAAATGTGCCCACAAATAGCCAAATTCCCGTAGAGTTGAACAAAATTTACACAATTTTAATCTTTAAAATTTTATAGAAAAATTCTCAAATACAATTGAGAAATCGGACTTACATAGTCTATTAGTATGGATCCTTGGCTTTAATTTACCATTGGTCCAAATGAGTGACAAACAAATTTTATAGAAAAATTCTCAAATACAATTGAGAAATCGGACTAACATAGACTATAAGTATGGATCCTTGGCTTTAATTTCCCATTGGTCCAAATGAGTGACAAACATAAATGTGCCCACAAATAGCCAAATTCCCGTAGAGTTGAACAAAATTTACACAATTTTAATCTTTAAAATTTTATAGCAAAATTCTCAAATACAATTGAGAAATCGGACTTACATAGACTATAAGTATGGATCCTTGGGTTTAATTTCCCATTGGTCCAAATGAGTGACAAACAAATTTTATAGAAAAATTCTCAAATACAATTGAGAAATCGGACTTACATAGTTTATTAGTATGGATCCTTGGCTTTAATTTACCATTGGTCCAAATGAGTGACAAACAAATTTTATAGAAAAATTCTCAAATACAATTGAGAAATCGGACTTACATAGACTATAAGTATGGATCCTTCGGTTTAATTTCCCATTGGTCCAAATGAGTGACAAACAAATTTTATAGAAAAATTCTCAAATACAATTGAGAAATCGGACTTACATAGACTATAAGTATGGATCCTTCGGTTTAATTTCCCATTGGTCCAAATGAGTGACAAACAAATTTTATAGAAAAATTCTCAAATACAATTGAGAAATCGGACTTACATAGACTATAAGTATGGATCCTTCGGTTTCATTTCCCATTGGTCCAAATGAGTGACAAAAAAATTTTATAGAAAAATTCTCAAATACAATTGAGAAATCGGACTTACATAGACTATAAGTATGGATCCTTGGGTTTAATTTCCCATTGGTCCAAATGAGTGACAAACAAATTTTATAGAAAAATTCTCAAATACAATTGAGAAATCGGACTTACATAGACTATAAGTATGGATCCTTGGGTTTAATTTCCCATTGGTCCAAATGAGTGACAAACAAATTTTATAGAAAAATTCTCAAATACAATTGAGAAATCGGACTTACATAGACTATAAGTATGGATCCTTGGCTTTAATTTCCCATTGGTCCAAATGAGTGACAAAAAAATTTTATAGAAAAATTCTCAAATACAATTGAGAAATCGGACTTACATAGACTATAAGTATGGATCCTTGGGTTTAATTTCCCATTGGTCCAAATGAGTGACAAACAAATTTTATAGAAAAATTCTCAAATACAATTGAGAAATCGGACTTACATAGACTATAAGTATGGATCCTTCGGTTTAATTTCCCATTGGTCCAAATGAGTGACAAAAAAATTTTATAGAAAAATTCTCAAATACAATTGAGAAATCGGACTTACATAGACTATAAGTATGGATCCTTGGGTTTAATTTCCCATTGGTCCAAATGAGTGACAAACAAATTTTATAGAAAAATTCTCAAATACAATTGAGAAATCGGACTTACATAGACTATAAGTATGGATCCTTGGGTTTAATTTCCCATTGGTCCAAATGAGTGACAAACAAATTTTATAGAAAAATTCTCAAATACAATTGAGAAATCGGACTTACATAGACTATAAGTATGGATCCTTGGCTTTAATTTCCCATTAGTCCAAATGAGTGACAAACATAAATGTGCCCACAAATAGCCAAATTCCCGTAGAGTTGAACAAAATCTACACAATTTTGTATGGAGCGTGAAACGCATAAAACGCGTAAAACGCGTGGTATGGACCTCCAGCTTTATAGGGCAATGCTACACGTTCAATAATTATTGAACGCGATCCAGTATCGCGATATTTATTGAAGGTGTAGCATGCAATATTGATGGATTTCACATTTTAGCGTAATCTGCGACATGGATCGCGATCCAAATATGACAATATATATTGTACGTTCAGCCAGATCTACTTATGTATATTATGTAGATGTATTGAAAATATTGCAATAGTACTGAATATTCCATCCCTGGCGCGCAATTAACTTAAATATTCTCCGCATGACACGCCATTACGCTGCTATTGGCTAATATTTCCCATCTGTAATTTTAATTGTAGGGCTGCCGCAAAATTAGATTTATTACTTCGCAGGAAGTTATAACATCTTAAAGTCATAAAGGTTTGGCAACATGTGCAATGAACAAACAGAAAAAATATAATAACGGGATAACATGCGCACGTGTTGTCTTTCTTTCTGGCATTCTTTCTGGTACGGCATTAGCGATCTGCAGCGCCATAGCCAAACAAAAATGCACGAAAAGGCAATGAAACGAAGCAGCAGTTTTGTATTACAGCCAGAGCTTTGCTTTAATGTTTAAACCTAAAGAACCTACAGAAATTCAGAAAACACAAGATTCTTTAAGATTGTATGCGGCAGTACACACATCTTTTTCGGCTTGGTCTGAAATTTGTACCAATGCCTTTCCTGACAGCAAAGCTGCACAGTTTAAGTTGCAAAGAAGAAAGTTCTCCAGCATAATATCAAACGTTATCGCCCCATATTTTATAAAAAATGTGGTTGATGATATTAAAGGTGTTCCGTTTAGCCTCATATTAGACGAAGGAACCGACATACATATCTGTTGAAAAATTGCTGGGTGTCGTTGCTAGGCAGAGTACGAAAAAACGCAGTGCAGCGCCACTCTTTTTTGCTCTTTACGCAAAGAGCGGAGACAATTTATTATTGCGCTTGCTCCGCGCATTTATTTTTGCGCTGCGCACAAAAAAGGAGCAATTTCCTTTGCGCTTTTTTGGAGCTGCGCTATTGTTGTACCATGGTATTACTGCATGTGGTGCCTAAAATTATGTGCATAAACAACAACAGCGAAAAAGAACGAAAAGGGGATACGAACACTTTCTGTCTGCCTATTAATTTCCAATATGTAAAAGCTACATTCAAGTTCAAAAGAGAATTAAAAAATTGCCTGCCCTTTAGTTGCCAATATGTAAAAGGGGACATACATACATACATATGGATGTGTTTGAATATACATACATATGTACATTCATATTTTCTTCAAAGATATTTTTATGAGGTTTATTTTTTGCTCTTGCATTTTACTAGAAACTCTTTCTTCATTCCTCTTTGTCTGTAATGCCAGCATTCGTTGTAAATATTTCATTATTCATCGTATGTATGTATGTATGTATGTAAGTACATATCCTTTGGTTTCGTTAGATGGCAGGATTGAATTGCAGAGGAAATAGTAAATGATGATACTGTTATTATGACTTTTCCATTGATACTCGTTGTCGTTGATATTGATGCCAGTGTCTGCTTAAAAATATGTACATACATACATACATACATATGTATGTAAAAAATGTTGTTTATTTTGAATTGACCATAAAGGTTTTACTATAAGCATTTATGTATGTATGTACATATGTATGTATGCATACGACTTAAGGATGTTTTACTACTGATTTTTTTTTGGAGACACAATCAGAAATTTGTATTGCTTGTGTATGGTGTCTGTATGTGTCATGAAATATTTATTTATGGGCAATTTGCCAGCATGTCAGTATGTTTAATATACATACATACATAAGAATGTATGTATGTACATTGTACATATATCTTTCCGCTTGTCCGCGGATACATTCCATAAGTTATTATACCATTATGCACAAAGCAATGACCTATACTTGCTCGGAAATACCTACGCAGTGCGTTTGAGTGACGAATTTAACATGGGGATGTCATTGGAAGTATACAATCGCCATCCTCTCGCTTACATTCCGTTGACGAAAACAGTGACGAATAGTTTTCATTCACAAAAATACTATGATGAAAATAACACTGAAGCCGGAGTTAAATAATGAACGGTTTCGTTAACGTTGGATAATCAACGTAAACAATGGAATATGACAGAAAAAGAATTTTGCTCGCTTGCTTATATGTAAGTATATGATCAACGAATTCATATAATATATTGGTACACCAACTTGGTACTGGCAATTGTGAGTGACGAATTTATTACAGAAAAACATCAATAGCAGTTTTGCCGAACAAGCGGGTTATTATTGATACCCTGCAGCCGGCGTAGGTAGCGAATGACTAGCGATTTCGCTAACTACCAGTCGTTACCACTAACTACCAGACTAACTACTAGCAATGCACTAGACTGACGATTTTAACATGAGGATGACATTGACGGTAGTCAATTGACACTATCAGACCGGTGAAATAACTAGTCAGCAAGAACCAACTATTTCGCTAGTCATAATGTACCAGTTAGATCGCTAATGATATTTCCTTAATGAAAATACTACAGAAATTTAAATTTTTTTGGATTTTTGTTTATTTATCAAATTTCTTTTTGAATATTTATAAAATTTTCAAGTTTTATTAGACTTCTGCTGCTCATTTTACCTTTCTAAAAAAACACTTTTTTTAATAAAAATTTAACATTCACTGACCACGAACTTCCAATTGTACGCCAACACAAAATCATAACGCTTTCATAAAATCTTTTTTATACATACATATGTATGTATGTATATTTTTGTTGATTTTCTTTGGAATAAGGGCACAGTTTTTTTGAACTCGTAAAAACAAAAATTGAGATTGAAGGCATTAACATTTATGCATGTACTGAGTGCGTGTACATGTACATACCTGAGTGAGAGAGTCAAAAGGCGAACTCTTGCATTACTTGTAGCTAGTGAAGTAGTTAGTCCATTTTTCGTTAGCGAAATACCTAACGATTTCGAGTCAATTTCTACTTTGAAAACTGGAGGGTACATAGCTAAGGGTTAAAATATGTATGTATGTATGTAGTTAGATACGTGTATGTTATATGTACAGATTATGTACATACATATGCACATAGAGTTGACTACTTTGACCCATATTATTATCAATTGCAAATCAAACAATTTACCAACAAGCATCAATTTACTTAAACTCTTGAGACTAAAGTTCCAGCTTTTTCCTATTTATGTATGTACATACATACATATGTATATATGCTATCAAACGATTGAATTGAAGAACAAAAAAAATTAGGAATTTGAACAAAAATTATATTAAACTACCTATGTATGTACATACATACTTACATACATACATATGTATAATATATTATATTGTTGTTTTTAAGAAATTACTTCTATTGATTAATTTGTTTTAAGAGAACCTCAACACTCAGACGATAGTTCTTACCAGTTAACTAATACCTACCGTGTTGTCTTTTTTGAGAATAAGGGTAGATAGCAGGGCATACCCAGCTAAGACGCCCTTTGTTAATTTTTTACAACTGACTTCCAACGCCTTTGATTTTGCATTGTAAGTAGGTACATATGTATGTACTTATGTATGTGTCAAAAGTGTTTTCATTAGTATTTAGTGGTTACATTGTTTTGGGCAAATGTTTGCCAGATGTGACCGTACCTTTACATATGTATGTATGTATATGTACCTTACGGATACGGTGACCATATTTTTCGACAAAAAAAAATACTAATAAAATAAAAATATAATTCGAACAATACTTATAATATTAGTGGCTAGTACCAGTGTAGCCAGGTAAATATTGTCTAATGTCCCTAAATTAAAGAGTGTTGTGCCCAAAAATCCCCACTTTAAAACTGTAAATCCCCAATTTTGTCCCCAATAAAGATATGTATATTAAGAATCATAAAAAATATTTTTCTTTATTAATTTTATTACATACATTTATTTAAGTTAATGCATTCGTATGTGCTCAATGGAACTTATGAATCCATAGAATATTTTAAAATTCCATACACGGAATCAAATATATTTTTTTTTCTATGCTTCGAGCTGTAAATATAAATATAAATAACTCAAAATTTTCCATACTCTCAGTGAATATTTTAAGCATTTCTTTTGCTAGTACAGTTAAATAATGTAGAAAAAATTTGTTTGAACTCCTTTGCTTCTAATTCCTTTGAACATTCTATGCCAACATCAATTTTAGCAACAACCAAATTACTTTCCTTATCGGAAATACTAATTTGTCGAAGATTTAAAAATGTTGAAAGTTTTTGCAATGACCCATGTGACTCGATATCATTGGGCGATTTTCTGGTAGATTTAGAACCATCGGAAATAAAAGAAATATTTTCATTGTCAGACATAGAATGTAAAGCTGTAGCCATTCCATACATGAACAAGTTACTAATATTGTCACTCTTACATGGAAGTCGTTAATTTTATTATATAAAACGAGTAGAACTTGCAATAAATTCTGAAAGTAAGTATAATCTTATAGTCATTTTTAAAGTTTTTGAGGCAGTAAAAATAATTTTCTCAGATTTACAACTTCTTCCTCTGTATATCTGCGGGAGAAAAAAAGATATTTGAGCATCATATCATTTTGTACAAAAACGGTTGAAATATTAATGTTCTAAAAATTTGTTTTTAACCACAGATATGCAGGTGAAGTAGTCGGAATTCAGAAGAAAAATGATATCCTAGAGTAATAATTGAGATTACTATAATATATAAATTAAATTTCAGACAAAGTTCCTACAAACTCAGAAAATAACTCCATAACCAAAGGTATGAATGAAGTAAAAGACATTGTAAGAAATATGCAGCAAGAAGTTAATGTTATTCGAGGTACCTCTTTTTATTATTACTCCGGATGGTCAAGCCGTTATAAATTATAAATTAATTTTTGTAGTTCAAATTAAAATTCTTATGGAAGCAGTCTCAGAAATCAAAGTAGTGGTAGAGAATCTTTTAAAGAAACAATGTGCCGAAGTTCCGATTCACAAAGAATTTCCTATAACTACGGTGGAAAAGCTGATTCATCTGAATGGTGTTCCGCACACGAGTCTAATTATGCTGGCATAACATGAGAGTTTTTAGGCGAGAGGGGTGAAGGGAGCGGTTTTTCGTTGGAACAATTTTTCAACCAGCCTCATACCCGCACAAGCAGCACAAAACTAATACATACACACTTCAAACATCAAATGAATACAAAAAACACTAACACAGACAAAGCTAAGTACACGTATACATTTTATGCCAGATGAATTAGTGTAAAAAAAAAAAACAAAAATTGTGCGGCTTAAAAATTCATCTCGTGTGCGGAACCCCAATGAGACGATTAATGAAGAAAATAGGAAGGAAGGAATACGAGTAACATACATACATATATTATATTCATATATTATATTAGTAATCATACTATTTTCTTGGCGCCCATTCCTTTATACTTTATTTTGTAAGCAAAATTTTTTTGGTTTTATCAATTAACGTACTTTTTATAAATCTCATAGGTTCAGGTTGTAACATCAATTTTAGAAACTGGTGGTGTATTAAAAAGTTTTAAGTATGTTATTGATGACAAGGTTTCATTGGAATTTAATGCATGTTTCTTAAAGCATGTTTTTTAAGTTTTTTAACTATAATTTGATGCATTCAATTCGTTATGCGACATTAAAACTCAAAATAAACACATTATTTGATTGTCATCGAGCTTTATTAGTACATATGTAATTTCAAATCTTCAATATTACAAAAGTTTTTTTTCTTAATTATTCACTTAAATTGTAAGACTTTTAACTCTTGGAATATATTTCTTAAAACTCGACATACATTTTTATTTTTTAATCCATTTATTGTTAGTATGTATTAAATTTGTTATATTTTACTTATGGAAATTGTGTAGGGTGTTTGTGTTATATATTTTGTTGTCGAATATTACAACAAATTTAATTACAGTGGAAATAAGTTATAAATTTATATTGGACAAACGGTAAAACGTAATTTAAAAACCCTTAAAATTCAATTGTTCCTTTTTACTCTTCATTCTGAAAATCTTATAAGTAGCGTTGCTCTCAAATTTTATGTATGCACCTCCTGGAATCCAAAGTAATATAATTGCGGTATAACAATGGAAAGCATATGGAAATGTCAAATTACGAAGAATTTTAGCAATAGTCAGTAATAGCTTTATCCTGGTTCTGATATCTTATTATATGGATTATTATTTTTGAAATTTGTAAATCCATTTTAAAAAAATAAGGTAAGTAATTTTAATAAGATAATAGACAGTTATGTAATGTGCTGATTATATTCCTTTTCTGAATATATTAAAATAGGTTTTGATAGCTTTTTCAATAACACTGTTACAGTGAAGCTTCTATTGACATCCTACATTTCGAAGCAAAGTTGAGCAGATTAATTTCACGTTTTAAAAAATTTAATATCAAAAGTGTAAACGATAATTCGTACAAAAAATATTATCTTCGTTCTTACAGTACCGATTTTAAGCGGTTTGTACAAACACCACACTAATTAAAACTAAGCATATATCGCATGTCGAAACCTTTTGAAGTGTTGATACTTTTGCAAATCTCAACTGATTTTAAGTTGATATGTAACATGATCATGATCATGTACTATATGAATATACTTTAATATGTACATATTTTGGCTGTTTGTTTAAGCTTATAAGTATGTATGTATATTCAAAAAAACGCGAAATGCGAAAGTTACAACGTTTACAATTTTCTAAGTGCGATGTATATACTTTACCTACTGCCTCACATCTTTACGAACAAAATTGCTTCATAACGTATAGTTTGTGTTGTTTTGAAACAAGAAAATTTAAATAAGTGTTTTTACATCATTTAATGTAGTGTACAATTACAATACGAATCCCTTGAAGAATTGAACAAAGAATTCACGAAATGTCGAGAAAATATGTCAAACTACGCATTTTTGTTAACGTAAAGAATTTTAAGCCTCATTAGCATATAGAAAATAAATAAACTCTATAAATAAACTATTGTTTATATTTATGTGTGCAGTTTGACAGTAAGACAAGAACGCTGATTTCGCCCATATACATATTTTTATTAGATTTTACCAGATTTACTGTACATACCATGATATCAAAAAAAAATTATTTCTTGTTTTAAATATATCGCTCCTTTATTGCAACATAGTCATATCTCAAAAAACAAAATTTTTCAGTTACTGACGAAAAAGAGTTTCTCAATACCTTCTCTATTTGTAAAAAAATTTGCATAAACATATCTCTATCTAAACCCAAGTTATAACCGCTTACATGCTCAAGCCGTCCATATATGTAAATGCTTACGCTTTGAAAACTTTAAATGCATTTTGCCACGTTTGAGTTTTTTTGAGATATGACTACGTTGCAATAAAGGAGCGATATGTATATAGATTTACGAAAGAATGAATTCATTCGATGTAGTATAGCAAATAGTTAGGCTTTCTCTATAATAAAGTCATGATAATTAAATGTTCAAGGGACAATTAAATGGACAATTGCATTTAATAAATTTCTTTGCCTTTGGCTAAATAAAGAAATTAATAGTTTATTATATAAAATTGGCGAATTTTATTAATATGTTTTAAAAAGTATTTCAGCTTGTTTGCATTTCAACGAAAATTAGTCTTTTAATTTATAAACAAAAACTTAGATACACAGAAAAGAATAATAATAAAAAAAAACTATTTGTGGTTAAATTAATCATAATTTTTTGGTTTGTCAAAAGCCACAAGTGTGGGTTAAAGTTTTTATTCGGAGAAAATAGAAATATGCATTGTTGAACTTGTTTATTTTCATTCGAATATATGTAGTCAAAAAGAAATCTGGATATAGGAATATTACCAACAATGCTGACTTTTCCGTATGTTTCTATTTAAGCTGGATTTTAAAACGGTGACAATTTTCTTAAATAATTTTTGTAATAATTAAATAAGTATTTTTATTTAATTTATCTTTTCAGTTGAGTCTGTTCAAAGTAAAAAAGAAGATGTCAACGTTATAAAAAAAACCAGAGAAGGTAAATATTTTTCGTTATTTATTTGAAAATAGTTAAAGAGATACAAAATACTACAAATGTTGAACAAACAAAAAGTAGACCACAACAGTAGTGGTAACATTTAATTTTGATAAAATTTGAAGGGATAAAGTTTTAAGGGATATTTCATTCTCTACATTCACATTTTGAATTTTTCAGATTTTTTTTTTTTTTTTTTTTGTTAAGATCAAAAGTGAATCGTAATGAACAAACAAGTACGAAGAATTGTTGAACAAACATATTTGCCCAATTCACAAGCCTAGTGTATCGCTTATTGCTGTATATGAAAACACAATTTCAAACAAAATTTCTCAAAACAAAAACAATTTTAGAACAATTTATTTTTGTTTGAAATTGTCTTTTCATATACATACTACAATAAGCGATACAACTGGGCCTGTGAATTGAGCAATTGTTTAAACAATAATAAAGAATTTTGAACGAGGAATTGATGTCTATGTTTGAAAACATTAGAGTCCAAGCCGTTTTCAATTTATTAAAAATACATTTGAAATTTTAACGGGAAAGGTTTAACAAAATAGGCTTTTACTATCAGTTTGTAATTTTCAGAATTTCTTTGGTAAAAATACCATTCTTAACTCAAAAGTTGTAAACCCTACTTTCTCATTTTTATAACTGATAAAATTTTCAGTTTTTAAAGTTTTTCTAAATAAAAGGAAAAAAAAATATTTTTACCCAAATTCTTCTTATATCTTCCCTTAAATCCCAATTGTTTAAATTAAATTTTCGATGGTTTAAAATTTGTTTTGGTTTGCAAGATATTTGCATGAACGCTAAAATCAACTTCTTGCTGGTCTGCTGCTACTCTGCTTTGCTTATTTCCCCGAAATTGCATAAAAACCTTAACGATTGTTAAATATGCATTTTAGTTTAATTATCAGATCAGTAACGGAAGGATATTTGATGCAATGACTGATCATTTATGTTTTGCTTTTGATGCAGGTTTTTTAAGATTCTTAGGGTTACAATTGTTTGTTGATTTTGTTTTTTTTTTTTTTTTTTGCTTGTTTTTGTTGATGTTCTCAATTTAACGTTCTTGGCATTTTGTTGTATAGTAAATACGACTCAATACGGTAGCTAGGACGATGACTGCGCTTACTTCCTTGCAGGTGTTTATCCCGCGTCGTTGAAATATTCATTTTTTATTAGCCTTGAATTTCGCATAGAAATTTGCAATTTGATCATGTCTAACTGGTATAGAATCTAAAATACCAGTAAAGCTGAAGTTGTTTTGATTGCGTTGTTTCTCATGTAAATAATCGCCCGACAAATACGTAACCACATTTGATTGAAACTCTGTTGCATTAGGATCTGAATGATTAGATACCAAGTGATTGCAGAACTGCGCAATTTGTAAGAAAATTGATGCATCGCGATCTAAACGAGTTGGTAAAATAACAAAAATATGAAAGGTTATTATTATCTTTTTTGAAATAGTTGATTTTTTTAAAAGCATATAACAATTTTAAAGGTATTTTAAGGAATTTGTTTCAAAAATTGTATTTAATTGTTGCTGTTTGGAAAAAATATATGATGCATTTCGTTAGTTGCTAATACCAACTTACCAATAGATCGCTATCCAACCATGTTTAAAATGTTTTAAACTCGTATGCTTAAAACTCTCAAGCAAGAACTGAGAATTACAAAAGCACAAAACGTAGTTTGCACTACTAAGTGTTTGCTTTTGTAATTTTTTTAGTCCTTGCTTAAGAGTTCGTGTATGAGAACATATGAGTTTGAAAACTTTTTAATCATGGTTAATTACTGATGAGTTGGCATTAGCAAGCAATGAAATCTAACATATAGATTAGATAAGCAACATCATCTAAATTAAATTTTTTATTTGATTTTCCATAAGCTTTACCTAATTTTCTAGGTATTTTAATTAAAGACAAGGGTAAATTTTCATTATCCCTTTGAGCTCTCATGTGACGGTTGCCGTGTTTGAATTCTTGCTCTAACCAACGTATAACATTACGAGCATTTTCGCTGCGCTTTTTCAAATCATCTAATTCACTAAACACTATGAAAACAGTAAAAATAAAAGTATGTTTTACAATATAATTTATGTTCTAAGATACTATTAATAACTTACCAGCATTTGGTATGAGTACGATAAACTTTTTGCTTTTAACTAAATTTTTAACAATACCATTATATTCTGTTAATGCTTTGGCATCGACAACAACAAAGGGCGTCATTATCATATTCAAAGGGTTTTTACGCAGCTATACATGAAAAAATTAAAGGTTAATAGTAAAACAGAATTTCATTAAAAATATTTACTTCTTCTTCTAAGGTTTCCACTTCATTTTTCAGCCAAAGTTTGCCCATTATTTCACATTTTTTAGACATGGCTTCAGAGCGCTCTTCATCAGCTCCACTACTTGATTGAATTTTTTCGCAAATTGCACTGTTTGTAGTTGTAGAAGCTGACGTACCTCCACCAGCAGTTGTACCATTACTACTAAATTTTTCGGCATTGCGATTGCGAAGGTAGCCTTTACGTGGCATACGTTTGCATTCCTCAACTGTATCCTTTTCCTCATTGCTGGTGTAACTTTTGCGAATGATACCATTTTTACGATCAGAATAACGACGAGTTCTACCTTCGGTACGTTTTCTAGCTGCATTTTTGGCCGTACGCCTTTCACGTCGTCTAGAAGATGATTTCTTTTCTTCGCGTTTCTTTTTGGTATTTTCGGTGAACCGTCTTGCTTTAACGCAGAAGCGATAATTGAACTTTTTTTGCTTGCATATAAAAAAACCGAAATCAACCATTTTAAAAATTCTCAAAATACACTCTTCCTGCGGAGTAACTTTCTCTCGAATCGTAGTTTCCCAGTCCAAAGTTATTTGCGTACTTTGAAATATATCAAAGCTTTTAAAAACAAAATCTTCCGATAATGGTACATTGACACGAACATCGAAGAGTTCTCCTAGGGTTTGACGAACATGTGGTGTTATCAGAAATTCACGCTCAAAATAAACCTTACGAGTGAAAATGTCAATATTGCAGTAATTTAATAATTTCATGATTTTATGGATAAACTCTGGATTGGAGTGAAAACATCCAAAGAGTATTTCATGATTTATACGCAACCAATCGAAAAGAATCTTTAGTGCTCTTATAGTAGGTTCATTTTGTGCAAAATCCACTAAAATATTTGGATTGACCTTTGTATATTTATTACGATAAACCATTTTTTTTGGCGGTTCATTGTTGAATGGTTTGCTATCTTCATTTTGCTTTTGTATGTTTGGTTGCGTTCTTTGAGAAATCTCTTTGTCGCAATTAGTAAAATTTAGAACAGCATTATTTGTGTGCAGTTGAAGAATTTCAAAGCTTTTTAAAAGTTCTTCCGTATCATTTTCTTGAGAGTTGCAGTGAGGCGCTTGTGTCAGCAATTGCTTTTCATGATCTTCGGGATATATAATGTTTTCTTCTTCGATAACTATATCTTCGTTGTCGGAGAAATTTGGACCAGCACTACCAAAATTCGACTCAATGCTTTCCTTTGAGCTATGGTGGGATGAGTTGCGCAAATTATTATGCTTGTGTTTGTTTTCGACTTGTAGGTCATCTTCGTGCACGGGTTCCCCTGGATCAGCTGCTTCAATATCACTAAAATCAGTGTCAAAATTCGAACTTAAATCAGTGTAGTCTTCATCATCTGTTGAAAAGTCCGTATCCATATCAGATTCTGTATCATAACAAGAACTGTCATCAGACTGAGCTATTTTACGGCGTCGTCGGCGAAGTTTCATTCCCTTCTTCTTACTCTTGCAAGATAGTGGAGTTTTTAAATCGCTTTCCTTTGCTTCATCCGAAGATCTTGTAGAAATCGGTTCACCATCATTCTTAATGTCATCTTTATTCGCTTTGTTACTATCCTGAGTTTTGCAAATGTAATCCTCATGAGACCTTTGGGACTCACGGGAATCTGAAGAGAAATCCTTTTGCGACAACTGCGTTAATTTTTTCTCCTTCCTTTCAGCTTCTCCAATAGATGCAAGCCAATTCTTATACTCATTGCGAGATTTTCTAACGCTCATATCGAACTCTTCAAATTTCTTCGCATACATTGCATGAAATTCATCATTTTCTGTTGACTTTGCTAGAATTGTCTGCTCTATATTAATAATACACGCATCCATCAAATCAGAGCATACAGCAACTAAAAAAGCATTTAGTGAGTAGACCTTTTGAGAATTAATCATTTTCAACTTTGAAAGACAGAAGAATAAAATTGAAACAATTTTGAAAATGCTTGAATCGTTGATTTTAAAAGTTTTAGAGCATAGTATTTTCCGCAAGTCTACTAAAACGCAGTGACATAAAGAGTTGAAGTCCGGCACCTCCTTGTCGAAGAAAAATATATCAACAATTAAATAAAATCGAGCATAAAAGTCTTGTAGACTAAATTCTATTTTACTAGGGTCCAACTTTGTCAAATAATCAGCGTGTGAGGAGAACAGCTTACAAACGTTGTTCTCACTTAGTTCGAATGGTATCAGACTTACTAGTGAGTACAGATAGTGATATATTGAATCTAGATCATAATTTTGCCCATAGTATAATGTACCCAACTGATTTTGAGACATTCCAATTGCCGGATTTAGTTTAAAGGCTTCGAAGTAATATTTTTCTGCTAACTGCTTTGTTATTTTTAATTTTTTATCAATTCGAAAATCCAAAAAATATCGATGTAAATCACCTAAACTCAAAAGAGAAGAATGTATAGTATCCAGAGCAAATGATACCGCTTCTAAACTTTTATCAACAGCGTAATTATTTATATCATTGACCTGCATATTGTCAGCGTTAGAACCACGGTCTATAACTTTGATCTCTTTTATATAGCCGTCATTTATAATAGTAAAATCGATTAAATATTTTAAATCCAAGTCGTAAATTTCCTCCATTTTCGCTGCAATGCGTTTGTAGTTTAATATTCCAGCACAAAGGAATCTCTCCAATTTTTGGGCATTATCTTGAACGACTTGCTCAGGTGCATCTTTCAATTCCTTAGCCCAATTTTTCTTCACGTATGCTATAAATTCATAATATCCTTTACGCCACATTATTTCTCGCGCTTTCTTTCCCACTGATTGAAAGTCTTTAAATATTATTTGTATACATAATTGCACAAGATGAGCTCGCTTTTGTTCCAACTCGTTCTGAAATAAATGAGATATGCCCGAAATTTGCTTTTTTTCATCATCTAGCTGTTTAACAACAATATACAGTTGCCTAAAAATATAATTTAGTTAGAATTACCATTAAAACTTAAAATTCATAATGTAAAAATAATTATTTCGGCATAACTGTCAACTAAAACCTATACAGTTTAAAGTCATTACTACGTACCTATAGATAGGATTTTTTTTTTTAGTTTTTACTTAATACAATAATAATTAATAGCACAGCGTGAAATATATTCAAAACTTTGCGAAGAATTTTTGCGGGACCGGATCTCCCTTTAAACTTCAGTACAATTCAATTGCGATAAATTTTGCCAAAAATGCTTTGATCAAATCGTATGGCATCTCATTTTTCTACGTGATACTCTGGATCTAAGAATTACATCTTGAAAAATTAAGTAATTAAAACAGGAATACAACTGCACCAGAATAGACATAACGCTTATCTTAGGATTTGAAGAGGTCGATTCCGCACTTTATCTATATAATATATAGGAAAGACAACTCTTTTTTTGTGGAATTTATATACAACAACCGATATACAACCGATATGTTAATATCGGTCATATTTCAAATTAAAAATATTTATTTACAAAGTTAATGACATTTGTTTTGTCATACGTAATTATGTATATTCACAAAGTTAGCTACAAGTTCTTAGATACATGAATAATATATGTACATACATATCGCACTTGATCAACAAGAGGGTATTACGAGTTGTTCAAAATTGTTAAAATTTAATTTTTTGCAAGAAATTGACAAAAAATAAATGTTGTATCTCGCTTTGTGATAGAATAGTAGTATTAAAAAAAGTTTATTGCGTATTTTAAAATTTAAAAAATAAGACCCCCTTGTTGATCAAGTGCGATATGTATGTGCGATATAGTTCCCGAAATACTGAACCGATTGTAACAAAATATAGACCGTTTACTTCTATGAATGAATAATACCTATATGATTGTTGTAAGTTTTGTCCAATTCGTTTCCCTATAAATTGAGTAGACAGTAAAACCTTATTTTTGTGTTGTTTGTATGTCTTTAAAACTTCTATGCTTTTATGTATGTAATTCTCATTTATTGTTTGCTAGTTTGCCTGTAAGCATATGAGTTTTAAAACTTTTAAAACATCGTTAAAGATCTACTGATGACTCGTAACATATGTGTAAGCAAATGATACATTACTTGTGAATTGTTGTTTTTAAAAACGTTTCACCATGTTATTAATGTCAGTCACTTCAGGGCATTTTCACAGAAAAGTCTACTTTTGTGTCCCGTTCGACACCATTAAATTAAGCCAAGCTGTTTGAATTTTTTCACTTTTATTACTTAATGTGGAGTTAAATATGGTCTACGCGAAGATACAAAACAAAGAAATTAAATATAAATTCTGTTGTGGAGAAATAAACTTTATTTCTAGGTGGCGAACGGGACAATTTCGGTCGAAATGCCCATATTTGTATTAGTAATATCAATTTTTCTAGTATATAAAGCTTGAAACGACAATTTAATGCGTTTTATTTGAAATACATAATAAGATATTTCATACTTACTGATAATGTTTTTTTACTTCAGCATTAATGCAACTATTTTGAGCAGAATCATTAAAACGTTGCGATTTTAAGTTTAAATTAACACCATTACTGCTATTAACACCACCAATGCTATCTCCAGAGGCATTAGAACCCCCGGAACTCAAAACAGTGTCCATTGCAGCGACTCTGAAATATGCAATAAAAATTATATACTTATGTATATGTATGTGGTATACTATGTACATGTAACACAAAAATAGTTCTTGCGAAAAAGCAAAAAAACCCAGAAACAGGCTTGGCACTCCAGCATTTTGTAAACATAATCAGCCGGAAGATATGACTAAACGCATTTAAAGTTATTGTAACGTAAGAATTTATATGGGGATATATTTGTTCAGCTGCTTCTGTAGAAAAGCAAGAGTTCAGCATTAAATCCTATGTAAAAAATTTTATTTTCGTTAGCAATAAAACATAACGATGACTTAATATAAAAAAGGCGTAGCTCGATTTTTTGTTACTTTATAGGCGATGGAAAAAACTCAACTAAATCCGTAAAATTTTATGTAAAAAAAACAGATTTAAGACAATTTATAATTAAAATAAGCGACAAATATTAGCTAAATATAACATTTATTCGAGCAAATGCTCAAGTATTTATGTTTTAAAAAATTATTATATGTATATGCATATATGTACATATGTATATTAGCTAACCAATAACAAATAATAATAATTTTGGAAAACAAATCTAATCTTTAATTTAACTTATTTACTGCTTATTTCACGATATACAATATTTGGACATAGTGAAACAGGCAGTTAAGTTTTTTAGTGCACTATTTGTCTAACAAAATAACGAAAAAAGCCTTGGTACCTATAATAAATTAGGTAGTACCATGGCATAATAATAACAGTTTTTATTATAGAGTTAAGCCTTCGTACAGGTAATACAATGGGACCACATAAGGACCCAGGGGCTGGAATATAATTTCCAGTTTCCAGGAACCTCCTAACCTAACCCTGGGTACAATTATCTTACTCGATAGAATATGAAAACATAAAGAAAAAAGGGCAGAAGTTTGGTTGCCATCCATAATCGAGAGGCAAAAATATGTATACGACTAAAAGTATTCCCCATCCACATATTTATTTATATAACACAAAGCTACTTACATATAAATTCATACATATGCATGCATCTATGTATTTCTATTACACAGAGCTGATAGCCCTGGCAGCTATGCTCATCAAATAAATTTTAATCTTAGAATTTATTCATAAGATTAAACTAAATAATAATAATATTAAATTTGGGGGCGATCCTTATAATCAGAGTTGTGTTCATTGGACGATTTCATATTAAAGAACCGGTACTAAATATCGCCATGTTTGGAAGTACCATGGTGGAACTTTGTATGTTTGTATGTATGTATGTGCATAGAGTAAATATTCAAGCACTGTTATGAAGAAAGTCACGAATGGGTTAACAAACTAATTCAAAATTTTAGCAAATTACATATTAGCGATCTTCTCAGAAGCTTTAAATTGATACCAATATTGGACGAATTTTATGAAAAGTATACCATATAATCGCGAAAAATTCTACACGTATCGCAAAACTTGAAACTAACCTCACAAAAGAATTTTTTATATTTGATATACATACATACATACATATACATGTATGTATGTAAATACGCAAGTATATCAAATTGCCCCAGACGAAATTACTTTTTTAACAATTTATTAAACTTTCAACAACTTCATACAAACCATTTTCCAATTACGTTTTATTATGTATACACATAGATATGTATGTATGTACATATGTGCATAAATGCAAATAATACCTTCAGTCAAGTATGTACACAAAATGCAGAGTTAAATGCAAAAACTGATACACACATGTATAAGCTTTTGTTTATGAATAGATAACACCACATACACAAATCATAAAAATTATTTATTTTAAAAAAATTATAAACATGATTTTCATTATTATTTGTTAACAAAAAGTTTCACAATTCTTTCACTTTTACCACCAGTAAAATGGGAATTTATTTTTCTTTAATTTCTTTGTTGAATAATCAATAAATAAGTTATGTATCTGACGATGTATGCATGTATATATACACACACATATCCATATATACACATCATACACCTGAATTAGTCATTTTAAATTATACAAATATATGTATATATGTACTGATATATGTATACATACATAATGCATTTTTTCATATTTTTTAAATTATGTCCATTATTATCTATATATTCATAAGCACACACCTCTATATCCTAGATATTTCTTTAAAAAGTCAGTATATTATTTTCACAAGTTATTATTTCCGAAGTTATTTAACCACGAATTTAAATCAGAATGAAGTTTTAACTTTGTTAGTTTTTTCTTGTTGCTTTGACACAAGGGATATTCATAACAGGTAAAGTTAATACTACAACAAAATACAAACAATAAAAACATATTAGATATCGGACCCTGTGCTTGCATGTACAAATTTTGACATTTCGACCTCCATTATTAATGAAAATAGTAGATCAGCTCTGTTTTCAACTTTACCTGTTATGAATTTTCCTTGCTTTGACATTAGTGCATGGTGTAACGAATCAGGTGGCAACACTAACCACCCGTCTAGACGAGTGGTTTGTTTGTATCCCCTTTTCGTTCTTTTTCGCTGTTGTTGTGTATAAACATAATTTTTCGCACCACATGCAGTAGTACTAAAATGCCAATGGTGTGAGAAAAATGATATAAAGCAACAACATAAAAATGCGAAGAGTGAAAGAGAAAAACGAAAAATTTCCAGTATAGAGGGTCGTGTACTATACACTCTGCATCTTCACCACTTCTTCAACAACCTTCTTCGGTCTGCCTTTCAATTGCCAATATGTAAAAGGGGACTAATATTCATATATATGCAATAATATGCAAAATAACTTAATAGATTATGAATTATCCGTTTAAAACAATATTAGAGTTTTGTTAACGCTAACCCTGCATTTACACATGTAAGTAATTACATGCAAGTAGTGTATACGTATTATCAACGAAAATGTCGAAATTATAGCCAAAAGTCTTGCAAGTTGGTCGAGCGTTAACACAGTCAGTTCATTTTCAAAATGTTCTCGATATCATAAAATTACTGAAAAGAATATTTGGTTTAACAAATTAATGAAATAAATGCTTAGAAATACTATTAAGATGCGTTGTTGTATAGATGTGTTCTTTTTTGTTTTTTATTTTTTATATATACAAAGAAAATCATTAATTGATATAAAACTCATCCTCGGTAGCATTGTTTCTTTACTTGTCGTTTTACTTGCCCTAAGTGTCAAAAATTTACTTACAAGCAAATTCTCTTGTAAGTAGACCTGCAAGTCTGAAAATTATACTTGTGTTAGTGAAAAAGTGTGAGTGTATTGAGTTTTTCGCACTTTCACTTGCATGTGTAAGCGGCAGGTAAGTTATTTGCGTAAAAAATACTTGCAACATTATTTTGTTATCTCTTCTTATACACAAAGAGATATTTTTAATAGATTGATTAAACAAAGTGTTAATACTTTGTATTACCATATAAACTCACATTTATTACAACCATGCTCAACACATTTTTTAATCCACAGTTGATTGATATTTTAAAATCCAACTCTGTATAATCTATTACAATTATAATTTGACAACAGCTTGACAGCAACAATGGCGTCCTGGTTTTGTTTCCTTTTCTTCTCGGATTTTCGCTAAGATGGGTGAGTGCTGTCTTGTTTTCAAATTTCAACTCTCGAAAAAATCCTGGGGAGGTTACTCTGTATTGCGATGCGAAAACAATGTAAATAAGATTGCTTTCGCATCGCTTGAGTAACCCCCCTGATCGATTTAAGTACTACAATTGTAAATTTTCTATGAAACCAAGTAGGACACATGTTTACTGCATGGCCCACGATGTCGAACGAATTTTTCTTCCGTACAAATTACATTTGAAACAAAAACGAAATTATTAAAATTGTTTTTTCATATAAATGTAATTTGTACGAAAGAAAAATTCGTTCCACATCGTGGGCCAGGCAGTTGATTTCAAAGCTAAGAAAATTTCCTTTATATTAGCTAGTCCACTACTTAAATTAGTTTTTGAATTGCAAGTCGCCGAAATGTTTTTTTTATTATGTATTTTTTGTTGTTCTTATTTTGCAGGTATTAGCCGCGATAGTGCTCACAAGCGCCGTGCCACTGGTGGCAAACGGAAGCCTTTGCGCAAGAAGCGCAAATTTGAGTTAGGACGCCCTGCTGCCAATACTAAGGTAAATCCTCAAGTGTTAATATATGTATGTACATATGTACATACATATGTAATCAAACGTGAAAAATATGAAATGATGATAAAGCGTGTCAACTGAAACCAAAAAATTCCTTGGAATTTTTATCAATTGATGAATAGCGTTATGTTCGGACTGCTGATAAACATATCCCTCACACTTCATACTTAAAAATTTTAAATTGTGTTGTTTCTTACAGAAAGATGTAATGTTGACTTTTAATATTTCCAGTTAGGAGCACCTCGCGTTCACAGTGTTCGTACACGCGGTGGAAATGCTAAACTCCGAGCCCTACGTCTTGAGACTGGTAATTTTGCTTGGGCCTCTGAAGGTATAGCACGCAAAACTCGTGTTGCCGATGTCGTCTACAATGCATCAAACAATGAATTGGTTCGTACCAAAACATTAGTGAAGAATTCAATCGTTGTTATTGACGCTACTCCGTTCCGTCAGTGGTATGAATCTCACTATGTTTTACCTTTGGGTCGCAAACGTAACCCCAAGCAACAACAAAAGGATGATGATAATGATGTGTTAACTAAGAAACGCAGTGAAAAAACGATGAAAAAGTACTTGGAACGTCAAAAACACGCGAAAGTTGAGCAAGCCTTAGAAGACCAATTCGTTTCTAGTCGTCTTTTAGGTAAGTTTTTTAATGAAACTAGTAAACTTTCTCCAGAATTGTAAAATTATGATAAAAAAAAAACTAAAGCGATCCCATAAAATTTAATTGCTACGGACTTGTTTTAAGTTATATAGCAAGCTTGTGGGGTGTGATTTAGCTTGTCATAGTTATTCTGATGCTTTTTGTCAAATCTTTGTTAAAATTTTAAAGTATGGTTTTAATATACATAAGTGTTTTCTTTTTATAGCCTGCATATCATCCCGCCCTGGTCAATGCGGTCGTGCTGATGGCTACATTTTGGAGGGCAAAGAACTGGAATTCTACCTAAAAAAAATAAAATCCAAGAAGTAAATTATTTCTTTACTATGAAATAAATATAAAAGTTGTGTTTTTTGTTTTAAAAATTTGCTGACAGTACTCCAGATAAGGTTTATGAAATATGATGTTCTATCAAATGTAATAAAGTTGGAGATTTCTTCAATTAAATAAATTTTACTTGGTTTTTTCTTTTGTATATATAAAACAAATGTTATAATAATCATACTAATATTATAAATGTGAATGTAATGAGCTGCAGCACTCTCAACAATTGCTAGACGAGGAATATAAGAAAAGCAATGGCTTGGACAAGAAATTGGCCATAACGGAAGCTAAATTAGAACTCGCTAATTCCAGCAAAAAAAATAATCATGAGCTCTTGGTTGAGTCGAAGGGAAAAATATCGAATTTAGAAAATACTATTAAGAAAATGTTTAATGAAAGAAAAACTATTGAGTGTGAGAAAAATGAACTTTTGGGTAAGTTCAAAGAAAATATGATATGGTTGAAAGGGATTTGAATAAAAATCAAGAACGTAACTTTGAAGTTGAACTCCAAAAAATGCAAGATCACCATAGGGCGGGAATTACAAGGCTGCAACAACAGATGGAACAAGTGGCCAACAAATTGGATAAAAAGAGCGCAGAACTAATAATAAACATGAATACATATTCGTTATCAAGCTTTACAATAATCACATCAAACGATGCTGTGTAAAAAGGCCAATATAATTAATGACTTCAATCATGCTTTAAATGAATCACAAAAACGTTGTGAAGAGATGTTATCTCGAAACGACTATTATCAGGAGTTGCGAGTTGAAGTCGCAAAACTTCTTGCGATTGTGAACTCCAGAACACCTATCATGCGATTTCATCTCGCATTGCAAATGTTAGGCGAAATGCGATTGAAAGAACATTTCTGTAAGTTTTTTTTTACGATTTCAATACATTTTACACAAATCCGAATGTAAAGCATCAAGTATGTGAGTTTGGATCTTTCTAAATGAGACCAACGATTTGTACCGACATACATATGTATGTGTGTATGTGTATTCTTATTTACATAAGAGTACATAAATATGTAAGTATATTAGTCAATCCGTTAAATTATGAAGTTTACTTTTAAGATAAATATGTATATATGTAAATATCTTGTGTTAATGATTTGACAATGAGTTAGTTATATCATGATATAATAAAATTTAGTTTTAATTATGCTGATACCCCTTATATACATACATATGTATGTACATACATACATAACTGTAAATTAAAAAAAATCCATTCCACCAAGTTAATCCGCTATGAACTGGCAACTCTGCCTTCCATCAAATTTAGTTCTCTCGTGTTCACCACCCGCTTACATCAGTTTCGTGAAGGTTTAGTTTCGGTAAAATTGTTTGTTAAATTAAAAGTGTGTAATAAATGCATAAGTAATAAAATATTTATAATTTCATAATAAATCGATTAAAATTTAAATAAAATGTGAGTAAATTTAGTTTTTATTAAAAGAAAATATCCAGTTAATATTTATTTAAAAAAATATTGTAAATGAAATAAACTAAAACTGAATTAAAATTGATGAACATTGAAACGAAATGAAAATTCAAATTTGTTGTTTTATTTAATAAATTTTTATTATACCTATTATCAATTCTTTTTTTATAAGAATTCTTATTTATTTCAATAAAAAGTGTTATTATACATATAATTTCTTTTTTAATAATTTTATTTTTGTGTTGATCTGTCTAGATTTGATAGCAAATTAATTAAAGAATTTTTTTTTCGTAATTTACATTTTCAGCGATACTGATACATAGAAGAGAAACACAAATTTTACTTATATTAATGAAATTTTTGAAAATATTTGTTTTGTTTTTTAACATATTTTAAAAACTAATAGGCAACATTATGAAAAAAAAAACCAACAGTCAAGGAAAATTCATAACAGGTAGACTCGCATCACAAATACAAGAGCCGAAAGAAGGCGAAAATAATCACCTGAGCTGTCGAGACTGTCGAAACAGTATAAAATTGTGTTTGACAATTAATTTTGAAAACCAATTTTATAAATACTTTCTTTTATATTTAAATAAGGATTTTGTTTCACTTCTCTTGACTTTATTTTATATATGTATGTATGTGTTGTGGTTGTTGTTGTTCTCGAATTCATCCTTAAACACAAATATGCCAACTACACTTAACACATTTAGAATTAATTCAATCAACTAATTAATAGTAAATTAATAAATGAACATTCTCCCCCATATGGCCGAAGAGAGAAAAAGAATTAAATTGAATGCGAAAAAAAAACAGGGACAAATCAAAAACTTGCACAAAACTTAAATTCAGATACGAGTTCTGTTCGTGTTGTTGTTGGTTCTACTAATTTGTGCGTTTGATTTTATTTAATTGTTTTTTTTTCCAATTCTGATCGAATTATCGATTTAGCAATTAATTACTAAACCGTCGCGATTCAGTGATTTATATAAAAAAAAAAAAAAAAAAAACAAAAACAAAAACTTTCAAGGTCAGATAGCCGATATACATTTTGATTAATCCATTCGTTAGATTTCATGAGTTTGCATTTTTTTTAGTAACGGAGTGTAATAGAGTGTGAGTTAGTTAGTGTGTATGTGGGGAGTTTTACTTAGAGAAGTTAATGTTGTTGTTTGATTGATTTGAGGTTTTTGTTTTCTTTATTAAAAACTAATAAAAAAAATGGATAACACTGCCTCCATCCATATGCTGCTGCTGATTCTTAATGATAAACACTTATTATTTTCTTCTAATCGATAAAGATTTGAAAGGTAACGGAACCCATGCGATCGCGTATGCTGCCACTATAAATTATATTTTTCGCCCAAGCACGACATTCAATATTGATCATTTTGTTAATAGGCACACTTTCGAATTGTACAGCGATTAAAGGACTCAAATAGCCAGGCTGGTTCAAATAGGGATAATAGTAGGCGGGGAAACCTTGTGCGGGATAGTATTGAACCTGACCTAAATTTTCTTTATCCTCGGCATTGGTGCCATCACAAGAAACCCAGATTTGTTGCCGCTGCCGAAAAAAGAGTTAAGCAAAATAATGAAATCATTTGAAGAGAGTTGCTTTTTTTTAAATAAAATTTCGAAAACATTTTAGATAAAAATTTAGTAAATTGTAGAGCAGTTGTGTATTTTTTTTTATGAATTACTTATTTGATTTTGAAAAAAGGTTACCTGCAAAGCATCTACAGTCCTGATGTGAGTCTTCAGCTGTGCGGGCATATCTTCGGGCAATTCCAAAGGATCGTCATAGAATTGAGGCCTCCAGTTATAGATTTTATTCAATTTCAAAAACACACATGGACGGCTTTTATTGTAGCCATAAGAATTTTGTGGAGAACAGGTGCCAAATTGATTTATATCTACACTGCAGACCTCCTTCTCATTGTGAGTTTGGTTAAAGGAGCAAATTTTTCCAACATGTCTGCTCTCATTGTAAACTTGTTGAATGATGTAAGAGAAAAAATATATTCATTAATTTAATTGTATTTCACCATTTATGACTGCATTACAACTTACACTTCATATAATCGTCCAATAAACCAATCCAGTATTTCTTCTCGCCATCTTTTTTCGAATCAAATTGTATAACAGAACCACGTTCCGTTTCTTCGCTTATTGGACGAAACCCTAAGCCAGGGTTTGTACCAATTAAGGATTCTTCAAGCTTCCATTTCGGCTCCTGTTCACTGTAAGAGGCTTTCAAGCCTTGCATACAAATTGCAAATAAACCGGCTAACACAATATAGAAAATGACATAAAACAGCAGAAGCTGACCTGTAAAATGGAAAAGAATATTTGACTAAATTTTTTAAATAAAAAATTGTGTTACAGATCTCTATTAAAGTTCCACAACAAGAAAAATTTAAACTCAATTTTAGAACATCTTTGAAATTGACTTTTGTTAGAAATAAAATTATTTTTCTATAATTAATCAAATTCATTTGATATGTTACTAAATCTTTATCGGTCGGTCGGTCTCGTCGTTATTATTTTTAGTTTACAAATATTGTAAATTAACACGACTCATGTACACACAAAGTGAGCAGCAACTTGCACAAGTTTATGGTTTTAGCAGATAAGGAAATTACGGGTTTTTAATACATCAGCAGTTACTGCAAATAATCGCTGCCATCATGCCATGTGTTGGCAGAGATAAATTTAAAATAAAAAAATTAACAATTAAAAAATATATATTTGAATTAATAAAAGGCAAGGTTGACTTTGAGTGGCCCTACCTTCAAGGTTTTCTAAAACATGATTAAAAGTCAAATCAATTCAATTTTGATTAATTCTTAAAGTTGTTTTTAAAATTCAAAAGTTTATAATTTGACCATTGATGTAAAATTAATTTAAGGTGGTTGGAAATGACGAACACGTATTGTGGCATACTGAAAACTTTATAGATAAAATGCACGAATACTTGGTCATGTGTGATAACAACAATCTAAATAAAATTCCTTCTCATACTTTGCGGTTAAACTTCTAAATAAATTTATAGAATTTAATGTAAAATTAAACAGAATTCCAATGCCAAGGTTGTCATTGCAAATAGAAATAAATAAATAAATAAATAAGTTAATAAAACAAATAAACTAATAAATGAATAAACAAATAAAGAACATTCTGTATTACTCTGAATTAGTGATGAGATCGTGAGTGAATAACTTTTCAAGTTCACACGTCTCTTACATATTTTACTTTATTCATAGTCACAGATTATCTTTGAATCTGCGTAATATTTTCGAGCATGCACGCACCATATTAATTTTTAATGCACAGCAAACTCTCAACAAATGCTAAATTGATGCAAGAAAATCGAAAGTTCGCCATTTCATTTGAACATGTTTAAAAAACGTTTTCTTAATTCAGGTGAATTATGCTTGTCATTTCACTAAAGAAATGCAAAAATCTTACAATTTGAGAACTTGAACCGAAAAAGTCTAGACATTTTCGAATGTTCGAATTTTCTTATAAGCTTTCGAACAATACATTTATATTACTAAAAAAGGAAACTTTGAAAAATTCGAAGTTCAATAAAAAAATCAAAATATATTCCCATGTTCGAAATATTTAAATATTTTCGAATATGATTTAAATTAGGTTTTAATTTACCGGACATTTCTAATTTCACTAAAAAATTGTTCTATATCGACTTAAGATGTTTTACAAAATGCCAAATAGAAACTAAACTTATAAAATTGAATTTTTACGAGTGCTCTTTAAATCGTTCATGTGTGAAAAAAATTGTTTCAAAATTATGATTTATTGAAGAGGAAAGGAACGTTGGTTGTCACGTCTGATTTTTATGGTCATTACGAAAATTATTTATGCCGGAAAAGAGTTAACATGTAATTTATTTTAAGTTAATAAATTTAACAATGAATTGGTGTGCAATCATTTCAAGTTGGCAGATAACAGCCCTCCAACAGCGTAAAGTAGATTTTTTTATCTTGTGTCCTTTTTTGAGATTTCTAGTATTTTGTACAGAGAAGTATTAAAGTCTTTTAACATTGCAATTCGCATTTTTTTTTAAGTTTTAAGACCTAAGAAGTACTTTCCAAAGCAAAAGAAATCAAGTCGAAAATTATTCATCGCGTTTTAGTATTAATTTTTTTGGCAAAAAAACGATATAATTTTCATATAGTAAATGGAAAAAACGAAATGAGCCGCAAGAAATGTTCATGATATGAAATTGTAGGGGAGCTGAGCTGCACTCATTTCAATTTATAAAATTTCTAAAGAGCAGATTATGTTTTCTAAAAGTCTGCTGTACCGATAAAAGTATATTGAATAAAACTTAAGAGTATAATAATGTATTTTTAGCAACAAGAAGCAAACCGTTTTTAATGACGACATCTAAATCATGAAATGTTGTTTCAGTCACTGACATTAAAATATACATACATACATATAAATTGTGCATGCATGGTACAAAGGACTGACCTCAATTTTTAAATTTTAAAATAAACTTTATTTGATTTGGTTTCATGTTGAGAATTAGATCAGCAGTAAATAAATAAAAAAAAAAAAAAAATCTGTAGAAATTTAAAAATAATTACTCTGAAAGAATCTAAATAATAAAAAACAGCAAAAACCAAACTACTTGAATATAAAAATATTGAATATAAGAATTATCCCAATGCGTGGGAATTTTTTTTGTACACGCGTATCATCATCCACCAGTAAATTCAACATTAAAATTAGCTACAGCATACTTATACATACATGCATCTGTATGTATGTATGTATGTGTATAACCGCGAATACATCTCGTTGGGTATTATTTAGATTAAGTAAAACTTTTTACTTGTTTGCTTCTCATATAATATCCTTTCTTCCCAACCCCTGATTCAGCGCTTGATTTCCGAGTATGCAAACACTTATGTATATACATATGTACATAGGTACATATGTATGCATGTATTTACTGGCATATGATTTGGTAAAATTAAAATACTTAAATGTTAAGTTTTTCCTAAATTTTGGAGTTTTTTTTTTTTGTCTATTTAAAGTTTGTGTATATTAAATTTTTTCCTTGATGAAGCAAAACAGTTTTGTTTTTTAAATCCTTTTAAAGTATTTTATTAATACATCACTAAATTAAGCTGTTATTATAGTCCCTTGTTTTGCTTCTACTGTAAGGATGTATGCATGTGTACACATACATATGTGTCTACGTGTGCTTAAGGAGGGTTATCCATAACCTAACTAACGTATTGTCATTTACGTACGACATGTTTGTGAATACATGCGACTATAAAGAAAGTTGCTGAAAAAAGTCTTACAGCATCAAAGGAGAGTTATTCCAGCTAAATGAAAATTTAAACAATTTCAAAACGATTTTAGTAAAAAGCTTGCTTTACATAATTATAAAATATACCGAATAGGTATAAAAAAATTTCGCATTAGTAACATAACGTGTAAATATTTTTATTAATCATACGTCAAGTGCCCAAAGGGAGAAATTTCTTACTCTGAATTTTGTGTGTGCATACACGTATGTAAATGTATTTTAATAAATCGAGTTATTATGTTCTTTTCAACAAAGCAAAAACTCACAATTTAAGCCAACCATTAAAGTTGTAAGGCCTGGCCTGACTTCACTAAAACTTAATTTTAAAACTAACAAAAAATGATTGTAATTTGTTTTTCGTAAGCAGTCTTTCAGTCTAAAGAGTCCTTTAAAATAAAAACATATACTAAGCTATGTAGTATACATATAAAGAAGCTTTACTGGTGAATGACCTCATTGGCGCAAATATTTATATCAGCGTTGCCATTTTGGTGCTTTTCGGGTATTTTTTGGTGCTTTTTTACTCAAGCAATACCCGAAATTTTGTTAAATACCCGTTTTTGAAAAGCGGGTATTTATAGTGCTTTTAACAATTTCTTACAGTGCTTTTCGGTGCGTTTTAGAGAATCAACATTTTTGGCACTGAACCATTTTTCTACTATTCTTTAAACACACCTAGTATTTAATTAACCAACTGCGTATTATTTGCATCTATATTTTGATTAGTACTCGCAAACTGTTAAGAGTTTTACTTACTTACTTTTAATATTAGTACATATCCTTTGATTTGTTTATTGTAAAAATTTAAGCAAGAAGGTGCCTTGGTTATTATCAACCTGAACAGTTATTAAAAGTAAGTTTTTCATTGATGCTAAAGTTCATATGTGTTATTAGATAAACAAAAGATGAACTAAAAGCATATTTAATTTTTTTTAATTGTGAATTAAATGCACAATAAAGCGATTTACTCCGACAAAGTCACACAAAAAGCCATTAAAAAGCAATAGACCTGTCTTTTGATCCACCAGACGCAAAACAAAATTAGGTTAGTGCTTTTGTACCCGAAATTTGTTTCATTTTTACCCTTTTTACCCTATTTCCATGGGCTCACAGTGCTTTTGATGTTGCAAGAGTTGGCATCACTGATTCACATACATTCAAACACATTTATGTTGACATACATATTTATACGCATACTCGTATGTTCTTATATATGTATTTGTTTGGCTTGAGTTGTAAACACTTTCAGTAGTAACAACAATAATATTGCAGCAACAAAAACCATTTCTTTCTTGTATACTTA
This sequence comes from Lypha dubia, assembly GCA_947311025.1. Lineage (NCBI taxonomy): Eukaryota > Metazoa > Arthropoda > Insecta > Diptera > Tachinidae > Lypha > Lypha dubia. The sequence goes on along the minus strand of OX371261.1, from coordinate 125,657,767 downwards.
AATTTTGTTGTTTACGGTATTTTTCTCTTTATCAAAATATGGCTGATATGAGTATAGAAAACAATGATGTCAACTTTTCGTGTTTCTAGGTTTTTGTGAAGTTTTTCTTTATTTATTTTAAATGCTTTACAATTTGCAGTTTTCATCAATTCGTAGTCCAAGAAAAGTTATTGGGAAAGTATTTAGTATGTCCAGTTATAAAAAAAAGACATGTGGCACTCGGAGACTGCTATTGCATAGCATTTTTTATCAACTTATGCAATTATATTATTACGTTTTGTTTAATAACTCCGTTGTTTTTCTGGCAATACTGTATGTTAATGAAATCAACATCAATAGCATACTTTAGAGGTTAACAGACTTAAGAAACAAACTTATTAGTGTCAGGTTTTTGGTTTCAAAAACAAAAGACTTAAGAAACAAACGTTTCAAAATTTCTTGATTCGGTCGCCTCAAAACCCGCGATAAAAGCTATGTTATACCTTAAAAAATATTTTGAAATTTTGTAAGAATTGTTTTTTTTTATAGTATAAGAATTTTTTCAGAAAATGAGATATTCACAATAGAAAATATCTAATGAGTTGCCGGAGTTACAATAAAAAAGTGCGTGGTATCAAAAATAGTACAGTTTGCGTTACTGTTGCATCATAATGCAAAATACCAAATTTTTTGCGTGTGTCTTTGATTGGTTGATAACACTGGTTATTGGGGCTCTAAAGAGAGAAAGCCAGCGGGATGTTGTTTACTGTTTTTACAAATGTGAGTTTATAGAACTTTTTTTATGTATATAAATTTTAGTGGTTTTGGTGTGGATGGAAATTGTGTTTAATAAAATATATATTGTCCATTATTTTGTAAGAAGCAAAACAACTACAAAATTTTTTTATGAAAACGAAAAATAGATTGAAAAAAAAACCATTTGTTTTTCATAAAAAAAAAAAAATATCGCAGACAGTCCAGAATTTGTTTTTGTGCGTCTCATTTAAGTTCTGTTGTTGTAGAAAATTAAGCCGCATGGTTTTTAGTTTCCTGCTACCAAAAAATGGTTTAAATTATAAATTTTATTGATTTTATGAAAAACTTATCATTAAGTCTATTTATAGTGCTTAAGCCAAAATCTGGACCATAATAAAGTTGGATTTTTTTTCTTTCATCCCTACCAATGTTGAGGGTTATTTACTACAAGATTTTTTATGTCCCGACCTGAAGATACATATCGTTACGTCAATATAGAATGGCCCTAACCCATTTGAGTTTTTTGCTTATATCGAAAACATACGCGATTTGTAAAAAATAATGACTTAGGGTTTTTATATATTATGGTAACGACTATAGTATGAAATTTAAAAAATTCGAGCTCTCTCTCTTGTAAAATATTATTATTGAGACAAACATATACATACATAATATGCAATTTGTGCAATATATTGATCTTGGACACTATGGTCACTGCAAACATGTTTTATCATTGCTTCCAGTTATTTTTAAGTTATTAACTTTCTTTATGAACTCTGCATTCAACTCTATAAAAGCGTATTACTGTACACTATACGACGAAGACGTACAGTCATAGATTAAAAAAAGGTGAATTTTTATTTAAATACAGAAACAAATACCGACCGACCAATCAATGGAGTAGATTTTATTCAAAAGAAATCTCATTAATTTTTTTTCTTTCTATTCTTAACCGTCTTAACCTTTTTTTCGTCCACAATAATAATTTAATTTAATTTAATTTGACAATAGGATTTTTTTTATCGTTTATAATTTTAAAAGGTTCTTTTTCCAATAAGTAAACAAAGTACAATATTTTTAAGGATTTTTTATGATAAAATCGATCTGTCAAAAAAAGGCTATTGAAACTACAAACAACTAAATTAACCTCCGGATATTTGATTTAAATATTCACAAAAAAAAAAAAAAACAGAAGCATAAGGCTTTAATTGTTTAAAATAAAAAAAGAAATTAAAATTATATAGAAGAAAAAAAGGTTGAAAATATTTAAAAAATAATTTTTTAGACAAATCTTTTAAATGTTGATTTAACGAAGAAAAATAATTGCTTTGTGTTTTTTTCCGATTTTGTTTTCTAAACTCAACAATTTTACAATCACATTCTAAAAGGCAGACACAGAAATAGCCAAATGACGTCATTAGGAGGATCATGTCGATATAGTTTAGATAAAGAAAGCAAATAAGTATGTATAATCGAAATTTTGATGAATTTTAACATTTGTTCTATAATGTTTTCGTACGAAAATACTCATATGTATGTATGTATTTATGGGTGTAAGTATGTAAATGTTTATGTATTAATAAAATTTATGTGCATGTGTATAATTTCTGTATAGTTTTATTGAATTTTTAATGCTTTAAAAATACTCGTTTGTATAATTTTGTTTTTGCCAAAAAACTATCTTTTTCAAATAAAATACTACAAAAATGATTTAAATTTAATTACAATAAATTTTGTCACCACGAAATAAGCCCCAATGAAATAAGCCCCAAATCGAAAAATGAAATAAGCCCCAAAAAATTTTATGAAATAAGCCCCAAATAAAATGAAATAAGCCCCAAATAAAATGAAATAAGCCCCAAAAAATTTTATGAAATAAGCCCCAAATTTTTAAAAAATGAAATAAACCCCAAAAAAAAATGAAATAAGCCCCAAATTTGTTAACTTTATGATGTAAGCTTAAGAAGAAATCATAAAATGCAAGAATTTTATCCTCTAAATTATATCGAACACCGGCTTCGCGTTCCAAGCATTCTTTACATAACCGGCCTACGGCCGGGCGCAAGGAATTTATCCTCTATGGTATATCAAACACCGGCTTCGCGTTCCAAGCATTCTCTGCATAACCGGCCTACGGCCGGGCGCAAGGAATTTATCCTCCATGGTATATCGAACACCGGCTTCGCGTTCAAAGTATGTTCTGCATAACCGGCCTACGGCCGGGCGCAAGGACTTTATCCTCTATGGTATATCGAACACCGGCTTCGCGTTCCAAGCATTCTCTGCATAACCGGCCTACGGCCGGGCGCAAAGAATTTATCCTCCATGGTATATCGAACACCGGCTTCGCGTTCAAAGTATGTTCTGCATAACCGGCCTACGGCCGGGCGCAAGGAATTTATCCTCTATGGTATATCGAACACCGGCTTCGCGTTCCAAGCATTCTCTGCATAACCGGCCTATGGCCGGGCGCAAGGAATTTATCCTCTATGGTATATCGAACACCGGCTTCGCAAGGATTTTTAGATCTATTTTAGGGATATGAAATAAGCCCCAAATAAAATGAAATAAGCCCCAAAAAATTTTATGAAATAAGCCCCAAATTTTTAAAAAATGAAATAAGCCCCAAAAAAAATGAAATAAACCCCAAACAAAATATTTGAACATTTTTTGGGGCTTATTTCATTTTTCGATTTGGGGCTTATTTCATTGGGGCTTATTTCGTGCCACCTAAATTTTTGTTTTTTTTTAAATGGCGTAGCGTTTCATAATCGTAATATTTCATTATGACCGGTCATAGCTGCTACAGATTTTACACTTTAGATTCCGCTGAAAAAATTGTTCCAAAAAAGTCAATAAGAACCTGCATTGCTGATCTTTCTATCCTCATTAAGCTGGTACATATTTATAATATTTTTGGTCTTAGAACTACTTTTGTATATACACGAAATCATCACTTAAACAATCCAACAACAACTAGTACAACGCCACACTAATGCACATTAGTGAAATTTTCCTTGACCAGAAATCCAATGCCCTTAAGAACTTTGTAATTTTGAAAAAATTTTAATTTTGTTGTACAGTATTTCTCAACTATACTTCAAGATGTGTTACCTTTATATTTCATTCTGCTTTCGTAGATCTACGGTACGCAAACTCTGCTTTGATAGTGGCAAACGCAGAAAACAGTTGCTGTTACCGATTTTGTTCATTTCAACAAATTTATAACTTTTTTTTCTTTATTATGTTAATTAAATTAATTGAAAATTAAACCAGTTTTATTATATTTTTGTTTTTTGGAATATAAAAACACATGTTTTATGATTAATTTTTTAGAAGAAAAAAAAATATATTAATGATTAACAATTAGTTGTTATAAAAACAAACAAAACCGAAAATCGCCTTTCAATTATGTAACTTGGGATAATTTTGTTATTAAATTTTTTTAACCAAATTATTGTTTGATCTTTACACACATGACTGTTGGAAAATGATTTGGGAGTTTGGAAAGTGTTTCATTTGTATAATTTTACGTAACATAAGATCATCATATTCATACCCGTTACCTGCAGGTATTCCCAATTGTTCAAGTTCTATCTAGATTTATCTAAACGTATGCAGTTGATCAGTTGTTTTGTTATTAGAGAAAAACGAACATGTTAATTGCTTAAACTAAATATCTGCACAAATAAATATTTTTATACGTGTGTATGCATGTATGTATGTATGTATGTGGTCTTTGGGAATTTATTCAGTAAATACTTTTTTTTGGAATAATTCAAATAAATCACTTGTTATGATTAATTCTCAATGTATTGTCAAAGTTAATAGACTTTAGCAAATTTAACAAAAACGTTCAACATTTATTACACATTTACTTTTTATTACATTTAAAAAAAAACTTTTGTGTGAAGAGTGCAGAGTTGTATTGTTGGTAGGTAGTTTTGTCGGCATTGCTGGTTAGTTCTTTGTGATGTTTGTTTGTATTGTTGCAACAAAGTTAAATATGCTAATGCATCTACAGATTAACATGCATGTGTGAGTTTTTGAATTTTTTTTGTTATAAATTTACGAAATTTTATGAAGAGGACTTTTCATAGCTTTACAATTTTATGCAATTGACTCATTTGAAGACAGAGAGAGATAGCAGACTTAATGGTAAAATCATTTATCTTAATTTAATAAAGTTATTAATACATATCGTTACCTTCATTCGTAAAGAAGCTAATTTTCCATGGCAAATATTATTCGACATTTTCATAAAACAGTACATTTGGTGAATTTCATTTCTGTTAATTTGATGACGCTGTATTTAATTAATTCGAAAAATTCATATTTTAATATATTTATCTAATAATTATCGCTTGTGATCAAAAACGTCTCCCAAATGACTGTTAAACAAAAACTTCAATACAGAATTTTATTGTTTAAATATGTATGAATGTATCTAATGTGAGAATACGTACAAAAATGTGTATATATAAATACATATGTATGTATGTACATCTATATATACAATTATGGAAGTTTGTGACTTTCTTGTTTTGTTAATAAAGTATTGGGTATTTACATATCAGAGCTTAATCGTGCTTTTTTTTAAGAGTTTTGTACAAAAATAAAAATAAAAATTTGTTTATATGTAAACAGCATGTGCGTTTGTAATGCAGCGTTCCCATTTTAAGCGATTTGTTCCCAAGTTGAGAACTTGTTGTCCTGTTTGGAGATGAAAATTTTAATATTGAAATATTAGAAAATATTTTTAAAATATTTTATTGTTAATCCCTTTATATCAAAACCATTTACGAAATAACAAAAAACCTATACACTTGCCTGGGTTGAGAGCTTAAAGTAAAAATGTTATAAATAAAAAATTTTATGTAAAATATTGAAATTTGCAGTAGTGAAAAATCGAAAAATTGGGAGGCACAAGGAATAAAATAAAACTACGAGCCCTGGTGTGATGATATCATCGAAAAGAAAGAGAATCCTTCGTAAGTGTATTTTATATTCCTGATTGTTTGTATTCATGTTATACTTTCTAGCCTTCATGTATGTGTTTAACATGAATGACATCACTGTTGTTGTTCCATTTAATTTGTTTCTTCGCAAAGGCGACTAAAGCAGACCATCAGGCTGTCAAAAAAGGAACTTTTTAGTTTTTTTATTGTCTAACTAAACATTGATATTGTATAAATTTATATGTTTTCTTATGTCCTTATGGCTTACCTTAATAATTATGTCCGGTTAGACTGACTGTCGTGTATCATACATAAAGAAATTTTAAAATATATAAACAGCCCAATTATAGTTAATAATTCTTAGGGAATTATTTCCCTTTTTCAATTCTGTGTAAAATTATTGCAATTTAGCCTGCCTTCCTAAATGTCTTTATGCAACGTCAAAGGAGTGTTTAAATCAAGCAATTTTATTTTACAGCTCTGCAAAACAAATGCATTATCATTGTAAACGTTGCAACTCTGTTGACGTTTAAAGACACTTCTGCCTTCCTAAACGCATGTTGCTTTGCTTAGCAGTGCAACAATGTCGCGTATTCCCAAACGCAACTGCGTAACCTCTGACAAAGTATGGCATTCCTAAACTCATCTGTTTCGCATCTGATATGCAAATAAACGCAACTAGCGCACTATAAAAATTGTGTATGCTTTTTATAAACAACAATGGTGGAAAAAGATAGGTGCAAGATGATTTCGTTTTAAAACAAAAAACCTATTAATTATTTTGCTCCTGGAGTGTTTTCCATTGTATAAATCCAAAAAAGGTTGAAAAATAATTTGTCTCGGTGTACTTTTATTTACGAGTATTTTTTATCAACGTTGATTTCAGTTAAATTTTCGCAATCGTCAAAGTGAAAGCTAGAGATCAAGAAAATTATTTGCTCGTCGTTTAAAGAACATTTTAAAATATTGATGCAGTAAACAAAACATTGTTATCGCAATCATATCACAAAGCAAATGTCTGTGATAAATCTAAGAATGCAATAGAAAATATTTTTCCGTGTTAACATCACATGTGCCAAGTTTTATTACCTGCCTATGGTGGAGTAGGGTACCAAAAATTCCAGCTATGCACTAAAAATAATTTCAGTTCTCATACTTGCAGCATATAGAATAATAGGTATGTATGCCTGTGTGTATAGAAATATTCAGCCTGATTACTGGTGGCGTATTTCGACTACCCCACCCGTAATCAGGCGGAATAATAGTACACATTTGTGAAATAAAGTCTATTTTAGTTTTGAATTTGAATGTTGAGGCGGCAACACCAGTTAGGCAGTGAAGTGAAAATAAATGAAATTTTTTTTTTGGTAATCTTTTACACACTTTCACAATTTTGTTTTTAGGTTTTTTTTTGGGTATTGGGTCCCTCTTTTAGTAATAAGAGCTTCACGGTAATGAGCTTTGGTTTTATTTTTATTAAATAGCTATTAAATTACCTTAATTGATGAATTGCTTGACGTAATCAGTTCGATTACAATCCTTGTAACCCAATTGTTTTATATTTTGAAATATAAAGTTTTTGGTAGAACTGGTGTGGTGTCTCAAAATACTTTAGATGAATATGATTTTTATGATTTGTTAATATTTAAAGAACATATTTTGAGTGTTGTAGCATGTAATTATTTGGAATATTTTGAATTGCTCCTTAAATGATCAGGAATCAAGTTTAAACAAACTCAAGTTTATCCAATAAGATCCCCAAATCGATTGCAAAAATTACAGTTATTTTAACTGCAATCATTAATCATTGTAATAATTATTGTGTTATTAGTCGTTGATTTTAAATCAAGATTTTAACTCTACTTATTTTCAATTTTATATTACACACACGTTAGTTAATTCAAGCGTTACCGAGTCAGTCAGTTAGTTTTTGTTTTTGTTAATAATTTTTTTGTCTGTCAGTTAAGTTAGTTCTCATATCAAATCAATTGTTGTTAATAAACAAAAACTGCTTTAATTTGTTTAAACGTTTGTCACCTTGAAAAAATCAATTACCAAATCATCGCTAACATGCAAGCAAACTTAAACAATTTCATTACAAATTAATGTCATTTCAAACTGAAAATCGAACGAAAATTTCGAAATGACAATAAATTACAGGTGCTGTCTCTGGACGGACAGTCTGATAAATGGAAAAGAAACTAATAATGATTTTCATTGAAAAAAAAAAAGAAATTAATTTTATTTGTTTTCTATTTTTTTTTCTCTCTTAATTACTACGACCCTGAAAATTATTTATTTGTGAAAAAAATGAAGAGTCGATAAGTTTATCTAAAAACTCAATGAGCTTAATGAGTTCTCGCTATTGATTTATGCCGTCAAAATAATTGATAGTTTTTAAAAGTAAAATAATGAATGGTTTGTCAAAAAGACTGTCGCTTTTTATATGTCAAATGGTTAGATTCAATATGAAAATTACGGAAAATATTATATCAAATGTATGTTCAAAGAAGACATGTAAATAATTCTATTTTAATTTACTTTTTTAATTATTAAAAACTTTATGAAATCACTTCAGTATCAGTGGGACTTATTTTTGAAATAAAAAAAAACAGATGCTTGTTTGTCACAGGATAAAATTGATTTTTAACTGTTGAATGGCACGTGTTTTTACAATTTGTTTATTTATGAATTGTGAAACAGGTAAATATGGCGGATGTTCCCAACAAACTTCTTGTACCTTCCTTTTTTTTTTTATGGTGAGGGAACATTCAATCACGATGCCATCTCAAATAAAACAAGTCTTGCATACAATAATAGTCTGTCAGTCTGAGAAGAGAGATTACAAAATATGTATTTATGTACATATATTCAATTGTAAGTATTCGTATACTGATAAGTATTGAAAACTACTGATGATAAAATATTAGAATCTTATAATCGTTCTCTTGGTTGATCTAAAAAAATATGAATTGTGTTTTACGGCATACGAATAAAAATTTCAAATGCAAATTAATAATAAATGTTGTAAGAAGGAATTAATCAACTGAAAGGTATTATATATTGAAATTGAAACCTTTAAGCAATACAATAAGTATCAATTAATTTGAACAAATTGAATATAGACTAAGAATCATTAAAAAAAAGCAAACACAAAATTTGATAAATTTTCACATTTCCCTATAGATAGATAGCAATAATTTTGCTACAAAATTTCCTTAAATTGAAATTCAAATGTTTCTATAAAATGTCCTCTTTCTTGATGCTCTCTAATAATTAGTTTTGTTTTTAAATGATTTTTATAGTGTTTGGGAAACCAACCTTACGAGTAAACGATCACTGTGATGCCAAACAGCTTTACCCAGCAATGCAGCCATTTTTAATAATCAAACAAAAGACCTTTTCAAATCACTTTGTATATTACGAGTACTTTTTCAAGTGTAAATAATTTTTATATGATTATTTCAGATTTTTAATTACATTAATTACATTCGGTTACTAAAATGAATATTAAAACGTCGTCTTGTAAAAGAATAACAGCAAAAATGTAATAAATAAATAGAAAACGAAATAAAAAAGTAAAGAGAAAAAAAAATTTGCTGATAAGAAGACTATTTTTATAGGAATATAATGAATTATTATGCATCATCAACACATGGTTAAAATGATATAGAATTTTATTTGTTGTTCCCCCTTTTTCTCTCAACAATTTACCACAAATGTTTCATACAAAATAATTAAATAAAAAGATTTGAATTCTAAAGTAACTGCTCAGGTATGTACGTGCAAATAACTTGAACAGTAAAATTTTTTTACTAAAATGAATACAAACAACAGAAACAAACGATTTACAATCCAAAGTGCTTTTGATCGAATTTTTATTCATTCTACGCGTACAAATTCATACTTTATACTCTCGTAGGTACTTAATTGAAAAAGTTTATGGTGAAACAAATTTATCATACGGTAAGTAAACAGCAAAAAAATTAAGGTACGGATGGGAAAAGTTTATAAATTCAGACTTAATGAAATGCTTGACACAAACTGCAGTTCAATTAAATCTCCTTTCGAAGAGTAACTGCCTTTTCCACGATATCGACGCGGTTCTTTCTGTCGTAAAATTTTATTTGAAACAAAAACAAATTCTGAAATTTTGTTTTGAAGTTCATAAAATCCGGTGCTGTGGGACATTTTAGTAACAATTGTAGAGAAGTACGAAAATAAGGGTTAATTTTATGCTGACTTTGGAGCTTTAAGCCCATACTGGTTATTCAGTAGTTCATGCGGATTTCTGTCCAAATCCATGTTTATAATGTTTGAGTTTGTGATAAAATGTTGCAAGCGTAGTACTTTGTTTTTTTTTTTTTTTTAGAAAAACATATGAAATGTTTCTAACACACATTTTAACAAAACAGCGAAAGAAAGCAAATGGGCATGGCATGACTTCATATAGAACTTTGACAGTTGATCCACAATGTAGTATTCTTAACAACAATTTAAACGTTACAACTTCCACAAATCGCTAGATGTATACAACACCAAATTTTAAATGTCAAATTTTCAAATGAAATAATCCATGTTACTCAACATTTTACACAAATTCGAACAGAGTACTAGACTTTAGTGTCTTTGGGCGGACAGCTTGAAATAGTTTTGTGAAATATCAGTTTGAAGTATGGCTCTTTTTTTTTTGCCTATTTGCCAAGAAAGGGACAAAAAGATCTATAAAAATAAAAGTACAGAATAATCTTGATCCTTAAACGAAATGATTACAATATTTTCTAGATTGATTCAGAAAACATTTGATTTAATTTAAGAAACCCGATGATTATTATTTAGTTTAGCGGACAGGAAACGATCATAACGTTACACAGTATGATATCGCAATTTAAAAGAAGCTTTTCTGGAACAATGCATTCGGTTGCAGCACATGTCTAACAACTGCAATCATTAAACGAACGGTGAATTACGCAAAATAAGTTCCTTACACTTGCGATTATTTTTCTAATCTGGTACTCGCTAAACCTGATTTATAGCGGAGCATATCGCAATTTTGAAAGTTTAAATCTGGTACTAATTTTAGGACGAGCAAAAGAACTTCCTTGGACCCCTTTTAAATGCTTTGCGATAACGATTCAATACATGAATTTTTGCTCCTCTCTATAGAAAGTGGAAAATATCATCCTGAAAGATGAAATAATAAAATTCAACTGTGGGCCTCTAAAGGAACCACCAATACGCAAAAATATATTTTAAGGCCAGAATTCATTTCATATTTAAAATTTGGGTGGTTTAAGGGTTAATTTCCGTGCTTATTCACAATTAGTAGAGAAAGAAAAAAATCTAGTTTTTTTCTGTACGGAATTATTTGAATATTAAAAAAAATTATTGCCGTACACTTCTCTGCCTTAAAAATAACGTATCGAGTGTTATTTGGTATCGCATAACATGATAAATGATGATTTAACAAACATTTCAGTGGCCACAATAGTAGTTTTTGTTTTTACTAAAATTAAAGCATATAAAATTTTAATTCTTTTTCTCATAATAATTATGCTTCGAATGTGTTTCACAGTTTTTTATTTTTATTTTTATAAATTTTTGTTTGTTTTTATTTTCTTTATTTTTATTATTATTTTGATGACTTACCCCAACTTTTAGGTGTCCGTCCAAAATACGTGCCCTTATCGCTGTTGTAGAAGAATTGACCACAACTTTGTTTTTCTTTAGGAGAATAGTATTGATAGTCTTTTGGTATATACTTTTCTTTAGTATCAATTGATTTTGACATTTTGGTCGGTTAAAACTTGTTTATTTCTTATTAGAGAAATTAAAAATTTTTATATAAACAGGCAGATGATTGTTAACCAGTCAGAAGAGATCTTTGAAGCTTTTCAAGTTCGAACAAAATAAAAATTGAAATGGACGAAAAAGCACTAAAATCCTAAAAAAATAAAGAGCAGAACAACATAGCAAAAAAACTATTAAACAATTGAAAAAAAAATCTTAATCAAAATTTCTGAAATTAACAAAAAGAAAATCATTTATGTAATATTTCAAATATTATTGCTGTGAGTTTATTTGTTTTTCTTTAGCAATTAAAATATTTTCTTTTTTTATTTTAACTCGTCCAACCAAACAAAATTCTTTAAAATAAAAACACACAAAATTTTATATTACAAACACTTTGAGGAAGAAATTGCAATAAAAACTTATTTTGTTCGTCGTTGGCGTTGTCGTCTACAAACAAAAATATTTATTTTATTTTAATATTTATTTTCGTTAGAAATAATGTTTTATTTCTGTGTCTATTATTTTCTTCTGCTTTAGTTGTTTTCAAATATTTCTTTTCTTTTATTTTTTAAGGTTATTTACTTAATATTTCAACAACTAGAGGAGTAGAGAGAGGAAATATTTTTCTTAAAATAAAAGTTGATGTATATTTCACAGTTTTTTTTTTGGGTTTTTTGCTTTTCGATTTCAAATAAATAGTATTTACTTTTTTTTTGTCTATGGAATATATATGAACTAAGAAATAATAATAATTAATGAAATTCCGTCTAACTTAGAACGCGTTGCTGCGTCCACGACTAAAGATCACCGACTAAACTCTTCAAGAACTGGGCACGCGGGCTATAATTCGAAAGTATTGTAATGTGTCATCGCTGTTTCTGTTTTGTATTTTGTTTTCTGCCTGTCGGTCCGTCCGTACATCTGTCACTTTACATGTTATTCTCTACTCCACTCTACTTTAGTTTACTCTTAATTTTATTGTGGTAGAAAATTATTTTTCTTTTCATCGAAATATTTAGTTGTTGGCCTTAAGCTCTTAATACCCCACAAACTTTGGAGTATATTGATAGCATTCGATTAGAATCGAAAATAAAAATTATAAACTTGTTTTAATTGTGCTCAATATAAAGTTGTACTTCTCTTAAAGAAAAACAATAATTAATACAAAAAGAGAAAAAAAATATTGTTCACTTTAATAACATTTGAATAAACAACCTCTTAGTAAAGTTGTGTAGTTGAGAGCTGAGAATGTACTCTTCTATTATCGAAAGGTAAGACAAATCAGTGACGTAGCACTGACCCCCAAAAGATTATTTTATGTATTTTATTAATTATAAAATTGAACGCTAAATTTTATGCTACAGTAGAGTTTCTTTCGATAACCAATCCTGTTCAAAAATAATTTCGGTTTCCGTTCTTTGAAGAACCAAAATGCGGATTGACTTCCGTTTCCGAACGGCATTGAACTCTGTGACACATCCTTCAATGTAAAAGAGAAAGAGGCAGTTGAAGATGTTTTCTGCTAATCTCCAGTGTTGCTCATTATGGTAATATATTACTTCCGGACCAATGTCTCATGATATACATCCGTCATTCGCAATTTCAAACGTTTTTTGAGGTTCTTGTTAAAGATTCTTGCGTGATTTTGATAATGATCACACATTTCTTCCTGGAGATTTATCAACAGTATATCAGGAATACTAATAGTCTGTGGATATGAAATCTTTAAAGTGGGGTCATATCAGTCCATTCTAGGCCAGCATGATTATGAATAGAACATTGCATACTCTAAAACTATTTCTCTTAAATTTTCTATTATCTCTCTTTTCAAAATAAATTGTTTTCTGTTTTTTTTTGTTAATATTTTCGCTTGTTTTATTTCTAGACTCCATGATGTGTAATTTTGGATACGCTCCAAACTGTTGCTTCCCAACCGGTAGACTTTCGAAAAAAAAAAAAAACAAAATGTATGTATGCGTTAGAAAAGTATTTTTTGGGGATGGATTTAGAGAATTTGTTCCGTAAAAGTGACGTTGACTAGAGAGACATACTCGTACATAATAATGTGAGAAGTAGAGTGGGAGTAGGTTCATTGCTTCAAGGTAAATTAAACAAGATAATAATATGACGACAGCTGGAAAATTTGTTTCTCTGCCAGAAAATTTCTATTCCTGTCAATTTGCTTATATGTATATATGTACATATAAATGTACATACAAATGTATGTATGTGTACATTGTACATATGTATTTTAAAAATTTCTGTAAATTCTGTTTGTAAATATTACAAATATTATTTTTATTTTCATATTTTTATTCATTAAATTTTGACTTGAGTTGCACATTTTATAACATCAAGATTTATGTTTGCAACAAGTGCATTAAGTTGTAAAAGGAATCCATCTTCATTTCTTTATTCAAATGCACTGAAACATTATTTGCAAAGCTGCCAGTAGCAGCAAGTGGTGACCTTTTCACAGGGACATTTTGGTTATTTTATATTTTTTTAATTAAATAATTTATAGACTTCGAGCTTATTGGGATTAATGATTCCCAGGAACATTAAAAAAAGGCGAAGAATTTCTGTATAAAACGCGGCTTACACAGGCCTCGTAATTTCTTAATACAACAAATTGGAGAAATTAGAATTCTTGACATTCTATGAAACCTTTATATTCTGATGAATAATTCTCAATTGGAGTTGATGATTTGAAGAGTTTAGGGTAGTAACCTTGTGAGCTGCAAAATAACAAATTTAATGAATCTAATTTAATTTTTTAGCACACAACATCACAAAGCTAATATAAACATCATTCTGTTGTTTGATTTTTCGTGAGATTACAGTTTTTAAACTATGTATATTGAAAATTTTCTAAGAATAAAATCTCTTACAAATTGTATTTCATTTCCAGGTTATTTGATATAAATTAGCATATTTTTAAGAAAAATATATTTCAATTAAGCGGGGATTCTTTAAAGCGAATTTTCTTTTAAACGAATATATGTATGTACATTATTGCTTTGACATTGTTCTAAAATAATGAAAAGGTATATTTATTTTCAATTAAGTGATATTTTGCATCAAACTTTGAGTGCTTTTTATCGAATTTGATCGATTTTAATAAATATTCTTGGGATTTTGGGATTAATAAAGCCCAATTTATGATATTGAAATTAAACCGCGCGCACAGTGGCATCTCTACTTACTTGACGCATGCACAGAATACGTGCTATTTCCTTTCACGCTATGGAATTATTTTAGTTCACAAAACTGTATTTTACTGAGTTCGAGTGTAAAAACAGTTCGGAAAATAGGCAACTCAAATCTTTTATGTTTTTAAAACAAAAGCAGAGAATTATGCGTAAGCAAGCGAAAGAAAAACAAAAGATTAACACAATGCCGAAGTATGTACATTAGGGTGGGTCAATTTGTTCGGGACCGAAAAACATGACAAAGCGTATACCAAGGTCGTAATCTACGGAAAATTCTAAGAACTTTTCCCAAAGAAACCATGGTTCTAAAATCAAAATCGAGCTTCTGGTTTTTTAAGAGAAAATTTGGTGCTCAGGACATCAGTTTGACTATTGTTATTTTAACATAAACCTCCAAAACCATTATTTGGGTAAATAATTTTCTATAAATGAGGACAGATATAGAAAGCTGAGAAAATTTCCTTTAAAATAAACCCTCTTCCAGCGTTACAGGTCAACTATTCACCAATTGCAATGAATTGCAATGACTATTTCCAAAAATAATCCGAAAATAATGCTATTTTTTTGGAAATATTCATTGCAATTGGTGAATAGTTGACCTGTAACGCTGGAAGAGGGTTTATTTTAAAGGAAATTTTCTCAGCTTTCTATATCTGTCCTCATTTATAGAAAATTATTTAACCAAATAATGGTTTTGGAGGTTTATGTTAAAATAACAATAGTCTTGAGCACCAAATTTTCTCTTAAAAAACCGGAAGCTCGATTTTGATTTTAGAACCATGGTTTCTTTGGGAAAAGTTCTTAGAATTTCCCGTAGATTACGATTTTGCTATACGCTTAGTAGGCAAAAAAATTGACCCACCCTAATGTACATACACAAATAGTTAGGTACATTCAGAGGTATACTCATGTATGTAGATATGTATGTATGTATGTAGTCATATGTACATAAATACATACTTACATACGTATATGCGTATAATTATTATCAGGTAATTTTTGGCCAATTTGAAGGTGTTCAATCCATAAAACGAATATTTACATACATATGTATGTATGTATGTATGTATACACATGCATTTTCCAAAAATCATGTGCCATTAAAATACAAGTATATATATATGTATATTTACGTAAGTAGATACTTGTAAACACATTTGTATATACATATGTATGTACATATAAATAGTATTTAAATTTGCCCAGTATTTCATTGAGTTTTGTTTCTTGCTTTCAATTTATGTATGTACATATATCATTTCCAAAGTTGTATAAGAAAATTTTAGAGGGAAATTATTAAGGAAAAGAAATAAAATACATAGTTGGTCGCCAAGAAAGCTTTTTAAATAAAATAGTTCTTTACTTCTGCATTTAAATACATGTGACCTGTTACAGTTAAGTGTGGCAATATTTCAAAGGGTGGTGTTGGCTGAAGTGGTTAGCGTGTTGACTACTAAGCAAACAATGACTTGGGGCCTGGGTTCAAACCCTGGCCAGAGCAAGTCAATAAACATCATTAATTTCTCTAATGTACATTAGTAAGAGAGACATTGTATTAATTGTTGTCGGACTATTTAAGTGATGAAAGCATTGCACTTGTCACTAAAAAACTGTCCCGACAGCGATTGATACTATCCAAGCTAATATACACAACATCGCCCTCCTTCGTCGGCTAGCAAAAACATCGGCGAAGTAAAACAATTAATAAAATGCCTGCTAATACAGCTTAACAAAGTTAATTTTTTTTTTTTTTTTTTTTTTTTTTTTTTTTTTTTTTAGTAGTAGTAGTATTTATTTAGTAGTATTTAAAATACTTTTTTAGTAACAATTACAATATAACAATTTTTACATCGGTAAATTATTTTATAATTTTTTTGATGAAAGAACAATAAATAAAAAGCACTAATTTATATTATATCTTATAAAATTTACAATTTTTCTTCTAAAGACATAGATATTTATTTCGTTCTTAATATTATTAGGAAGCATATTGTAAAGGTTTAGTCCTTTAAAGAAAAGAGACCGTTGCATTGCAGCTGTTGTTATTCGTGGAAGCCTGAAGTTATTAGCATTTCTTAGGTGGTAGGGTTGTACTTCTCCAACATAGTATAGTTGATCTATTAAGTATTCTGGAGCGTTTCCGATTTTCATATTTTGAATAAAATAAAGAGTATTCATTTCGATTCTTTGTTTTATGTTTAGCCATTTCAAAGTGTTCAGCATAAAACCTATTGGTGTATAAATGTTACATCTTAATATTGATCGCATAGCTTTGTTTTGTAGTTTCTGGAGCCTTTCGATTTGTGTTACCGTGCAGCAGGTATATAGGATTGTTGAGCCAAATTCAAAATGTGGTTTTATTATTACGTTATATATATTAATAGCAGTTATTGTGGAAATCTTGTTACGTATTCTTCTAAAGAAACCTATTTTTTTACCAATTTTTTTACATATGTATTCTACATGTTCATTGAATTTTAATTTTTTGTCTAATATAAAACCAAGATATTTAATTTTATCTACTTTTTCTATTCTTTGGCCGTTAATTTCGATAGCTAATTCACTGTTCATATTAATTTGCATTAGTTTTGTTTTAGTTTCGTTTAATTTTAATTTATTCATCTTTAGCCATTTATTCACACTATTTATATCATTTATCATGTTGTAATGGCACTGTTCATCTGTGTGTCCTTCTGTATAAATCAGTGTATCATCCGCATATAAAATTATTTCACATTTTTGTAACACATTTGGCATTTCATTTATATATATAATAAAAAGTAGTGGTCCTAAAATAGAGCCTTGTGGAACACCATATTCATTGTTTATACATTTAGATTTAACATTATTAAATTTCACAATTTGCTTTCTGCCTGATAAATACGATTTAAACCATTTTAATTCTGTTCCTTCTATTCCATACAAGTAAAGTTTTTGAAGTAAGATATCTCTGTCTAATGTTTCGAATGCTCTTTTAAAGTCTAAGAACACTGCCATAATTTTTTTGTCTTTTTCAACATATTTCCATGCTCTACTTAACACCGGAGGCGCCTCAACACTGCCTTAAAAATTAACATAACGCGCAAAGCAGAGTTGTGAAAAAGTTAAGTCTTCTCTACCTTATCGCTCTCCCTGAGTTCAGGCACAGTGTACCGCATACGTAGGGGTCATCCCCTGAGTGCTGGTCCTAATTAAAAAAAAAAAAAAAAAAAAATACAAACTAAGTTCTCGGATTAATGGTGTTTATACCAACGAACTTACATCTTAAAAAAAGGCAAGACTTTTTTGAAATTATGGAACTTGAAGTAAGCATCGATTGGAATTTTGTTATCTGAAATTTGCAGTTATGAACAAAAAAAAAAAAAATAAAAAAATAATAATAATATTCATCTCGGATATGGGAAAATATTTTCGAATTTCCAATAATCAATATATGCTTCCGATAGTGCACGTGAATTTAATAATTAAGTTCCATGTTCACACATACATTTTTATGTAGCATGTACATACATATGCAAGTATTTCACTTTGTCTATTTGTAAAATTGCATTTCGTTTATTTAAATTAGTTTAATTTTTTTTGGGTCCTTTTATTTTTTCCCATTTACAATTTGCTGTGCTGTAGCTATTCGGATCTGTTAATTTGCACAAATTAATGAATGCTTCCGATAGCAAAAAACAAAACGAAAAACCGAACTTATTTAACATGACAAAATATGACCGAGAATATTATATTTATTATCATCCATCTATTCATCTTTATCTGTAAAGGCCGATCCATTCATTCATTCATCATGTATCATATTAAATTGCTCATCTCTTTGATAGTTTGTCCGTCTTTTTGCCCATTTGTCTATGCTGTCTAGCCTTGATTGTCATTACAAATGCACAAATGTCAATGATCATAATTTTATAATAAATTTGTAAATGAAATGTTTACTGTTGTTGCATATGATTACTTTCATTTGATACAATCTGTTATCATTAGGGCTAATCAATGTTATTTAAACTCATTCGGTTTGGTTGAAAAAGTGTATAATAAAATAATGTTTCTAATTGTCATTAAAAAAATAATTTTAAAATGTTAATGACTTATATGATTAGTAGATGGATATAAAGAATGTTGACGAAGTTTTCAAAGGGGTAGACACTAAATTTAACCCCTTTTTAAACATATCGCTGATGTTTTTCCTTGACAGCAGTCTGAACCATAATAAGTTATTTTGTTACACAGTGTTATTTATTATTGCTGTAGAAAATTCTTCGATCTTCTCTTGATGTAAAATTAATATAAATGATAAGCTCGATCTCTGATATATTTTTTTGTTAAAAACTTTATAAGACTATTATGATCTGCATATTTCGCTCCATCTCTTGGTACGAGTAGACTGTAAAGGAGTAGCGAAATGTTGAAGTTAAAGTGTTCTAACGTTATAATTTTTACTCAAAACCAGACCTCAAACTCATTATATATAAAAATAATTTATTGCCCGTCCTGTTTGGACCTCAATGTCAAATCCCATATAAAAAATATTTACAATATTTTTATCTGGAGATAAACACGTACATACGCGTACGTCAAGATGAATTCATCATACGCTGATGTCAGTGAGATCGAGTGGACTTTATATGTACTACAAGTTAAATTCAGATTGAAAATTTTTAAAAAATAACAGTCCTACCAAACGTCCAGCTGACTGCTTGTCAATTCGGTTTGCTGATGCCAAATTGAAAATTCCAAAAACACGTTGTAAGCAGTTCTGCTTTTGGTGGTCACAATTTGCTGGGATATTTCTCGAAGGGAATGAATACAAGTCATTCATTCAGCAAAAAGTGTTATTTAATACATAAATAAACTTACCGCATTGATTGAAACTTATCAAATAAGCAACGGATTTTTCTAAGTTCTAAGGGTGTTCCTTTGTTACATCAAATATTAAAAGTTTTGCACAGATCTATACATACTCACACATATGTACATTCATACCAGCTTTATATAAATTCGTCAGGTTTCAATTAAATGATGAATTCATTAAAAACATTTAAAAATGAAATTATAAAGACTAGTTTAAGGGACACCCTATTTAATAAAAAAATGAAATAAACTGCTATTTGTTTGCTCATTTTTCAATGTTCATGATGCGGCGTATTATGTTACATTTACATTTGCAATTGCAGTAAAAGTTAATTAAATACTTCTTCTGTATCATCATCATCAGAATATTGTCCCCAATCTTAAAGTAGACATTCTTGTTCTCGGCCTGTCGTCGTTGGGGATCAGTCTGTATTAATTTTCTGTTGCTGCTACAGCCGTACATACATACACAAAATTCTTACAAGGGCGAGAAGAGGTCTTTATTCAATTATTTTAAGATTACTTTAAGATTTAAGATTGTCAGCACAAACCAAAAAAAAAAAAAACAAATACTTCAATGATGATTTTTCTCGCTTTCAATTAAGTGACTAAAGAAAGCATATATCCGTACATGTAGTTTGTCAGTGAACTTGGAAATTTTTATTATTAATAAATAATAATAGATTTTGACTATTTCTTGTTGTGTTTATAGCAAAAAAATTGCCTCTTATTTTGCAACTTGTTAACGTCTTTGAAACATATTGTGACTTGCATCAATATATGAATTGATGCAAGACTAATTTCTTTAAGTGTAGAATTGGATGCATTAATTAAAAAATTCCCTAATGTTTTTAATATCCATGTGAATGCATCAGAATGTAAATGTGCGGTATACATACATACATATGTAATAATAGAAGTTCAATATTTATATACGTAAAAATATTCCTGTTTAACTAGTTTTTACTTGGTGTTTGCTTTCTCTATGTATTTGATAAATTGACTAATAACAAAAAAAAAAACAAGTTTCATTTGTATTTTTATAAAATACCTACAAACTCTTATTTGTTGGCGTAATGGCGTTTAGTTAGTTGTAGAGAAGTTTATTAAATAAAGACGTGATTTGTAGGTCAATACGAGTTAATATTGAAAAGATAAGCTTGTTTTCAACAGTTGAAACTAGTTCTGGAACCAGATAAAACAAGAGCAAAACAAAGTATCCCTTAAGTACGTCAGCACTGCAGAGAATTCGAAACTCTTAAGAAAATTGTTTATATCACAGCGTCCGCTACAAAGCGACACAAAAGAGCAAGACTATTTTGGTAGCAAAAAAAAAAGAGATTGTATATATTGTTTTTATCTTAAAGAATAATAAATAATGCAAATGTAAGAAAAATCTGTGAGATTTCATAATAGATTTTTGTAGTGGACGGAGTATTAATATTCTTTTGTATTCGTTTCCGTACATTTGCTTGAATATAATTTTTCTATAAAATCAAAATGTACAGCAGGCAAAATTTTTGTAAACAATTTTTGTTTGTTTTTTGTTTTGCAAAAACGTAAACATTTTCTCATAAAGAATGCAAATTATAGCATACATATATACATATGAACGTTTTTCTGAAGAAGATGTTATCTTGGCATTTAGGATAATTTTTAAGCTATTGCATAGCTTCTATCGCGGGCTTTGAGGCGACCGAATCAAGAAATTTTAAAACGTTTGTTTCTTAAGTCT
This sequence comes from Lypha dubia, assembly GCA_947311025.1. NCBI lineage: Eukaryota > Metazoa > Arthropoda > Insecta > Diptera > Tachinidae > Lypha > Lypha dubia. The sequence continues at coordinate 125,636,480 of OX371261.1, read as the reverse complement.
TTTGTTTTTGAAACGAAAAAACCTGACACTAACACCCAATTCACATGATGACTTTTACGACGTCGTTTTTACTGAATTCCCTTTTGAAGTTGCTACCAAAATCTTTGTGTGTTCAGACGATGTCTTTTAGTTTCATGTCTTTTTTCCCAATTTTGTTTTGAAATAATGGAATAATTAACAAGGATAAATAACAAAAGTAAGAAAAATAATGAAAAGTAACAAAGAGAAATAGAAGAAAAGTCTTGAAAAACACAAATCAAGTCTTTTTGTTTACCCCTCTTTCTTCCCTACTCCGCTCACCAACAAGCAAAAAGAGACGTCGAAAAAGCGACGTCGCTAAAGTAATCATGTAAATCGGGTGTAAGTTTGTTTCTTAAGTCTTTTGTTTTTTTAAGTATTTAAATCGCCCAATGTAACACACACAATGTTAACACACAAACCCCTAAATTATGCTATTGATTTTGATTTCATTAGCATACGGTATTGCCAAAATAACAACGGAGTTATTAAACAAAACGTAATAATATAATTGCGTAAGTTGATAAAAAGTGCTATGCAATAGCTTTACCGCGGCAGTCCCCGAGTGCCACATGTCTTTTTTTTTTTTTTAATTTTTATTATATGGACTATATTCCAGTTTTTCTTTTCTCGAATTTGCAAGGAGACCAGATATTTAAAGGAGGATTATTCCAACTGATTCCAAATGATTTTATTTAGGCGATTCACGTCTTTTCATTTTATTTTTACTTTCTGATTTTAAAATACTAAAAATTAATAGGTATATTTATTAGTTAAGATACTCTCGGAATTTCATATTAAAAAACTTTTCATTTGTTTCTACATATGGCTCCTTTATTGCAACGTAGTCATATCTCCAAAAAACTTAAACGTGGCAAAATGCATTTAAAGTTTTAAAAACGTAAGCACTTATTTATATGGCCGGCTTGAGCATATAAGTGGTTTACATAGAGATATGTTTATGAAAAGATTTATGTGTATGTATGTTTAACGATTTATTTAATTGAAAAAATAAAATCTTCTGTATGTATAAAAAAATAGTGTGCCCTTTCCCGATTCGAAACTAATTAAAAATTAAAAAAAGTCGTTACAGATATTTCTAAGAATTCATGCCTTCAAACCCCATCGATTTTGTAAGCAGACGAAAAATATGTAAAACATTTTTTTCATTAAACAGATTTGCGTTTAATGACTTTCTCGTTTCGCAAAAAAAAAATTCGCTCTTAGCAACCGCAACTGCTGAATTATTTATTTTCAGTAAAAATAGTTTGATTTCGTACGTCAGTCAATTTTCATTGTTTATAATCAATTAAATTAAATAAATGGACAAAAAATTATCCCATATTTTTTCTGTATATTTAGATTTCTTTAGAAGATTAAAATTTTTTATTTTGTTTAGTTTTTTATTAAAACATTCAATAAAATACTTACGAAACTACTTCAATAAGTCAGTGTGAGATTTCTTTTTCATTATCTTATCTTATCTTATCTTAATTATCAGTTGTTAATAAAAAAAAGGTAATTTCATGAAAAATTTCACGTAATTTAGTTCAGTAGATAAATTGATAAAAATAAATTGTGATAAAATTGGTGCAAATAGATTAAATTCAAATTTTTAAATACGATCGCGTATTACATATTTTGAAAAGAAATAATCAAGTTTCTTTTAAAAAAAATTATAGAAATTATTTAAACAGATCGAATTGTTCTAGCGACAGTCTACAACATATTCATAAATTTTAAACTAAATTTTCTAACTTCAAACAGTTGTTAATTAATATTGAGGAAAGTTTTAGGATGTCAAGACAATATTCTAGCAATTTTTCAGGTAAGTAAATAATAGACAATAGATAAGTTTTGTAGTTGTTGTGTAAATTTTGTTCAGCTATAATAAATGAACTGTTTATTTAATATAAAATTGGGTTTAGGAAATACCAATTGTAGGCAGTCCCATGACTACTTGGCTTTAAGCTAACAAAAACTCTCCCAGGTATTGTGGGTAATTCTAATGCTAAATATCTGTGTTTGTTAAAAAGACTATCTAATCTGAATATATGCATCTAATGCAGAATGTGTTTAAATGTATTTATAATTGGGACGTAAAACAGCAACCCAAAAATAACTAGAACTTCTAAACTGCTGATAGGCTTTAGCTTAAGCTTGAAACAGCGTTTAGAATTATTAAACAGTTATTTTATTAATTGCCTCTAAAATGAAAAAATTTAATAATAAAAATATAGAATAACATGGCATGGAGCACGTTCTATTGATATTCTAAGTTAATGGTGCATTTTTGAACTCAAACATTCATAACAATCAAATAATAATGAAAAATAACTTCACGTTTCATTGAGAAATATACGAGAATAATTTTTAATAAGAACGAAATCTTAAGGTATTTAAACACGAACGTTCTACTTAATAAAGCGTTTTGTTTGAATTTCTTTAAAAAAAAAGGTTATACTTAGAAATAATGAATGATGCACAGATAGGGCATCCTGACGATCAAGTAAGTTTACGACCAATATCAGTTATTCATGCACGCCTTTGCATGTTTTTGGTCTTCTTGTTCAGGTTTATGCACGTTTTCTTTAATATAAATACAAAATATTCTTAAAGTAAAACTTTTTTCCAACTGGGTTTGCAAAACTAAACTGGAAAATAATACAACAAATATTTCTAGACTAAATTTGTATGGCTACAATATTCAGAGATTTGTTAATAAAACATCTTTAAAATAAAACAATAAAATATATTGACGTTTACTTAAATTTTTATTAATTAAATTTAAAAAAAAATCATTTTAATTTAATATTTTAAATACTCAATACTAATTAATTTTATCGTCATAATCTTATATTTTAGACATTTAGGGCTTTTAAATTAGGGGAAGAGAATGGGAATGATGTGTTTTCCTTTCGGAGAGATTTCGATTTGAGATTAATCTAGATTTTGTTGTAGATTTCTAAAAGTTTCATGACACGTTTAATTTTTAAAAATTTATTTACAGTACAATACGCATATAAGAAACTCGTTTATAAGAAAAACTCGGCTATAAGAAACACTTTTCCAGACACCATGTACATTTCCATATAACTACGTGCTAAATAATCCTTATATAAGAAACTCGCTTATAAGAAAAACTCTGCTATAAGAAACAAATTTTTATGAAAAATTATATTCCTTCCATAGAAAATTGTACGTGTATAAGAAATTTTTTTCAATTTGGGGAAAAATATAAATTTTTTGATTATATTTTACAATTTACATATGTGAACACTGGTCCAAATGTCAAATGAAGTCGTTGATTTTTGTGAAATCAGCCTGCTTCGTTGTTGTTTTTTTTTTTTTTTTTTGTACAAAATAATGTGTATTAATTTTATTTCAAATATATATCTGCATACTCCATAGGAAATTTTTTAAATTTTGTTTCTGACGCATATAAGAAATTATCTTTCTTATAAGCGTGTTTTCTTTATAAGAAAGCTCGCATATAAGAAACAAAATCTGTACATTTTCAGACTTTCTTATATGCGTATTGTACTGTATATAATAAACACTATTTCTACCATTCTTTTTTTAGTTTGTTTAAATATTTAAATATTTTAAAATTTTATTTTGTGAGACAAAGAGAGAAAAAATGTTATTATATATGTACATTTATAAAGAGAGAGAGACATAAATAAATATTTAGTGTCTGTTCCAAGACGTCGACAGAGTTATTTCTTTCGTAGAATTATATTCCGTTTTATATTTAATCGTACGAAAGAATGTCTTCTGTCGATATCGTGTAGTCGTCTCTATTTGTTTGTTTTTTAATATCTGAAAATATTATATTTTTTGTGCAATAAATAATTCACACACACACATTCTGATCACTTTGATCAAATTTACCCAATAAAATAGTTTTCATAAAATTTTCTTCGTCAAACTTATTTTCTCTTGATCGCAAAGTTGACAAACTGCATCTGGAATTCAATTTCAGATATCATCTGCTACTTATTTCTCCACACATTTTATTTCATGCAATAAATATTATGATTTATTTAATCGAGCAAATTTGGTCAAAGCTTTTCCTTTCTTTTAATTTTATTATCTTTAGATTTGTTGCAACAACAATTTCTACAGTCACAGTTTAATTGAAAAGAAGCAAAAAAATATATAATAATTATAATAATTATTATAAATATGTACTTTATGATTTGTAATATTATTTTATGTAATTCGATTGGTTTTGTTAACTATTTGGTGAATGGCAGTTTACCTTAAAATAAAGCAACAAAAAAATAATTATGTTTCGCATTTGTTATCCATTAATTAATAATTTCATGCATTCATTAATGCGCAATTTGTGCTTAAGCAATATCGAAATTTAAATCTTTTTTAATTGTTGGTAGAGTAAACTAATTTTAAACTTTCTAAATAAAAAGTATCGTAGAGATTTTTAATCTATTAAAAGTTCAAAATGTGCTGAGCCCATTCTTTCCTTGCGATTATGTTGGATATTGGCAGCCCAAGCTTTGCACTCGACGTTGATTATAATGCCACCTGAAAAAAAATAGAGAAGTAATCAATAAAGAATTCGGAAAGTAGGAGGAATATGTTTTTTCTTAGAAATACAAAATTTATTTATCAAAGTACGCATCAGACCAGAACAACGTTATTTACTTCCTTCGTCAGTGCTTATCTGCTTATTACCGCTTCGATGAATCTTATCACAAAAATATTAATAATTTTTCAGAGAAACCATATGAGAATTATAGTGATAAACCTCAATATCACTATTAACATTAAAGAATTTGTGCTTGTTCATTATCTTGCGATAAAATCATAAAGATCATATTTTTTCAAGATGCATAATCTAATTATCTAATTTAACACGAAAATAAGATACTTACGTTTTGGTCTTTGGAAATGTATAGCTACTAAAGGACTTAAATAACCCACAGAGTTCTGGTAGGGATAAAAGTAGCCAGGAAAGCCGCGAACAGGCAAATAATCTACAGGTCCAATATTTTCTTGATCAGCAGGATTTTCACCTTCGCATGAAATCCAAACGGTATTCATCTGTGAAATAATTGAAGCAATTAGAAAGATAAAAAATTTATGAAAATTTTTACAATCGAAACCTTGTGTGGCTCGGTTTTTTGTTTTTCCGCAATGTAAGTCTTTAAACTTTGCGGCATCTTTTCCGGCAATTTGGTGGAGTCGTTATAAAATTGTGGTATCCAGCCATAAATTTTATTCAATTTCAGGAATATACAGGGTGAACTCTTATGATAGCTGTAATTGTTTTCTTTGGTACAGGGAGACCAGGCCTTAATATCGACATCACAGACCTGACCCTCTGGTGGTGGTTGATTGTAGTCGCAAGTATAGATGTTCTGACCGCGACCGGGTGTTAAGCCGGGTATTTTGTAAACTTAAGTTTTGGTACGAAAATAAAACAAAGAAGTCAAATATAGATTTTCAACAAGTTAAATTCACAAACATACCATCCAAAAATTGATCTAAAGCATCTGTCCATTGTTTGTAGTTTTCATGATGGGTTCCCTTGTACCAAATCAAAGTGCTCTCTACATCCTCTTCTGGTGGAAGCGGTCTGAAGCCAAGACCTATGGAAAAAAATAAATAAATTAAATAGTTTTGTAATATCTGCGATTTCTACAAAAAGCTTAAAATTATATACCTGGATTTGTTCCTATCAAAGAACTGTCCATTGTCCATTTTGGAATACGTGGATCCAAAGTATGAAGGAATGCAACCATGCAGATGTACACAAGGGCAGCTAAAACTCCATAAAATATCAGATAGAAAGCACCAATTCTTGCTAATAAATAAAATTAAAATTTTAATTTAAATAATCTCTTCAACAATATATGAATTATTTTAATTAAATAGTTATCTCATATGTACATAGATATAAACATATGTACATACATATGTATGTACATACATATGTATATATTTTTGAAATTCCATAAAGTGTGTTTAACAATTCGTACTGATGGTCAAATAATTCCATTTTAAAAACAATTAAAAATTTGTTGTCCCAGATTTTATAAGATCAACAATTTGCTGCGATCAAATAGTGCTATAATTTAATTATTTTATTAAGAATTTATTGTTCATTATGTTGTTCATTTAAGCGAGCAATTCATTTCATGTTGTTGTTCATTTAAAGACATAATTTAATTGTCACTGTTCTTCTGTCCACACTCAGTTTTGTGTGTGTGTGTGAGTGTACAAATGGGTAATTATGTTTGTGTGTGACTTCTGGCTCCACAGTTAAATTGTGGAGGTTAACAAGAAAATTTAATTAAAAGTCATGAATTGAAAGCGTCAAGGAGGTAGGGTGGGTACCACACTTAAAACAGTAAAATAATAAATTAGCGGAGTGAAAACCATGGCATTTGCTTCGAAATACATTTCACATGGAATTCTTGTTAAGAAAGAGTTCACTGTTCATGTTGTCTAAATAAACTGTTCTATAAAATGTCTTTTAGAAGTATGGCAGCTCTTATGCATTCAATTATATGGTTGTCTCTTTCTGGCCAAATCTGTAAACAAACATTATGATTTACTAACTTGGCTTAAAGGAAAAAAGACTCATTGGCGAAGTCTTGAGTGAGTTGTACACGAAGAGCAATAAGTTTGACATGGAACTACTTTTCACACACTAAAAAGCGTGTCAGAGAATTCAAAAAGAGAACAAGGAGATTCGTACTAACGGAGCATGCACCTTAAAATTTCCCGGTATAAAAGAATGAGTTCAAACTTGTTAACTTTTGTTTACATTTATTTAGCAACTTTGACGAATTCATTCACCCCAGAATGTTTGTGTATGTCTGTTCCGAAATCAGGCATGGGAAATGAAGATTTTAAAATATAAACGTAGTAAGTCCTTTGTATTCGAGATGGTCATTTCATCTCTTAACAACTTTTGGTCTTATGCTCTGCAAACATTTAGTTTTATAAAGTTGTATTCGAAATATCAATTTTATAGTACAATTTAGAATATAGAGACGTGTTCATATCTCACTGTAAGTCAAATAAGCATATATGATTTTCCATGTCTGTTGTAAATTATGAGTCAATTAAAAATTTACTACATAAGTTTTTTAATTTATTAATTTAGTTTTATAGTTTTCCCCTTAAAATTATATTCGACATTTACGTCAATTACGATAGACAATGTTTTTCGTTAAAATTTGTATTTTGTATTATATGGCGTTTTAAAATTCTAATTTATACAGTATGTACATAAGTACGTGTGCATGCATATATGTATGTATGTAGTATACGAATACATAAATCAATCCGTAATGTTACATGATGTAGTCATGATTTAACTATAGCTTGCGCTTTTGATTTTAAAATAATTGTCACAATTAGCACGAACTATGCGAAAATCGCATGAGGAGAAACATCTAAAATGTTTAGAGGGGTAACAGGACATGCATAAGCACATCAATTTTATAGGAAGAGAATACATACATACATACATACATACATGCACTGTATACACTTCTGATGCAAACTAAGCGCAAGATATAAAACGCGCCCCAATTTGTGGCCAATTATTTGACATATTCATGTGCATCAGAATTGATGATCATTAACAATAACAAAAAGTGCAAGGCGCGGTTTTCTTTGATGCACATATGTAAAACTAATGTATGTACATGTTTCTACTTACCCTGCAGTCGGCGTAGCTAGCGAATGACTAGCTATTTCGCTAACTATCAGGCGTTGCCACTAACTACTAGCATTGCACTAGACTAACGATTTTAACATGGGGATGACATTGACGGTAGTCAATTGACACGATCAGACCGGTGAAATCACTAGTCAGCAAAACCCAACTATTTCGCTAGTCATAATGTACCAGTTAGATCACTAACGAGATTTCCTTAATGAAGATACTACAGAAATTTAAATTTTTTGGATTTTTGTTTATTTATCAAATTTCTTTTTCAATATTTATAAAATTTTAAATTAATTGTTCTTTTTCTTTTTTTATGCAACGTTTAATTTGCCTTCTGCTGCTCATTTTACCTTTCTAAAAAACACTATTTTTACTAAAAATTTAACATTCACTGACCACGAACTTCTAATTGTACGCCAACACAAAATCATAACACTTACTTACATAACATCTTTTTGAGAATATGTAATTGTTGATCTGTGTTGTAATTTAATTTGACTTAAGGTCATATGGATATAACAAATTAATTAAAACATGTATAATTGTTATTTATTTTATATAAATTTTATTTCCGATATTTCGGTCAACTTTGCTGACCATCTTCTTTTATTTTTTTATCTTTTTTATTTTTTTGTTGATTTTCTTCGGAATAAGGGCACAGTTTTTTTCAACTCGTAAAAAAAAATTGAGGTTGAAGGCAAGGCGAATTTATAGCAAGTAAAGTTAATACTACAACAAGTACAACACTACAACAACATTTGACATATCAGCTCATATGACTGCATGTACAAATTTTGACATGTCAGCATCCATTATGAAGGAAAAAAGTAGATCAACTTTACCTGTTATGAATTTGACTTGGTTGAAGGCATTAACATTTATGCATGTACTGAGTGCGTGTACATGTATGTACATGAGTGAGAGAGTCAAAAGGCGAACTCTTTCATTACTTGCAGCCAGTGAAGTAGTTAGTCGATTTTTGGTTAGCGAAATACCTAACGATTTTGAGTCAATTTCTACTTTTAAAACTGGAGGGCATATGCATAAATACATATTTATGTACGTATGTATGTATGTATGTATGGTTTTTGTGTGCCAAGTGCATAAGACACATACAAATGTAATATTTTCCCAAATAACTTAATGTTTGGCATAAATTAATTTACATTTGCTACGTCAACGATAACATTTTAGCCTTTCTTTGTGGACAATTGTTGATATTTTGTTATGCAAACTTATTACAAAAAATATAAAAACTAAACATTTCAATAAACTATTAATAATTTCTTAACCCATTAAACGCTTGACGGAATTAAATGTAAGAGTAATTTTATCATAACAGTACTTAAAAAAACTGGATTAAGAGATATATTAATTCTTTATAGAATAGCAAGATATTTTAAAAGTTTGTGTAATAATTCTCGAATTCATAGACGATTATTAATGTGAGAATAAACTTTTATGTATGCACTTATTCGAATAGTATTTATATAAATTATATGTACATAAATTTAGTCATCCAACCAATATGTACTTTTTTCTTTTATCATTTTTTGCAAATAAATAAAAATGTGAATAATCTTTTGAGAATTACATCAGCATTGCAGGAAGCTACATAATTAATTTTGTGTTATTTAAGAAATTTTACGATCAAATAAATAACCCATTTTCAGCGTCATATAGAAAATAACATATTATTCTCTTAGATAATTTGACGTCAATAAAAAAGATGATAGATGGATGGATCTTTTAAGTACATTGGCTTCATAAAAATTATTATTATAGAAAACAAGTCTGTATTAAGGGGGTACATTTTGATTTTTTTGTATTAAAAAAACTAATGAAATTTTTCGAAAGCACAAAAGTTAATGTTTTCGAGAGTTACCACACCACCATACCACATTTTAGGTGACTTTTAAGTTGCTAAGAAATATAAAAAGACGTTTGGTAAGAATTTGGAATTGAGCACCACACTTTCCAATGTCTCTTCAATTTAGTATTTCTTCCATCAAACATAGCTTTTTCGACAATGAGGGTTGTTTTCAAAGGTCATTATCATTAGACACATGTTTAAAGAACTTTATAAAATTAAAATAAAAAAATAAATTCAAGTGGAATAGGGGTTGTTTCCTGATGATCTATATAATGGCCATATGTTCTATGAGCTAAAATTAATATTTGTATGGTTGTTATTAAAGAGGGAAGGATCGGTCATTTGAATATGTGTTTATTGAGAAATAACTTTAATTTCATAAACAACAGTTACAAATTTTCACAATATTTGGTGAATATAATAAATAACGACACTTTTTCTCAGTTTTTTTTTACCAATCAGTACACCTTCTTTAATGTATATTAGATGACTCAGATCAAACGGATAATAAATTGAAACCAGACAAGTGTATAATATGTGTATGTATATGTCAAATTTCGTTTAAATCGGAGAGGACTAAATCCAAACCGATCCGAAAATTTTTAAATAAACTCATTTACATAAAATTTCATCAAGAGTCAATACAAAAAGAAAAGAAAATATGATTTGGATATACGTGATTGTTAATCAATTAGTAGAGCGAAATGCCTGAATAAAATTTATATTTTACAGATTTTATTATTCTAACAAAATTCTAAACTATACACGAGTCAGTCTGTGGTGGCATAAATATTCTTAGTACTGAAATAAATTTTGAAAAAATGTCGCTTACGATAATATCGGTCTAATTGGTCGATTTTATTTTGTAGTTACAAATGTTAACATTTTAAAACATTAATTATGAGTATCTTTTGCTTATTTCGCAATAAAGATACTCAAATGACAACTTCAAAATTTGATTTATTTGATAATAAAAACGAATATATTTATTTTATATTTTAACTTAAAAAAAAAAAACCAAACTTACTCCATGACTCGCCGTTTCGATTCAAAACAGTGCCTTTTTCAGCATTGTACAGAAAAGTGCCCCAATGAAAAGGTTCCGGTCGGCGCACATGGAAGTCTTCGAGACTTGAGTGTTGCATCGGTCGTTTCGACATTTCTAATTAATTTTTTAATTCGTTTTATTCCAAAAGGATGGAGGCCTATGTTTTCTTATTCTTTTTAAGACTATTTTTTTTAAGTTTAGGAAATACTATAAAAATATAGAAAGAATTACATCAGCACTGTGTTCAAAAATTTTATTAAAAATTTTAATTTCTTATGTGTTGTATTTGTTAAATTTTAGTGTAAAAATGATCTTCAATTTAATTTCAATATTTTTTCAGTTATTTACAATTTGTATTTGATTTTCCTTAAAATAACACTCTGTAATTTGATTTTGTAGGAATTTCAATAAAACTAAAAATGTGTATGATCACACACGATCGCGTGCAATGAAACGACTGCTTTTGGCCAATATTTTCTTTAAGAATATTTTACACAGAAAATTATTGTTGCTGTCATGGCCATGTATATTTTTGTTTTTTTTTGTTTTTTTGTTGTGTTTGAGGCAATTACGTTTTTCTAGTTACACTAATTGAAATTGGTTTTTTGAACAAAAAAAAAAAAAGAAGAAAAAGAAAAATCGAATTTATTTATTGCCGTTTTGTGCAACCAAATTGCCAACTGCTAAATTGAATGAAAATGTTGGCTGGGAAACAGCATGCAGTTGAGAGTTTCTGTTTAATTTATTTCTTTAAATAACGAAATTATTTATTTCGTTTATTTTATAAAAATTGCAAACGAAGTAATTGTAATTGTTTATATTATTGTTATTTGTTTAAAACTTATTAAATACAATTTCTTTGGAATTTATTATTGTTTAGTTGGCTAAAACAGCCAGCCACACCTTATTTGTAGAGTTTAAAACTCTTTGGGTAAGACAGAGATGACTTTAGGCAACGTGTTTAAATTCGGCTTAAACAACTAATGATTGTAACTTTTTTATTTATATTTAATACTAATTTTAAGAGTTAAAGTTTTAACTTTTGTTAAACGCGTTTTATACACGATTTGTCAAAGCGAATTTGCTGTAATTTTTTATTTTCACTGGCTTTTAAAGCCGTTTAAAAATTGATAACTTTGCTGGCTCAATGCTGACACAAGAATCTTTTAAATGCTTCGCTAGATCGTTTCAAAACAAATACAAAACTGAAAACCAGCAGTACATATTTAACCGATACATGGCTTGGAATACAAACAAGTTCTCAATACAAAATATACAGATGCCTAAATGAAAACAAAAACCGAAAATCCACTCAAAGAAGAGTTAAAGAGAACTTAATTGTCAATATTTGTGTTTGAGAGCTTAATGAGAGAACAGAAATAAGCCAATATCATAAGCAACAGACGCGGTAAAATGTACAAGAGAAAATTAAACACCAAAAATAATTTATCAATAAAATCTAAGGTTTTACGATGAGTTACTCGAACAACAGCCAACCCTTTATTTGCTCAATTGTATAGTGCGGATGAACATAAGCCCAGTAAACATATTATTGCACAGTAAGCGAAAAAGTGTTGGGCGTACAGTCTGAATAATATTTCATCGGCGTCCTGCGGGGCATGATTGACCAAAAATTAAAATAAAATACTTTTATATTCAATACGTTGATTTATATTTATATTTCGAGGAACAAGGGAACAATTTATCATCAAACATCATTTTAGACTTCAATATACACGACAGAATAGAACAACCATTAAATAATGTTGTATGCTTTACAATTAAAAAAATTTGCTTGCAGAGGGGACAAGCATATAATAAATAAAGGTGTATTGGCGTCTTAATTTTAAGTGGAGATAAAGTACGTCCATTCCTTACACTGTTAAAGTGAATCTAGAAATTTTTACGTTGAAAATACTAGAAGTTGTGTTCAGCATTTTTATGCTAAACATTACGAAAAAAAATTTTGTGGACAGCTTAGAGCTCTAACATCTCGATGCGTGAACCTTTTTGTTCCTCTCATAAAGATAAACAAAAAATGCGTCGACGGTATAGTAGAGGCTTGAAATGTATACATATGTATGTCATAAAGTTTTACAACTAGTTTTAAGCGCACTAAAGCTTCCAACTCAACTGGAATACTGAAATTCGTTAAATAGTTTTAAAAATTAGTTTCCTACTTATTCACAATTACTACAAAAATATCGCTCGGATCGGGAAAAATATGTTTCATTTCGAATATGTACTTACAAATATATTTTGTTTTTTGGAGCTCGGTTGATTTTCCATTAAATTTTCAAATAATTTTTGACAGCACACATATCGATAAAATTGATCGCTGGGTTTCTTTTTTATTTTCTCAAACCCAGAATGTATATCAAGTAGATTCGAATGCTTTTGTGTTTTTATTTTGCTAATTTTGTAGTATTTTGCAATTTAAAATGCAAATTGCCAGACAGTTGTAAACAGCTCGATGTTTATAAAACTTTAAATGAGTTAAAATTGTACGCAAATCACTCACAACAACCCAGTGGCGAATGTCATGATGATTCATTGTGAAAAATACTGACAATATTAAATCTTCAATGACAGATGCTGAATTTTCTTTGGCGTCATACATGAAAGTTTTAAGCAATTGTCCAAAACATCATAGATGACCAGCATTGATTTTGTGCGGTAAGCGTCCGTGTATTAGTGAGTCCTAACAGACAAAATCATCGATATTCAATGAAAATTTTTATGTAAATCGCAACCATCACGGAGATTCGTAGTAGACAAACTCTGATTTATATCCACTCATAACAAACAATGTTGCTAAGTTTCAATATTCTTCAATGTGACGGCAAATAAGAAATAAACAAATATTTAATAATGCCTTATTTAGTTTTCTTCATTCGTTGACGAATACTTGCAGTTAACAATTTTTAACAGAGTTCATCTTTGTATCGAATAATGACAGACAATGTCGATTACTTTCAGATTTCTTTTACACGGTGAATCTATAGTGAATGTGTCACATAAATTGCTACTCGAAATCTACTTTATAAAAGAGAATCATACATGAAATTATGAATATGAGAAAGTCGCTCAAAAAACGCCACTGGGAACCCATAGATGCCCTTTTCAACAACAACACTCAAGAGATTGTTTTCAAATTCAATGAAACGAAATGAAAAAAAAAACAAAAGGAACTGAAGTGAACTCCACTAAAATTCAGTCAGTAAATTTACCAGGGAATATTTTAAGGGTTGCAATGTGTTTATTCAAAACAGGACAGGTAGGAAAGCGAATGTGCGTGTGTGCGCTCGTGTATGTGGATTTAAACATTTATTTTCGAATTGTGTACTGTACGCAACATTAAGGTGACCAACTATACTCATTTACTGAGTTTTGTACTCTTTTTTCGCAAACCGTACTCTTTTCAAATACTGTACTCTGAAAGTACTCATTTGTATAATTTTATACTCATTTGTTTTTCTAAAACATTTTTTCATTTTTACCCGTTTTTACCTTATTTCCATGGGCTCACAGTGGCATGATGTAATAAACAAGGTGGCAGCAGGAGAAAACAAGAACTTGGCAGCACGAGAAAAAGTAACGGCTAGGTAACTTAAGCTGTCAAAAATATAACCAGAAAAACAGCTCTTTGACATTTGAAGCGACCTAATAAGTAGAGCCAAAAATAGTAAGCTTTCGTAGCGCTGCCATCTTGTTTATTGCATCATGCACATTACTTTTGATGTTTTCAGAGTTGGCATCACTGCTACGGCATGCCTGACAGCCTTGACGTATGCGTAGTATGTACGGAAAAGTTTTATGGGAATTCCCTTTCTGTTTAATTAATTTGAAGTTAGAGAAAACCATGGTTTAATAATCAGGTCTGCGCAAGAAGGAATATGGTTTTTGTAGGGTTGTGTTTTGACCGTTAAATAATCTGCAAAAAATGGTAAACTGCGCAATCTTGTCAAAAGTTGCTTACATTTTTGGCCGGCATCTTGAATATTTTTGTTTACGTTATGCTTTTTGTTTTTGCATAACCAATAAATACATACATATGTACAAACCACATTTTATTTTAGGGAATGATTATTGGAGCAGTGAGAAGTCGCAACTTTCTGTAAAAACATTATCTGCCGTCTTAACAGTCAAATTTAATATGCAAAATGAAAGTTGTTCGGATGTGGCTACATTATTAGACGAACATCCTCGTTTAACAAAAAAAATCCACTCCGAAGAAAAATATGTTTTTAAAAGAAAATAAAGTTTTTATCGTTTTTTCATCTTTTTTTTCACCTATGAAATACTTGCAAAGTGTACTCTTTTTGAATAAAAAATAGTTGGTCACCTTAGCAACATGTAATTTTGCATATTTTTTTTATAGTACTTCATGTGTGTAATATGTGTGTATGTGTGAGTACTCCTCTTACCCAGCAAATCGTTAGATGGTTAAGCGAAAATTGAAAAGGACTTTTTATATTAAATTAAATTCTTAAAGGAAATGGACACTATTTAATTAACACATTTAATTGTTGAAGAAATTAATTTTGCATTTTTTCTCTCAAATGATCCACAATTTCTATATATTTAACTTTTATTAAAAAAAAAATTATATCATGGTCTTTAAAACGTGTAAATTTATGTTCGGTAGGTATCTGCAAACTATAACTTGTTTTTGTGGATTTGTTTTCAAGGATGTTAATTGAAACCCTTAAACTTCACTGAATTACTTCTTAGAGATTCCAGTCACTTTGTGTTGTTGGTACAAAACTTAAAAAAAAATTTTTGTTGCCAAATAATCTTGAGTTGAAAAATGTGTTATTTTCAAATATTTATTTTGAAGAATTTAAAAATCTGACTAATGTCTTTTTTTCGTGAAATGTTTTAAGCGTTAATTCTTATTGGAAAAAATAGAAAAATATATAAATATGTATGTTTATAGTGTACAGGCATAATACAGCAGAGAATTATTTATTTTAAATCATGTTCGGTTGATGACTTAAAGGAATTTGATTTTTAAAAATGTAAAATATTGTGTAATCTTCGCTTGTCATGTATTCGATTAAATAATAGGGAGCTAATCGGCAGCTCAGTAGCTACCATATGAATAGATGCAAATTAATGATCGAAGCAAAAATATTTTATGCGAAATTTTTCGGAACTGTTTTCTTAGTTGCAGTTAAAATAATATTAAATTTTGAATATATAATTTTGAATAAAAATTTCAAAAGACATTTGACCAAAGTCAATAGTAAATTTATTTTCAGAAATCATATGCCAAATATTACATTTCAAAATGAGACCATATTTTGGAATGTGAGTTAGAAATACATAAAGAACGGAATCGTTCATTTAATTCATGTGCGATCATGAGTCTTAATTAATAGATTTTTGCATATGTATATGAAGAGCCTTGACTGAGCATGCACGAGCATAATTTTTGCTCAATGGTTTCGAATTTGAAATATTAAAATTTGAAATTTTAATCTTCAACGAACGATGTTGTCTCATTGAAACGTAGCCCAGTTTTATAAATTTGCTCATGTTTATCTGATTCAAGTTTTTTTTATTAGTTCATTGTATTTTTTAAAAAGAAAAGCAATTCTTTTTAAATTACATAATCTTCAAGTATAGACACAGTCATTGTGTACACACACACACTCACATTCACACAAACACTCACATTCACACACACACTCACTTGTGTGTGTGTTTATGCGCTCGAAAACTAACAAATCACAGAATTTAAAACAGAGGTCACATTGTCACAAACGTAATGGAAGATCATCACACTTAAATCTCGGCAGATACACAATTATCTAATTGATATTCATTTCAAATTATTTTATGCTCTCACAAAACTTGGAATACGTTACACTTATTAAGAAAACGTGAGGGGACGGGTCGGGTTAGGACAGATGGCCTGCCACTAGCCATTGTTGCTGTCAAGTGTTTCAAGTGTTTAGTTGTATTTGTTTTTAACAATAAAATAAATATGTCATACATTCATATGAAAAAAGGTTTAAATTTATCTTAATAGAAGATCAACGGAAACAACGGGAAATTTCGAGCTTTCTTAATTTAAATTCAAATTGAATGTAAATTTAAAATTGTCGTTTTTTTTGGTCTACGAATCACTTCGTAGGTAATACTTACACCAACTTTCTATGGTTCTGCCGAAATATTCATTTGTGTCTGAATCGTAGATCATTTGCTTGAATGTCTTTTTCTTTGGTCTCTCTGGTGGACGGGCATAGTAGTTCTGGAAGGCGTCGATAGACTCCTCGGCAACCGTTGGCATTTTAAAGGTAAAATATAGATCCTTGATACGTAAACGTTCGTGATGAGTGCTGCGTTGAGGACGAAAATCCGTCAAGCGTAAACCCTTAACGGAGCTTATCACTTCGATTACTTTCTTAATTAAACAATTCACGCAATTTAAGGACACTTCAATGGTTCTTGGGTTTTTCACCGTTTGATATTAACTATTCTGCCTGTGCGTGTGTCTGTGGTGTTACGCAACTTTTTATTTTTTAATTGACATTTTTTAAGTTATTCCTTGTATTATAATAATTATTATTTTTTTTTTTTAATATTTTCTTAATAAATTATCAGAGACCGAGATACGCGTGCAACTCAGGACTCCACCGTTTAACGAATGATCAACAACACTTCCCGATTTGAATTGTGTGACTGTTTCTAAATTCAAATGTTGGTCACTTTTTCTCAGTCGGTCTTTAGTAAAAAATCAAAGTTTTAGAGGAGCTCACACCGACGTTATCGTAACAAAATTTAAACGCAGCTGAACTAACTGGCTGTTTAAGAGTCATACAGATAGACGGACGGACTACACATGCAAAGCTCCTGTGTTCGCAGATAATAAAAAAATGTAATTTTGTTACTTAGTTTCTTTATTGTCGCATTTTTTGTTCATCTCATTGTATGGTACCAGTACATTTAGTTAAAGTTAAATAAAATAAAATTTTGATTGCTTGAAGTCACAGAGACGTTAGCTGCGCACAGCAGGACGGGACAGACACAACAAGCGAATGGAGGGGGAAGGCAGACGGACAGGCGGTTGGCTGTATATTCTAAATATGCGCTCGTACTCAAACGTAGTCCGTACGCGTCGTTCTTAATCAGTGATAATTCCTGTTTAAGCTGCGATTTTTTAGATGGCGTCAATGTACCAAATATCATCAATTGTAGCAATGATACATTTAGTTTATGTGAAAAAGGTGCGTGGGTTATTTTAAAATTGTGTATAGAATATTTATAGATTGCGTCATTCGAAATGATCACTAAGAATGATCTTGGAACAATAAGGTGTTCTATGTTCCCAATTTCTGTCTCATTTATTTTTTTGTCATTTTATTTTCGTTTTGATGCCTTAATTTCTTTTCGACACTTATTTAGTTTCTGTGATTTTTATTAGCGATTGTTTTTTTGCATTTAAGTGTTAGTTTTTCCGCGCTTTTGTTTCGTTTTGATGATTTGTTGATATTCACGATGGAGGAAGATGTTATCATGTTTGTCTTTCGGCTTAAACGTTTCATTCCCGTTTTCGCAAATTTTTCGTTTATGTTTCCATATTTTTTTTATTTCCTTAGTTATGTGATATTTTTCAATCTCGATGATATTTTCCATTCAAGAGTTTTCCAGAAATTTTTTTATGTCATTGAAATTTTTTTCTTTATCACTGGTTTTTACCTTGTTCGCCTTGTTATCTGAAAATTATATTACCTGATTAAATACCCTTTAGTTTGTATTTCACTTCCAAGTTATAGTATTTGTTGTTATAGTTTTTACAATGACGCACTGTGATAATGCGTTTAACCAAGTTCCGCACAATTTCAATATTTTGCGTGCTTCGCTTTAGAATACCCTTTATTTTCCAAGTTCTGCGAAACTTGCATTCTGTGCGTCTAACTGACTCTCGAGATAGATGCTTGGGGAGGCGGAAATTCTGGAGAAAACAGTTGGGCTCTCTTCGTACCTTTTTGATATTGAACCGTAAGAGAAGAGCCAGATCCCCACAAAAACGAATTAGTGCAATCGCAAATTATATAATCTTTTTACAGAAAAATTTTTTTTTTAACTTTTATATAATTTTAAATTAAGCCACGCATTTAAAGACAATTTGTTCGTATTTATATGTAAAAGCTAAATGTTTGTGAGAAAATATCCACTTTAAACAAATGCCAGAGAGTGAAAGATGGTGAGACGGCGGGATGATGGGAACAATCATAGCAATTATGATTATTGAAAATTATTTTGTGTAGAAAATCTTTCTTTCATCAAAACATCTTTAGAAAATATTAAACATTTCCAAAATTATAATTAAGTTTAGAACGTGTGTTAAATTCTGCCTGTCCCACGCAGTCAATCGCACGCGAAATTAAATTAGAATGACAAAAAGTTTCAACATAAATTAGTTCTAGTTTAAGTTGGAATCAACTAAACACTCCTGGAATACGTATATGAAAATCAAATTACAACTTGCTCGTAATATAACTTTCACAACTACAGTGAGCTGAAGTAATTTCGCGTACACACACACTCTCGCACACATTGTGTTTTTCATTATTAATTAATAAAATTTTTAACTGAACTAGAAATCTCCTTGCTTTAATTTTCTAAAATTCCTAATAATTTCTAAGCTTTTATTTTACGTTGAATAAATCTTTAGTAATTGTCTGCAAGAAATATTACTTCCGTTGACACTGAATTTTATTTAATAGTTTAGAAATCTGACACAAAAAGCGATTTGTACCCGCATACACACATGTGCACATAAATAGCTTGTATGTATAGATATGTATGCATGTGATAAAATAAATACAAATATTTGTTTGTAATTTGAATATCAGTGGCTAGTCGGCCATTTAAATTCAACCCATCATCTTTTCATATCCATCCATGAAAGCAACTACTGAACTGAATAAACGACTAACCTGATACTTAATCAAACGTCCGTCCATTAGACACATTTGTCTGTTCATATTTGTACTGCTTGAAATAAAGGTTGAAGAAATTTAAATTTAACTACAAAAATCTTTTTATTGTTTTTACTTTCTTAGTTAATTTTTATTTCTGTATTGCTTAGATTGAAGTGAATCTGTTTTAAATATTTAAATTTGTCTATTGTTTCAAATCAGACTGACCTCCTGCAATGACGCCATAAAATAGATAAATATTTCTTTAATTTTTTTTCTTGAGTTTGGTTTGCGAAATGATAATTTCCAATTATGGGCCATTTGTTTTTAATTCCAAAGCCACTAGGTTCACTGTAAGTACCTTAATGCGATAATTCGTTCCATAAAAATGTTGTCTTAAGTGTTTATAAAATTACTGATCTTGAATGAATTAATGTAAATGAGTCGAATTATATTTTATTTTCATCTTAATTTAACACAGTGACATACGCTGAAAGAGAGGGAAGTGACAAAAATGCAAAGTTACTTTCTTAGAACTTATTTTTAGAATAATATTTTTGATTTATTAGATATCGATTGATTTATTTCACATTTTAACGTGCTGAACGAAAATTCACCAAATGCTCAGTTCTTTGATTTGAACGATTCAAAAATATAACGGATTTTAAATTATTTTGTTGTTTGGCTTGTGTTTGTATTGAATACAAATACTAGCAGCAAGAGCATTGCCACTTGCATATTCAATCTCTAACAGAGCGATTGAAGAGAAGGTGGTGCCGGGTTTTACTCTGTTAGCGAAGACATCCACCAACATGTTAGGAAAGTGAAGTCAAACAATTCGCTTTTTCTTTTATTTCAATTGTTGATTTAAAATGTGGATACGAATCATAATTCCTTTTTTTTTATTTTCTACCACCACCATCACAATATTTCCTCTGCAATAAGAAAGAAAACTAAACTATCGAAAACTTGAATGAATTGGAACTTTCTCTTCTTAGTTAATAATTTTAGTTTATAAGATAAAGTTTATCTGCGTAGCGAAGATATTTCGAACTGCATTTCCATTACTGAAATGATTGTAGAGTTTAAAAAAAAAAATATTGAAAGAAACTAAAATTTCTCTGTGACTGTGCAGGAGGCATCGACGACAAAATCATTCGAATTAAAAGACAATATTTTCTGAATGGTGTTACAACTTCTTTTATTTATTTTTATTTATTTATTTTTTTCTTCGTTTGTTTTCTTTTTCTCTTTAACATAAAATATTCGAAAAATAATATTTTGTAAATAATTTCTTATGGTTAAAGCAAAAACGAAATTACAACTTAATCTAATTTGGTTGTTTTTTTATCGATCATCTAATCAATTAATGATTTAATCAATTATAATTATGAGCAAATTTTAGTAAAAATATACATAAAAATTAAAGAAAATTAATTTTTAATTAATTTATAATACAAGTTTTAATTGTTTGTTGCCAAACTCACAATTAGTTTTTGGTTGGTTTTTATCGTCTGATTTTTTTGTTTAAATTTGATTATTTTAACTAAAAAATTATAATCAAATGATGTTTTCTGGGGTTTTTTGTTTTCTTATAAAACACTTAAGCATACTATTTTTGTATTTTAATATTTTTTACTTTAAGTTTTTCTTTTGTTGTCTTCTAATTTGTTATAATTAAATTTTTATTTTAAACTATAATTATTTTGATAAATTATATATAAATCTAATTTATAGGATCTTTTTTTTCTTGTTTTTTTTTATTTTTAAGGATTAAACGAATTTTAAGTCAAACAGAATTTTATAAAATATTTACAAAATATTTTCAATTTTAAAGCGAATTGAATTGAAATGGCAATTTAAAAAGAAAAATATATGGGAAATTTAGACCAGTATCAGATTGTTGTTTGAGTAGATTTTAAAGAAAGGAAAGGTTTAAGTTTAAAGATCAATTTTCGTTTTTATTTAACAGGTACGTATATTTGAAAACAAAAAAGCATTTTTAAACGAGTACTTTAATAAAATATTTTTCAATGCAGTTTCATTTAAAGGACATTTTTATTTTTATACTGCTTTCTTTGTTTTTGGTTTTACGATTAAGATTTATTTTTTCTTTTGGGATTTTACAATCAGGATTATTTTTTTTATTTAAGCAGAATTTAGATTCATTGGTTTTTTATTTTTATTTATTTTTATAAAAAGTAAACAGAGTTTTTTTTAAGTCTTTGTAATTTTTATTTAGTATTTAGCTGCTTTTGGTGGCATGTGTGTGTATGTATGTAATTTTATATAGATTTTATTTATATATTTCTATGTATGTATGTATGAATGGTTTTTGGCATATTTTTGTTGTTTTATTTTCATTAAATTATTTCAACTTTTTTCAATTATTATTATTCTTCTTCTTTTGTTTTAAATGTTATATTTATGTTGCATAATTATAAACCAATTGTATTTACATCATTTGTTGTTTAACAGTGCTTATGGGCATATAGCTTATTTGTATTGACGAGTATGTATGTATATATATACTACATTAATTCATATTGTGTATGCATTTGTGAGTATTATTTAATTATTACGAATGCAAGTTTGTATTGAATAAAATTTCATTGCATTAGCATTTGTTTTCGTTTGTTTATTCATTTATTTTGGCGGATGATTCTATAAAAATATAAAAATAATTACAATAAAAAAAAAGTAAAATAAAGCATATCGCAAGCATTGTTTGTAATTTGCTATTAATAGTGTTGTAATGCTACGAATTAGCACATA
The DNA here is from genome assembly GCA_947311025.1 of Lypha dubia. NCBI lineage: Eukaryota > Metazoa > Arthropoda > Insecta > Diptera > Tachinidae > Lypha > Lypha dubia. Next base: position 125,614,125 of record OX371261.1, on the reverse strand, counting down.
AACAGAATGAAAGCGACAAGTCAACATTCCTTAGGAAGAAGAAGAGACAAAAGACCCACTTTACAGAGTGATTTAAAAATAGAATGAAGTGAAAATACCTGGGATGATATTTTATCTTTCCAGATGGAATATCCAAATCTTTAAAATTAGGAAAACAATTACAGCCAGTTAAGAAAAAATTTGGACTCTTTAAGTCTTTTCAATTTAAATCTGCTAAAAATTTAAGTTATTGGCTTGTTTGATACCGGGGTTTTGTATCTAATTCAAGATTTTGATGGTGTGTGCCAAAAACAGTACCCGTCAATAATTCTGAGAAAACGATTAACACTTCCCACAGTGTTATTTCAGATCCTTAGCTTTTGAGATGTTGTCGGAAAGTGAAAAAGTGTCATGATTAATATAATACAGTATTCATTCACATCTAAGCTCTGTTAACTTAGCAGTCCAATCTAAATTTGATGATCGCTGGAAGTAAGCAATGCTGTGAAAAGACTTTCAACAATTTGGAAAATTTGACTTACTTTTGGTTCCCTTGATTGAATATTCAAGACAGTTTATTGTAATTTTATACCGAAATTTATACAGATGGGAGTGACAATATCTCAGGTCTAATTTTAAACGAAAAAATTTATTTCACTGGCATCTAATCAGAGTCTGTTTTATATTACGTTGCTTGTGGCTTTCATTGTGTTTAACTGAAGTATACTTAATAAAAATACTATTCTATATGTTCGTTTGTCAGTTGTGCCAATAACTCTTCCTTAAATAATTACACTGTGCGACAGGAAAAAAACTAACACTGTTGCAATGACTGATTCTGAGAGAAAGCTTGTACATACATTGGATTAATTTTAGGGTGAGTTGAATTTCCACCGATTTAATTATGAACTTTTGATATCTACCAAACACTTAAATTAAGCCTTTTTTAATGTCTGCTTTAAGAAATTGAAGAAAAACTCTCACTTAGTGGTAAAACGGAATGTTTCGCAAAAACATTTGCCATAATACACACAAAAGTCATACCAAACCTTCAAAATCTGCTTTAACACACAGAAATCATATATAAAAGTTTAAAGTTGAATATTTTCACAATAGAATTTCTTGATTTTTTTCTTTTAAACAATTTGAATTTAGGTTGGTTTTATCTTTTCTTTAATAGTCGAATTAATTATTTTCGGATTATTTAGTTAATCGATTTTAAAAATATCATTATCATAAATTATAATATTATTTATAAATTTTTTCATTATTTAACTACAATTGCTTCGATTTCTACTTCTTGTTTTTTTTTTGCTTTTTTTTTTTGTTAATTTTCTCTTCAAATTTTCATCCTCAATAGTGCTGATTGCGTTGTCGCTATGTTGCACTTAAAATATATTTTCATTGTTGTTAGCGCGGCAGGCACCCACTTAAAGTGTTTGTGTCGTCGTTGTTGCATTTCTGTTGCATGGTTATGTGACAATTTCTATTGCACAATTGTTTTGTCGCAAAGTGTAAATGGCGGGTTCTTGTTGTAGTTGTTTTTGTTTAGAGGAGTCTTCGTGCTGATGCTGTTGACTTGTCTGATAATGAATGTGAGCATCATAATGATGATTGTGATGATGATGATGATGATGATGATGATGATTATTAAATGTATACTAATTTGGAATGTTATTATATTTGCAGGATTTACAACATTTCTCTTGATAGCGATTTAAACGACACAAGCCCATGGAACGTACATTGCGGCAATAACGCGAGGTATCTTTACATTGTTGTTGTAAAGCTGAAACGAGAGAAATGGAACGGAAACAATTTTTATATTATTTTGTTTAATTTTTGTTATCATAATGAGCCGGCCATTTAATAAAATATGTTTAAATAAATTTCCATTGTTGTATGCAGGGAGGTAGATGCCCCACCTGCCACAAGGAAATGAATATTAATTTGATCCAAAGCCAGTATTAAGCAGATATTTAAGGCAGCCTAATACTCTTTTTCGTGTGGGAATATTTTATTCGTACAAAGAAACTAACCAAATTACTTATATCTTTTGTATATTATTTACCTTTTGCATAACAAAGTGGACTTTTACAAACTTTCATAACGGCTGGTCTCGTTTGCTGTTTGCAAGCATTTCCTGCTGGTCGTCTTGTGCCATACCAAACGCATTGCAGTATACGATACTTAATGCCCTGGCGACCACCACAAGGCGCATTGCACTAAAATTAAAAGGAATTAATTAAATAAAAAGTGAAATAAATTAAATAAAAAGGAAAAAAAATGAAATCAACCAATTTCAAGTTTGCACAAAACTTTCTATTCTAATGGAATTTAAAATATCTTTTACATTTATTTATGTACCTCTGACCACGGCTCCACTCTCCAAACACCTTTGCAGCGTTCATTGTAGCATTCTTGTCGGCTTATGGGCTTTTCATATTCCTCGCATGTTGTGGAAATTGAGTCATTGGCAAAACGACACGTGACTTGACGTTTTTGTATGGCTGTATTGCGGCCAAAACAACGTGACTGATGACACATCGACCAATCGCCTTTAGTCCAGTGTGGACACTCTTCTCTGCCGCATGTTTCAAACGTATCCGGTATATCCAAACCATAATCCTCACATACAGCATTATCGATTACCTCTTGATTGTCCTCGATGTCTGTCAACAATTGTGTCGCTTCTAAGACTTCTTCTTGTTGATTAAACTGATTGTTTTTCAAATTTATTCTAACACACGTAACTGTTCGTCTCTAATTTATTGCAAACAAAGTGAAGATAACACAAAATACAATTTAGTTAACAACAGCGACATTTTGTTGTCCTTCTTATTAACTTAATAAATAGAAGGAGCGATATAGAAAGATTGACAGAGAGAGAGAGGGAAATAAAGAGATAAAGACTACTTACTCTTAAGCCTGAACCATCAGCACCACATTTCTGTGAACATTCGGACCATGGACTCGTTAGCCATTTGTACGTGACTGAAGGTGAAGATTCCGACAATTGTGCATTAGCATCTGACCAATGATTTGGCCATCTGGCATGGGGTAAATGTAACGTTGATTGTCCTGCTTCTACTCCAGTGGTATCAGCAACATCATCTGCATTTAAAACAACATCTGTTTGTGCATTCATATCATTTGTATTTTCCAACTGTTTATTTTCATCAGCAAAATCAATACTATCGCCAACATTATCATCCTCAGCATCGTCGTCCTCTGCATCATCATTATCATCATTGTTGTTGTTGTTTTTGTAGCTGTTGCTGTTATATTTTGCCGATGATAATGTCAAGTCTTTGGTTATAATTTGTGGTTGTGATTTGCGTGTCTCCTCTATCTCTGTCTGTTGCTCTCGATGTGGTCGACTCATATCAAGGCCATATTGAAGTCCATTATCTGCCAACATATGATGACCACGGGAGTTGCTAAATTTCTGAAATGATGGCCATAAATACTACAAATATGGCCAAAAATGTGAATAGAATTTACAAAAATAAAGGTAACATTTATTATTGGCATCTTTCACGTAATAAATTCTTGTTTAATTTTAAATGCATGATACGAGTATATGATTTCTAAGGCATAAAATATACACAACATACAGATGTAATAAAAATTCAGTTGTGATTTAAAAGAATGAAAATTACGAAATACTTTTAAGGAAACTAAACCAAAAAAAAAAAAAAAATTAATGATTTTTGTTAATTACTGATATGTCGCAAACTTGCAAAACTTAATTAATTTTAATTATGAATGAAAGATAAGTCGAATGAATTTAAAACGAAAATTTTTAAAAATTCAATAAAAAATTAACTTAAATAAATGAGTTTTTAGAGTTTTCTGAAAAATATTTTTTGGTGTAGCAACATGCTCAAGAGTAGAGTGAGTATTTCTGTGGCAGTTAGAATAAGAAAGTGCTTAAGTCATATTTTATAGTTTTTTAAAAAATCTCTTATTAATTGTTTAAGTGGGTTTTTAAAAATTTATTTTGTTTTACTAACAAATAGTTCTGCCACCCATACATAACAAAGGTATTCCATTTGAAATGATGAATAATGTTCTAAGTCATTATAAGATAATTAGTTTGAAAAAGAAAAGCAGCAAGTAATTGTGGCGGAACTTTGTTAAAAATCGTTCGATATGAATAAAACTTTGCCTAGAGGTACTTCTGAATACGCAGAACACCATGAAAATATTAACTCAAAATTAGCTTATCTCGACTTGAGCACTTTTTCTTCTTTTGCTGCAGATTTATTTATTAAGCGATTATAAATAAAATATTATTATTGATTTATTTGCTGTTTTTCATACAATTAATATCAAAAATAAAAAAATTAATTGTGCAAAGGAAAGGAAAAGAAATGAAAAAAAAAAAAACTAAATTCATGGAAGTTTCGCTATAAAAACTTTTAATGTCTTGAGCATTTCTTTTGTCCAGTTACTAATTGATTATAAGTTTCTTTAGTTTATAATTTATTGCCTGAATTGGGAAAAAACACTGTTAATAAATTAACACTGAACAACAAAATTTGTATTTTGCTCTTATTATTTTATTAATATAAAAATATAAAAATTTCTTGCGGAGTGTTCAAATACTAAATTGTGAATGAGTACGAAAGGTACCCTTAAATTTAGAACATTATGTTCCTTAGTAAGTGCTCTCTATTCTTCCTTTTTCACTGTCAAACTTGCATATTTCAATCTATATTAATCTACATATACTCGTATTTGAATGTATTTACAAGTTTTTTATGTACAGTGAACACTCTATCAATGAAATCAGAAATTTATTTCTAGCAATTTTTTTTAGCCGAACATATACATACTAAGAGATGATTATAAAAGTTTAAGCGAAGGTGTTGTAATACAATTTATTGCCCGAAACTTCTGGGTGCAATAAAACTGGGAACTCATTTGTGCGGCAACTACTGTGAAAGTTTTTTCTTCCCCATTTTAAAATGTGTTGTATTTAAGCTTCGATTTTTCAATTTTTTCTTATTTGATCAAGTGCTTATTTTGTATTTATGAGTGTATTTGAGAGTATGCGGTTGTTTATAGAATATCTAATGATGTTTGTATTTGGAAGTTGTAACGCGTTCGAATGATACAAAAATAAAATGTTACTGCCACAATATGCCATCGTTTTTGTCCTTATGAAGGTGAATATATTTTTTTATTTTGTTTATCGTCCAGTAACTGTACAACAAGTAAAATAAAAAAAAAGGAAAACTGCATTCAATACACAGAATATAATGTTATTTTTGCATTCTTTAATAAATTGAATTCTATGCATGCAACTTGATAGAAAACAACATCACATTGATTTCCCAAGAGCCAGTTAAGCATCATTGACTGTTAGAAGAAAAACTGGTAGCAAAATAATACAATGAACTAGTTGTTAGTTGTTAAATGGTCAAAATATCTGTTAGAGCAGCCCGTCAAAGAGACTGTTTTGCAAAAGATTTCCAGTGTCGTGAAAATTTTACTTGTATTTCTTGAAATCCTTCACAGTAGGAAGTAGGCAGCACAGATTTTGTTGTTTTCTTTTATTGCTTAAAAGTTAATTGAAAAGATTAAGAAAAATGTAAGTCATACTCTTTATGTCAACGTTTAGAAAGCAGGTATCGAGAGATTTTAAAACAAAAACTTCAACAAATTTTGTATTTTTGTATACCGTCCGTCCCCTGTATTGTTTTTTTTTTATCAATCCGGATTTATATTTTTATTTTAGGCAGACCCTGATCACATTGAGATTTTAGAATGCAATTTGATCAATAGAACTCTTTTGACGTTTTATGTTCACAGTTTTAATATATATTTCATTTTATTTACACACTGTCTATGCGTGTGTGTGTGTGTGTCAGTTTTTGTTAAAATGTCTTTGTGCTACTCTTGTCGCTGTTTTTCCGGTAAAAGTTGAATAATTCATGAACTTGCATATTGATTCAAGTGAAGCTGTACACACACACGCTCAGAAAACTTTATGCATTTGTCGTGTTTTTTTGCTTTAATCTAAAAAAAATGTAGCAGTAAAATGGTTATGTGTGCATTCAGCTTTAGGAGATTTAAAATGGTTTTGTAAGTTAAGCGGTATTAACGTAGGATTTTAAAGATTTTGGGAGATTTATTTTTTCGAGTAATCAGATTCAATTCAAAACTATTCAAGAATTGAAATGAGTATTTGCTTTAATGTTTTTGAATGTATTTATTTCAATTGTCGGAAACTAGTCCACACTTATATTAATCACTTGTCGTCTGTCTGTCCATCTATCTGTCTGTCTGTCTGTTCGTCTATCAGACTAAACGTATTACTAAAGAGTAGTATTAAAAATTTAAATGCTCGCACTAGTGGCCAAGTGCATACAAAATTTTCGATATATTTTAGAAAAGAAATTTCAGTACAAAAATTGATCATGTAGTTTTTATTTATCTAAAATGAGACACTATTTTACCGAACAGGTTTACATTTGCATATAAAGAGCTTTAAAAGAAAAGTTATGTCAAGAGTTTAGATACTCCCAAAATATGCTTTTATTAATGCAGTCATACACTCAAACACACATGAAAATCCACATGATGCGAATTGTCAGTCTATAAGTGTTTTCTAATTTCACTTGCAATAGAATGGAATTGCCATTTAAAATTGGTTGGCTAACGAAACAACTGAAATTTTGTAATTTATTTGACGATGATATACTTCAATTTAACGATTTCACAGCATGGTCCATGTGGTTTTCAAAAAGAATATTGAAATTGATGGAAAATCAGTAAACATTCTCAGGCAATTGTCCTGTTCAAATTTAATTGATTTTTGTCATATACAACAAGTGTATGCATCAAATCCAGGCCAGGTATAATTTAATTTTTTTGTTTGCAACACCATGTAGTTAATGGGTCGATCATAAGAACAATCACGCACTTTTGCCAAACTGCAGCAGTAAATTTGCAAAAACATTCGGAACAATGGCAGTTTTTTTTTTGTTTTTGGATAGTATTTAAGTAAATGGTTATAAAACTATGTATGAGTTTAGAAAAATTCAATGTTGTCGCGACAATCACCCCACCCACTGTGGGCACAAATATGCATCTTGGTGACTTGGAAAAGGGTAATTGACTTCTCTCAATAACCCATTAAACTTTTATTTTCTTAATATAAGTAAAATAAACAAGTAGACCACCCGTTTGAAAGCCTCACTTCTTCTCTAAAGATTTTTAAAATTTCACCTAAATCCAATCAGCGGCTTAGAAGTTCCTAATTTATTACTATTTATTTTGAATAAGTCCTCACTGTATGTTGCTAAGCAACAGAGGCTTCAAATGCCGAACAAAATATAATATTATTCAAAAATATGCTGCATATTTTTCCAGTACTAACATTTCAAATGAAATTTTAATTAATAAAAGGGTTCCATAAAATTAATACATATTCAGCGGTGCAAAATCATACGCATACAAACATAATTTCTATCGCCCTGAATTTATTCAGCCATTAACTGAATAGTGGCCACAGTACTGGCATCACAAACCAAATGTAAAGGATTTTGTTATTTTAGTGCACAATAACCAAATACTTAAATACATAAGTATGTATACTAAATACAGCACATACACATACACACAACAAACTAATAATATTAAACATACGTTTCAGCCAACACACGCACACACACACACATACAAAAATATTTGAAATTTGTAATTGCATTTCATTAGGATATGTGTGAAGGCATGAATAGTTAGTTGTTATGACATGTTTTTATCACGTACATACATACATACATACATTTGTACATATTTGAATACGAAGCCATGTGTTGGGATCAATTTGAATGTTTATGTAGAAAAATGTGTCATTCAATGCAAACAAAGCTAGCAAAACACTAATACTCTTGCAATACAACACAATCATGAACAACAGCTTTTGAAATGCGACAGCTACCCAGTGTGTGCGTAGGTGTGAGTGTACTGGCATTAGAATGCTTTTGCCGTTCACAAAGTTCCAGTGTTTATTTTAGCATTTTAAGCATCATCTGACAAAATGATGACAAATTCTTTGCATCAGTACAAGCATTAAAATTGACATTTCGCTGCACAAATACATGCATAATTACATGAATTTGTACGGGGACAGTGCCCAGTAGAAGAGATGAACAGAAAATATATATTTACATTTTATCTTAAGGAAGAAAAAGTATTCTGTTTTCTGACTCCTTGTAAAATCTAATGCTAATTATTGTTATACAAAAATCCATATATGAAAAAAAATCAAAAACCTAAAAAATTAAATTTATCAGAACTGTTGGGCTGTTTGTGTGTTTAACTTATATGTTTTTTGTTGTATGGAGTTTAAAATATTTACATGATGGTACGCGTGAAAATTCACACGAACGTACAAAATCATACTCACAATTTTTTTATTCACCCGTGCTCATTTATGTGGAAGTATCTGTGCGCATAAGTATGTCAGGCGCAACTATTAAAACAATACAAATTGTAATTGGCTGAAATAATTTATCTCTACCATTTGATTTTTTTTCTCGGCCAGGATGTCTACTTGTTATTGTTCGTATCATCAGCATCATCATCAGCTGAGCTGTTTAATAGTCTAATAATTCGAATAATGAAATGAATGAATATTGATACTCGAGCAAGTGATTGTTAGGAACGGTATCATACTCGTTCATAGTGATTGCAAATGGGTGCGTTAATAAACTCGCTGGCACTGTGGCAGAAAATGCTGTTTCTTAATTAAAATGTGGTTATAAAATGTAAGTATCTGGTCATTTCATTTTTGTGTTTGCTATTTAATTTTGCCAAATAATACGTTTTTGAATGTACGAGTAAATTTGGGCTAATTTGAAAATTTTAAATTTTTGTATTAGATATCTGCAAAAAATTAAAGTAGTTGTTTTGGAAAAAAAACCAAATGACAATTGTTTTAAACAGAAAATGGAATTTTGAAGAAAAATAGTTTTGTAGAACTACAACGGATACATCACCATAATGATATTCAGAGAAGTTGATGTAAGAAACACCTACAGAAATTTTTGATTTTAAACATAAAAAGTAAGAAGGCGAGTATATTCCCAGTGAAAATAAAAGTATTTAATTTTCTTGCACATCAGTGGTCCTCTGAAGCCCACTGCTTATGGTTTTCTTATATGTACATCGAATATTTTCTATTGAAACCATCTCATTTTTATTCGTTTGCTTATTAAATATTTATTCAAAAATATACGTAAATAAGCTGTAACGTTGATTAAATATTGAAACAAGTATGCAGACGTGGTTAGTGGTTAGCCTCTACCCCAAAAGGTATTTTAATTTTACGAAGTGAAAGAACATTTTTTTTATAAATTTTATATGAAGTTAACAACATACATATATTTATATTTGCACATATAAGGTAATTATGTAAACAATACCATGTATACTCGTATGTGTATGTGTTAAATTCTAGGCACGAAAAAGTACAATTGTATTCTTTTTTGGGTTGTAAATAGTTTGAGGGAAAATAGGAGCAGAACAACCACATGAATTTTAAGCTGACATTCACACATTGCCAGTACTTGTGAATTATATGAACAACCAAAAAACTTAGCGGGAGAATTTATAACAAACAAAATTGCATGTATTCACACACAGATGCATTTTTAAGAAATAAGTTTATACACAAAACAGTTGCATCTAATTAAATTTATACAAATACAATAGTTGTAGTTAAATCAGTGCTCTGCATTAACTGTTTTTTTTTCTTCTTCAACACACTTGTACTGTTTGTGAGACGCAAAGCATAATATAGTATATGCCTCATACACAAAACCACGATTTGTAATTGTGTAGGTTTGGGCACCACTGAGTTAAATATTTAAATAATATTATTTATGTTTATCAGTGTGTGTATCTGTGTAGTGAATCAGAAAGCTTTGGCACATTATAAATTTATCTCATACATAAAGGTAGACAGATGAATCGACAAATATACAAAAATTGCATTTTCCACTTATAAAAACAGGGGGGTTACTCTGTATTGCGATGCGAAAGCAATCTTATTTACATTGTTTTCGCAACGCATCGCATCGCATCGCATTTGCTTTCGCATCGCAATACAGAGTAAACCTCCAAGTAGTGTAAGAGCTGACTTTTAATTCTGACAAGTTTTGTTACGTTTGTAAGGAATCTCTTAAACAACTTGTTGTTAGAATATTTTGGATTGCCGTTTTAGGCAACCAGATGAGTCAGAAAAACTATAAAGTTCACATAAAAATATGCCATTCATCAGATCTGCAGGGCTTATAAAATATGAGAAATTGCAACAGAAAACTTATGTTTGTGTTTGTGCTTTGTATTGTATATTTATTTTTAATAAAATGCTTTTAGGCGCCTGCTAGCTACGATGTGCTCCAATTGTGTATGCAACAATAAATAAAAACACACATGCATACATCCGTACATCCGCTTTATATAGCAGAAATACTACATATATTATATAAATTCATTTATATGTAAATTTAATTAGATCTCTTAAAAGTTGTTTTTGAAAATACGATATTAAACAACTCTAAGAGATTTTTAGAGTTTTTGGGTATCAGCAAAATCTGTTGCCTAGGGGAGAGGGGTTCCCCAACAAAAATACATTTGATACTGCTTTGAATACACTGGTGAAAGGAAGTCGAAATGAAATTCTTAAATATTTTATATACTCTGGTGTCATAAAGAGGGAGGCAACTTTATATATTTTTACTGGCGATAGATTAGAAAGAATGATGTATGATTTTTATAGATTTTAGTTTTTGTTTTTGAAAATTATAAAATGAGTTTTAGGTAAATTGTGCTGCTTTTTTATTTCTAAAAAACTACAACGTTTGATATTAAACGAAAAAAAAACATAATATTTCAACTATATGAGTATTTGTTTGTTGGGTTAAAATACATTTATGCATATCTGCTGCACAAATACATGCATAATTACATGAATTTGTACGGGGACAGTGCCCAGTAGAAGAGATGAACAGAAAATATATATTTACATTTTATCTTAAGGAAGAAAAAGTATTCTGTTTTCTGACTCCTTGTAAAATCTAATGCTAATTATTGTTATACAAAAATCCATATATGAAAAAAAATCAAAAACCTAAAAAATTAAATTTATCAGAACTGTTGGGCTGTTTGTGTGTTTAACTTATATGTTTTTTGTTGTATGGAGTTTAAAATATTTACATGATGGTACGCGTGAAAATTCACACGAACGTACAAAATCATACTCACAATTTTTTTATTCACCCGTGCTCATTTATGTGGAAGTATCTGTGCGCATAAGTATGTCAGGCGCAACTATTAAAACAATACAAATTGTAATTGGCTGAAATAATTTATCTCTACCATTTGATTTTTTTTCTCGGCCAGGATGTCTACTTGTTATTGTTCGTATCATCAGCATCATCATCAGCTGAGCTGTTTAATAGTCTAATAATTCGAATAATGAAATGAATGAATATTGATACTCGAGCAAGTGATTGTTAGGAACGGTATCATACTCGTTCATAGTGATTGCAAATGGGTGCGTTAATAAACTCGCTGGCACTGTGGCAGAAAATGCTGTTTCTTAATTAAAATGTGGTTATAAAATGTAAGTATCTGGTCATTTCATTTTTGTGTTTGCTATTTAATTTTGCCAAATAATACGTTTTTGAATGTACGAGTAAATTTGGGCTAATTTGAAAATTTTAAATTTTTGTATTAGATATCTGCAAAAAATTAAAGTAGTTGTTTTGGAAAAAAAACCAAATGACAATTGTTTTAAACAGAAAATGGAATTTTGAAGAAAAATAGTTTTGTAGAACTACAACGGATACATCACCATAATGATATTCAGAGAAGTTGATGTAAGAAACACCTACAGAAATTTTTGATTTTAAACATAAAAAGTAAGAAGGCGAGTATATTCCCAGTGAAAATAAAAGTATTTAATTTTCTTGCACATCAGTGGTCCTCTGAAGCCCACTGCTTATGGTTTTCTTATATGTACATCGAATATTTTCTATTGAAACCATCTCATTTTTATTCGTTTGCTTATTAAATATTTATTCAAAAATATACGTAAATAAGCTGTAACGTTGATTAAATATTGAAACAAGTATGCAGACGTGGTTAGTGGTTAGCCTCTACCCCAAAAGGTATTTTAATTTTACGAAGTGAAAGAACATTTTTTTTATAAATTTTATATGAAGTTAACAACATACATATATTTATATTTGCACATATAAGGTAATTATGTAAACAATACCATGTATACTCGTATGTGTATGTGTTAAATTCTAGGCACGAAAAAGTACAATTGTATTCTTTTTTGGGTTGTAAATAGTTTGAGGGAAAATAGGAGCAGAACAACCACATGAATTTTAAGCTGACATTCACACATTGCCAGTACTTGTGAATTATATGAACAACCAAAAAACTTAGCGGGAGAATTTATAACAAACAAAATTGCATGTATTCACACACAGATGCATTTTTAAGAAATAAGTTTATACACAAAACAGTTGCATCTAATTAAATTTATACAAATACAATAGTTGTAGTTAAATCAGTGCTCTGCATTAACTGTTTTTTTTTCTTCTTCAACACACTTGTACTGTTTGTGAGACGCAAAGCATAATATAGTATATGCCTCATACACAAAACCACGATTTGTAATTGTGTAGGTTTGGGCACCACTGAGTTAAATATTTAAATAATATTATTTATGTTTATCAGTGTGTGTATCTGTGTAGTGAATCAGAAAGCTTTGGCACATTATAAATTTATCTCATACATAAAGGTAGACAGATGAATCGACAAATATACAAAAATTGCATTTTCCACTTATAAAAACAGGGGGGTTACTCTGTATTGCGATGCGAAAGCAATCTTATTTACATTGTTTTCGCAACGCATCGCATCGCATCGCATTTGCTTTCGCATCGCAATACAGAGTAAACCTCCAAGTAGTGTAAGAGCTGACTTTTAATTCTGACAAGTTTTGTTACGTTTGTAAGGAATCTCTTAAACAACTTGTTGTTAGAATATTTTGGATTGCCGTTTTAGGCAACCAGATGAGTCAGAAAAACTATAAAGTTCACATAAAAATATGCCATTCATCAGATCTGCAGGGCTTATAAAATATGAGAAATTGCAACAGAAAACTTATGTTTGTGTTTGTGCTTTGTATTGTATATTTATTTTTAATAAAATGCTTTTAGGCGCCTGCTAGCTACGATGTGCTCCAATTGTGTATGCAACAATAAATAAAAACACACATGCATACATCCGTACATCCGCTTTATATAGCAGAAATACTACATATATTATATAAATTCATTTATATGTAAATTTAATTAGATCTCTTAAAAGTTGTTTTTGAAAATACGATATTAAACAACTCTAAGAGATTTTTAGAGTTTTTGGGTATCAGCAAAATCTGTTGCCTAGGGGAGAGGGGTTCCCCAACAAAAATACATTTGATACTGCTTTGAATACACTGGTGAAAGGAAGTCGAAATGAAATTCTTAAATATTTTATATACTCTGGTGTCATAAAGAGGGAGGCAACTTTATATATTTTTACTGGCGATAGATTAGAAAGAATGATGTATGATTTTTATAGATTTTAGTTTTTGTTTTTGAAAATTATAAAATGAGTTTTAGGTAAATTGTGCTGCTTTTTTATTTCTAAAAAACTACAACGTTTGATATTAAACGAAAAAAAAACATAATATTTCAACTATATGAGTATTTGTTTGTTGGGTTAAAATACATTTATGCATATCTAGTTTTCTGGCGTGGGTTAACATGTGCTGTTATGCATTACCTTGTATAAGTATGGATGTCATTTATTTTACTATTTTGCTGCAGTTGAACCCATAAATTATTCACCTAATCTTTCTGTTCGTTTTGCTCAGTTAAACATTTTAAGTTTTCGTTTTTTGTGCAGATTTGATAAAAAAAAAATAAGCTAAGTTGTTCTTTTTTATAAAGCAAAAAGTTTAAATTTAATATATTGTGAAACGTTTTTAGTTTTATCCACTGCAATTAAAATAAAATTAAGTGCATCGCAAGTCTGTAACTTTTTGTATTTGATGAAACATTTTATTTCAATTATTCCACTGGCCAATCTTCCTATTGGTGCATTTTGAAGGCATTAAAATTATTTATCAAGGGATGAGTAAATTCCCTTTTATACCAGGCTTATTTTTAAGATAAATTGGGCCTATAACTATTTTCATAATGTTTGGCAAGCTTTTGATGGCATACGGTTGTAATACTTTCCATACCTAAACAAAAGATATCAACATATTTTAGTCCGTTCCCATATACCCATATAAAATAAAAAAAATTTATGATGAAAAATAAACAACTTGGTTGTTTTGTGGTGAGTTCAATTCTTACAGATCCTGATGTCACTTTTCTTATAATTATTTGTTTTTTGAATACGTTAATCGCTAAGGAAGATTCTTATATCAAGAAGTGATTTTATGAGAAAAAACTTTTTCAGCCCTCTACCATTGAAGTCAAAGCTAAAACTATGTCCAAAGTTAATAAATTTGTTTAAAAAATAAAAAGGCTTCATAGCACCCTAATGTACTTACAGAGATGAAAATACGGTACGAGTTTGTTGGTAAAATCTGCACACTTTTGCATTTATTTGTATGAAAATAACAATTATTTTATATTATTGTGTACTTTAGTTTTACGAAAACATGTAAACTAATTACTGCCATAAATATGTATTTTATAATCATGTAAAACAAAATTTTATTTCAACATTTTCTTTGTCGTTGTACATCTCAAAAAATTTCAATTATTTTAATATTTATATGTACGTAAGTGTATGTACGAGTATATGTTTATATTTTGAAAATATGTTACGCTCTAAAAAATATTTTAATTTGATGCTGTCATCACTCAGTTGTTTGTTTTGGATTAATTATAATTTTCATATAATTTTATTAAATATAAAGTCTCTGTAAATAATGAATTATATTAAAATATTTACATATAAATATAAGAATACTTGATGCATAACAATAATAATAATAATAATAATTTTAGTTCAGAAAATAGCAAATGAACAAAAGCCAAGAGTTGGTAAAGTTGCAGAAAGACTCAAAAATTAGGTTGAAAAATAAGATCGCTGAAGTGTTTAAATTTTAAACCAAAATTCAAGTCTTTAGAACTTTGTCGCTTTGAGAAAAAAACTAGTTTAATTAATTAAAGTCAACATCTCTTAGCCGTAAAAAGAGATTAAAAATTTCTAACAGGAGTAAGATTTTATAAGGAAAATTCTGGAGAACTAATTTCTAAACAGTCCCTCATAATGAAACAATTAATTGGTAGAACTGTTTTGCAAAAAATGTCTTTTTCGAGTTCTTTTAATAAAACTGTAAGCAAAATAAAATGATTTTTATGCAATTAGTTCAAATCAGATTTGGTTAATATAAATCAATTAATCACTTAAGTATATTGCAGCATCTTTTGGGAACGGTTTGACCGATTGCGACCAATAAAATAAAGGTAGAATTGTAGCATAATTCTAAGGATAACAATTAATTAATTGAAAAGTTATGGTAGCAGTAGAGATAAATGGATCATTCCATATAAAGCGAAAAACATATAAATAGTTTGGATGAATGGCTCTTAAAATTTAAATTTAAAAAAATTGTCAACAGTTACTAAACCCAATTATATAAAATATTATCAACTTTTAGAAACTGCTGTAAAATTTTTACTTGTCCTGTTTTTTTATGCAATGGCTTAACATTCAGTTATCATCTTGATAACGATACTATTTTTGCAATGAATTTTTATGCTGCTCAAATGGAAAAGGTACACAAGTATGAGATGTTAAAAAGAAGAAAAGATTTTCCTTGTATTAGTGGGTTTGTGCGTACGTTTTAAGAAAAGTTTTAAAGGATAAAATAAGTTCTGTATATAAGCATGGTTGTATGCGGTGTAGCATGAATTTTTACTAAATAAAAATAAAGAGAATTAGGTCACATCTAACCGCTACTTAAGGACTGACTGACTGGCTGATTATAAAATGAGAAAATTGTCAACATCATCACATCGTTGTAAAGAAACGCTCGTTTGCAATATTCTATTTTATGTGTTCGTCCTGTTTACTTTAATTTCTAAACATTAACAAATAGCTGCAGTGTAAACAAAAACCGTTTTGCACTGGCATAGGTTTCATTTCACATCGAATACAGAATAAAGTTATGGAATTTTCTTAGCAAAATAATTTCAAATTCTGCAATCATTTTTTATTAAACTTTTATTGCATTCATTTAAAAGATTAAATATAGAATCTGGTAATAGAACTTCAGTAATTAAAAGACGAGCCAACATCCATAATTAGGTTTTTGCTGATTACTATAATTTCATTGCCCATAAAGGGGGCAGTTCCCAATGTCTTCACTAATTGATCATGTTTTTAACGCAGCTTATAATCACGTATTATCTGTATTATCATTTTAATATTTTTGATAAAAGCTGCTATAACTTTTCGATCGATGCTTGATAGCTGCGTACTTTGTTTATTTTGAGAAAATTTAAAGAATCAGTTATTTTAAGAATGGAAAATCATTAAAGCCGCTTAATAAATTTGATTATCAAGTCGAGTTAAAATCTGTTTAATCTCCATGGCGAATAATGTAAAGCGAAAATCACATAAATATATTCAATAAAACTACAATCCTAAAAGTAGGCAATGAACAAACCTGCGTTGCGTATCCCTACAAAAAATGAGACTAGTCCATACATGCGTGTATGGAATACTCCAATTATATTGCGATGTCCTAGGGGTGGACCACGTAACCCAAAAACTACTCTATGTTACTAATCCAAGGGGTACCCACAGAGATTAGTTTTGAAACTACACTATTTTGCTACTCTACGGACTACCCACAGGGGTACTCCGGTAAAAATGTATACATACATAGATACATATGTATGTATCTCTGTCACTAATATAATTTAATTATAATTTAAGTACATACAAATGTGTGAGTGCGGCCCTTACATTACATTATATAGAAAATATACAAAATAAAATTCAGAAATTGAAAAAACACAAACTAAATTGTGTTTCTTTAAGCTTCCATGAATTTGTTTTAATTTTAACAGGGGAGCTGCCACAGTTTCAAGTGAATTCCAAACATTTTTAGTGATGCCAAATGGTATTTAACTATAATGTGTGCACAAATGAAATGGTCCACGGCTGCATTTATATAAAATGGACCATGTACTCCAATAATTTTTGTAGGGATGATTGTGTTTTGCCTGAAACTTAATATTCCACATACGCTGTGGTGCGTGTCTCATCATACTTAAAATAGAAAAAAACGAACTGAATTTGCACCCTACAAAAATAATCTTGGCAACAGACAATAAACTAGTAATTTTTCCTTTTAATGAAAACTATTTATCATGAAAATTTTTATTAAATTTACGAGATTGTTTTCAGATAATTTTGGCCAGCTCTTTTTTTAATAAATAAAATGTCGTGAAATTTTTTTTCTATAAAATAGTTTTCATTGCAGATTTGTTAGAATATCTTGATGATATTTTTTAAAATTAATATCTTCATTTTATAGCTGGTAGGAACATCGAAAAAATCGGTTTTTAATTGCTTTAACAAGAATAGTATAAGAAGCCACTGGATTATTTTGCTTATTGTGTAAATATCTTTATTAATATACTAATTGATTTAAGCAGAACATGCAGAAAATGCTCAAGATTTGAAATAAATTGATTATTTTTAATGAGGAACTGAAGAGAAAATAAGAAAACAATTTCCAAAATAAATTAGCGAAAACATATTTAAGAAAAATTGTGTTCTATATTTATTTTTTGAGTGTTTTTGTTTTTGTAGCATGCATCTGGCCAATTGTTTCTGAATACGAGTAGTTAGAGTTTTAGGTTTTGTAGGAGTTTTTTAAATATGTGTAAATTTTGTGATTTGTGATTAATTTTATTTAAATTTGGATGAAATTCAAGTTTTAGTTTGAAAAGAATTTCGCCATTAGTATGAGGAAAAAAACACATTAATTTCATTGTAGTGCAAAAATAAAACATACTAAAGCTAAATTTTGAAGAATATCGATTGGATTTCTAATTGTAGTGTAAATATTCTAAAGTTGCTAGCGGGTTGTTTCTAGATTATTTAAAATAAAACAAAAAAGAAGGGAGAAAATCAAGTTTGTTTGTTACCTAGTGAAAATTTGTTGAAATGATTTGTTTGTTTGTTTGTTTTTTATGTTGTATAAAATTTTGCAAGTAAAGTGGCAGAGTTGGTTGGTTGGTTGGTAGATGTTGTTATAAAAAAACGCGGTGTTGAACAAGATGTACAAATATAAATTTGTAGTTGCAGGAAGGAAATCAAAGATAAAAAAGAAAATATTTTAAAGTAATAAAAGTATTAAATAATTTCACAAAATTCTATTGGGTTTCAGTGGTTTTATAGATTTAAGGATAAATTTCTATTTGTATGTTGGCACATTGTGAGAGGGGAAAAGGATGTGAAAATTAAGTTGTTGAAATGAAAGTAATAAAACTTATTTGTATGTATTTTTTATATTATTACGAATAAACGTAATTATTATTCGAACTTATATTGATGTACATATGAAAAGTAATATTATCAGGCTGAAGTTGAACTTGTACAATTATTTGTATGTACAATTATTTGTATGTTTATGAATGAAGAGAAAAGCTTAAAAAAATTATTTGCAAAATAGGAAAAAGGATTCAAGTACTTTAGATAGTAATTTTGAGTGCTAAATATTTTTTAAAACTGAGACAGCGCTAAGGATTCAAGTGGATTTTCTCGAACACTTTTTTAATTATGAGATTTAAAAACATAAAAATACTATATTATTGTTTTAATGATAGAAACAACTAATTAATTTCATTTTAACTCATAACACTAGAAAAAAATCGATTACAAGTAGACTTGTAGAAAAAGTCCTTAAGTTTTTACTTGACTGTATTCTATAATAAGAAGAATAATATCCATTACAAAGAGCTTTTAGACAAAAAAGCTTTCTAATGTAATTCGAAATATATTTTGCTATTCTTAAAGTACATTTTCATCAAAGTTCTGTTTAACAAGAAACTTTTTTTTCTTATAAGTCACTTGATTACTTTTTCTTTTGTATGTTTTCATAGTTAATTAACATTAAAGGATTTATACATACATTCATATTGATGAAAGTATTTACAAACACATCATATTATTAATTACAGTTTTGCCATTTGATTCTCAAGTATATATTTTTTTTTATTTATGAACGTATTTTTGTCGTTTGTTTTAACTTTTACTATCATTTGTCTAAATATTCGTTTCATTAATTAAAATATATTTTTACATACTGAATAAATAAACAGTTTTGGAAAAATATATGTAAACAACTATTTACACATCGCTCACTTGCAGCAAAACTGTCATAGCTGTTAAAACATGATATTGAATTTAAGAATGAAAAATCACATACGTAAATTGAAAGTCTTGAACTCGTTTTCTGTACTTACATAATTTGCTTTTGAGTTGTGACACTATTGCAGCAAATGAGCGAGGCATGTGTGCGATGTGTGTTAATTTGTTTTATTAAATTGATGAAAAATATTCAATTTGACAAATGAAACCAAAATTTTTTCGAGTATGATTTTTAAAAGGGCAACAAATAAAACAAATTAATAAATAAAAAAAGTGATCTTATGTATGATTCAACCGAAAATAATCAAGGCATAGTGAAAAGAAAAAACTTAAATTTCAATATGAGTTGTTTTTTCTATTATTGATATGCCAATATTTTAACCTTTAACATTTTTATAAATTAAACCAAATGAAAAATCATCTATGACGTATCAAGTAAATAGTGAGTGCAGCAGTGACAACTAATGAAAATGTAAAACTAAATTTATATATAAAAAAGCTCACCTTTTCAAAGGTGGAAAAAAAGAACACACTGATAAGATAAAATCTTTTTTTTTTGTTAATTTTTACAGTTGTTGTGAATGAAACAAAGTGCAAAAGATAAGAGTTTTAGAAAAAAAGTGTTAAATAAAAGTTTATTTGAGTGCATTAAATAAATTGTATATTTTCAGTAGAACATTAATTTATTTTAAATTAAATGTCATGAAGGAACAGAACAATAAACAACAACAACATAATAACAAATCAGGAACTAAAAGGATTTGAAAACGATAACTTAATAAATCAAAATGTTGCAGTAGTTTTTCTAAATATTTTCTTATTTAACAAACGGAAACGGATGTAATGTACGCAACAACGTACAACGACAAAACAAGAATATAAAAGAAAAAAAAAAAAAACTCAACACTGTTATACAAGAAAATCTTACTATATATCAAATATAAAAAAGAACGAATGTTTCTACGGCAAAAATAGTGTTGAAAAATGTCCACAACAAATAGAAAGACAACAAACATTACCGAAAAAAAAGGTAATGGAAAGGGAAAAAATGCTCTACAAAACCAACTAAAAATAACAACCTGCACAACACAAATAATATTAAAAAAAAATAAAAGAAATAAAAACAAAACAAAACAAAACAAAACAAAACAAAACAAAACAAAACAAAAGAAAAGAAATCTGAAAAAAAATGTTTGGTGACTCTGTTGAATGAGAAACAAAAACAATTTAATTCGAAAAACGAAACTAACCCAACAACTTCTGAAGCGAAAAATAAAAAAAGTTATTGAAAAAAGTGCAACTGAAATAAGGGGTGAAATGAAAAAAAAAAAAGAAAATAACTTGAAACAATACAAAATAAGACACAATTTATAACAATTACAAGAAGAAAAACACGTTGAAAACTTAAGAATTGAAAAAAAAAATAATTTCTAAAGGATTTAATATAAAAAAAACGCGTATTGTGTTTCTTTTTCCATTGAAAATGAATGCTTTTATATTCATGAACAAAAAGGAATTTGTAAAGGAAAAATATAATTTCGTTCAAGTGGATTTGAAAAATCTTTAGATTTTTTTGGAATAATACTAAAACTTATATATTTTTTGGCAACTGTGTTAATATTCAATAAACTTATTTGTTTTATTCAATCAGACTAGAATCACGCTGCTTTGATGGTTTTGTTTTGTTTTTGTTTGCCCTTAAAAACCACTTATCGCCGCGCAATATCACCTATAACGTGGTGTTGCTAAACGTAGAAATTACTTATTTTCAAGTTTGGAGTTTTAAAAGAAGAAGAAATAAATTGAAAAAAATATGTATTTTGTATGCAACAACAACAATAGTATTAAAATTTTCTAACTTTTATTTGCCATAAAAAGAATAGCACAAGCCAAATGAAAAGATTTTACGAGAACGATCAGATCAGATACTCCTAGCAGATCTCTAGCGGCTATGCATCTCTGAAGTAATATTTGCAGTTAATCGTATTACACGCCACAATGAAATCTAGGAAAATTTATTGTGAAATGTAACAGTGCTAAATGAAATGCTTTCTTTTTTTTTTAAAAAAAAAAGACTTATTCTACTAAACAAAATACATTCAATAAAATAAATATTTACAAAAGGAATAAAAATATGAACTACAATATTACAAGAAGAAAAGAAAAATCGTATTAAATAAAAATTCATAAAAGCCACTGACTCCATTAAAATGTAACATCAAAAACCCGCCGAGAACAACAGAAAAAAATTTAACCAAAAGAATGCAATCAAATTAAAATTAAGACAGTTTAGCATTCTATTAATTGGAGAATACCTCACCTGTAAATTATTTAGCAAAGCCTGAAAATATGGCATGGCCAATAATGTGTTGGTGCGACTGCTACCACTAGTTGTACTTTGCTGTTGCAAGCTATCCTGAGGCTGCTGCACTAACTGTGAATGCTGTAAATAGGAATTATAATGGAGAAACAAAACAAGGAAAAAAATTGTAATGTATACAAAAGGCGGGGAGAGAGAAAAAAGGGGGAAAAAGAACAACATTTTTCTTTCTTTACATTTCATTATTACTAAAGTCAGTTGTAGAATTTTAATAAAAACAGTTTAAAAATATTCAGCCCAATTCAAGATTTTGTAAATTCGTGTATTAAATACAAAAGTTCTGTTATTTTTAAATCCTTGATATTGCGGTTTTAAACTCCATATAAATTTAAATTTTGGAGATGTGATATCCGAAGTATATTTTGTATTCTTTAAAAATGTAAAGATTGACTAATTTTCTAAAATACTTTAAAATTAATTCTGTAAAATAAAATTGCAATGAAAACTCATGTACACACCTCTAGTTAATGAGTTTAAATAAAAAAATCAGCACACTGTTATATATTTGTTTGTTATTATTTTTTTTACTGCACCATTCGTTTTGTTGCGCAGAATGGAAATGTACAGAAATAAAAAAAAACATTAAATTTAACGTGAAAAGTTAAGTTAAATGGTTTTTAAAAGGATTATTATACACAAGTGTATTAAAGCAACAAAGTTGTCTATATAAAAGCGGAAGGGGAGATATAGCGATAGATCACAGAGTTTTTAACTTTAACCCTACTGAAGCGTTACATTAAAAAAAAATAAACAAAAAACCACTGTATTAAATTCATAAAACACTTGTTAACTAGATGATAGAATGTTTCTTTCTCTTTTTTTTTTGCATAAAAAAAAGCTAACCGCCGACTATAAATTGTTTATAAATGCCAAACACGTTCCTAAACCAAAGGACTGAAGCTTAGCCGTGAAATAATGAACATATTCTATGGGCAGAATATTAAGACCTGATAGACTAAATGCTGTTTGAGGCCAACATAGGGAGGCTTACAATGATTTATACTTCAAGTGTAAATTAATAAATATGCCTGTTACATGAATTTTGATCCTCTTTACAGAAGTCCTCGTATTAAAAAGTTGTAAATAAATAAAATCTATCTAAATAAAACCTGGTAAGTCAGTCATTTTAATCTCTACGGCAAATAATGTTAATCCAGTGTCTACTTCACAGTTTCAATAGAAATTGATTGGTATTCTACTATTGCTAGCCTAAAAGTAGGCAATGAATAAACTTTGAGGGCGTATAATTGGTTTTTGCCTGAAACTTTATATTCCACATACGCTGTGGGACTCAAAACACACTGAAAGAAGGAAAAAACTGAGTTTCCACGACACAAAAATAATTTTGGAATAGACAGTCAATAAATATTTTTTGCCTTTAATCCAAAATAAATGTCAGGAAAGTTATATTTTAATTTATGAAACTAATTTTTAGAATATAATCTTGTCAAGCTTTTTCTTTACGCATTTGTTTTTTTTCCATATATTCGTAACAAAATTTAATGAATTATTTCATCTTGTGAACTTAATATTTTTGGAAAAAAAAATTTAGTTTCTAGTTATTTTAAGTATTTTAATGGTAACTTTTTTATTATTATGTACTCTTGTAAGTATGTAGCACGTATTTTTAAGGGATGCTTCATATCGTCCCCTTGATGAAACCTTGAACACGTATGAGTAATTTCTTAATTCATATTAATCATACGCATTTTATAAGGCTTATCATAAAAAGGATCATTGTGAATATACGTGATAAAACAACTTTTGCAGCCTTTTTTTTCGTTAGTTTGCAGTATGCCATAAAGAATAATTAACTTTTTAAGAAAATAAAAACAGAAGGCTTGCTTAATAACTGACAACAATTCTTTTAAGTTTATAGTTGTTTACAAACATTAAATAAGCTGTTTATGCAAAGTCGTAATTCTTTGCGTCTCTAGAGGTTCAAGTGAGATGGTTTAATAAAACTTTAACATTTTTCTAAATTAGTAAACTAATTATTTGTTATATTAGA
Organism: Lypha dubia; assembly: GCA_947311025.1. Classification (NCBI taxonomy): domain Eukaryota; kingdom Metazoa; phylum Arthropoda; class Insecta; order Diptera; family Tachinidae; genus Lypha; species Lypha dubia. Next base: position 125,590,267 of record OX371261.1, on the reverse strand, counting down.
TTAAAAACTTTTTAAAACACATAAGATCTGGGAAATAAATAAATACTGGCTGCATACAAAACACATACAGAGAAAAATTGAGACTACAAACAATCGTATGTATTGTTGAGGGAGTGGCATTAAAAATATTATTCTCGTAAATCACGCAGAACATATGCTTAAAGTTTCGGCTTTATTTGTACTCAATAATTACTGAAACATAATTATTTAAATTTTTTAATTGTTATGCGTATCATTCACTACAAGCTTACCTCATCGCCCATAACACTGCTGTCCGCATGCTGTTGCACAACATCAGACTTTGGACGACCACTGCGTTCTTTGGTATTTAGCTGCTGCTTACGACGTGTGGTTTGTGTACTGGAAATGGAAAAATAAAAACCATAAATTATATAGAATTTTTTTCAAATGAAAGTTTGAATTTACTATTTTTTGTAAAACAAATTGTATAAAATAATAATTGATTGATTAATTGTAGAAAGGTAATTTCGAAAATGGCACATTTTTAAAGTCCTTCAAATAGCTGAAACTCTTGCTTTTGTTAGTTTATATTTAAATTTTTTAATATTTATTTCATAACAAGTGTAGCTAACATAGCAGTTGTACTTCAGAAGACTTAAAAGAAATGAAAAATCTTTTCTTCCCTTTTAGCTTGTTGATATTTTCCTAAATTAAGTTAATTTTGTATAAGAAAAATATTTTTATGGAATAAATTATATTGTAAAAATTCTGTAGCATTCATTCTTTTCATATTCAACTCCATTATCTAGTTTTTTTATTATTATTATCTACGAGTATATACAGGGTGTCCGCCGGAAAGGTATACTATTTTGTTTGCTGTCATTTTGGTAAACTTTAGTCTTTACAGTTTATATTTGCCAGTCGTGAAGTAGACACGTGGCAAAGTTATTCGATAAACCAACGTGTTTTAAAAGATGTTACAGCTCACCCATGAAAAACCCGATTTTCTTGAAAAAATCATAATGAGTGACGAGGCACATTTTCATTTTAATGGATGTGTGAATAAACAGGATAGTCGGTTCTGGGCAATGGGAAACCCTCAAATTATTCATCAGTCACCTTTGCATCCATTAAAAGTGATAGTCTGGTGTGCAATTTGTTCAGAAGGAATCATTGGACCTTACTTCTTTGAAAATGAAAACTGTGAATGCGGAGCGATATCGTGATATGATTGAAAACTTTTTAACGCCACAACTGCATTATTTGGGCTTGATTAACATGTGGTGTCAACAAGACCGTGCCACATCGCATACAGCCAGGATTACAATGGAATTACTGCGAGTAGTTTACCTTCCCGGTGGACACCCTGTACGTATGTATGTAATTCTTTGTACATTCATGGCAAAATAATTTGGTTTATATCATTCTTCTTGCATTTTACTTTTCAAACTGATTTTTTCTCATGTTTGCCAGAAAGTATTGTCGTAGCATTCAACCATATTTCATCCGTTATTAACAATGTTTGTTGTTCTATTTTTATACATGTCGGTATGTGAATTAAGAAATGAAAAAAAAATTATATTCATTGACTTGAACAAAATGTATAGAAACTTTTAACAAAGATTATTAAGCAAATATTCATAATATTTCAGTTTTTATAAAACTTCATCTCTAGTAGATTTTTTAATTCATAAATTTTCTTCAAAAAGGTGGTCTTATGATTTTCATTTACAATTTTCTTGACAGACAATTTTCGTAATATTATAATGCTTTTTTTTTAATAATTTTGCATCAACTGTGTTACAAGTTGCTCGTGAGAATCACAAAGCCTTAATTGATATAAATATAAGGAATGAATTTGTGGTAAATAACAAGACCAGATATGTTTCTGTTGTACGGTGTAATTTACAAAAATTATAGTGCATAGTTGATAAAATCAAATGAGAAAGTTTTGTACCTTAAAAAACCGATTTACCTGTTATCAGTCGCTGTCATATCAGCTGCAGTCAGTGGTTCTGTACCACTTTTCTCTCTCACCAAACGCTCTGGATGAAAAAAAATAAATAAATAAAATTTTTGGTACAAGAGATTCAGTAGACATAAAATCGGTTTTATTTCTCTTGTTTTAAAATTTATATCAAATAAAATTTAATCGATTTATTTACCTGATTCATGCTTTTCCCAATCCTCCTGCCTCTGGCCTGGCTTAGCTTTTACATCGATCGTAATCTCGGCACTACTCAAGCCAGCATGACACGAGTAAACGCCTGCATCACGAAACGTTATATCCAAAATACGCAAGGCCCCCTTTTTGGACACTTTAAATTTCCTGGACTTGGCCAAAGGTTTATGGTCCTTGCTCCACTTTATTTTGGTGCGATTGTAACGTTTCACCGGACACTTAATTTTGACTTGAGTGCCAAAGAACACAACACCAGCGCCGCCTATCTTCAAAGTGATTTTCGATTTTTTGGGATCATGTTGTATGTGTGTCGTATTGCTGATTTGTATAAGAGGTTTTGGATCTTCCGGTGGACAGGGTTTGACATTGCAAGGTTTCTTATCCGGTGGCTTAGCACTGGGACACATGGACTCTGGTCTTTCGATTTTATGTTCCTGAGCCATGATTTGTTTGCACTCTACTTTACGCTCTTTAAAGCCATAACCGCAAGTATGAGAACACTTTGACCATTCTCCCACATCCCAGCGTACCGGACAATCCAAGACATTGCAATATTGACGATCTGCCGGTGGAGGTTGGGGGCACATACTATTTGGCACCACCATAGTGTTTTCACCACCCCTGGTCACTTCGTGAATGCATTGAACTTCCCTCGTTTTAATACCAATACCACAAGATTTGGAGCATGGAGTGTAGTCCGAATAATTCCAACGTGGTGGACATGGCCTGTCATTACAAGTCCTGACACGAGCTTCCGGCTTGGTTTCCGGTGCGCACAAAAATGGCGATACAACACGACTATTATCCTCACGCACACAATTAATGATGAGTTCTTCTACGCCACCCAAACAACTGGCACTGCAAGAGGTGTAGCCTTGTTCACGCCACATGTATGTTTTGCCCGGCTCAGATACACCCACTTTGATGGAATCACGTGGATATTGATCCTCATAGACGTGGGATGGTAGCATGCAGGGATCTTCAACACAACGTTCTACTTCGTCGTGTGGCTTAAGGCCTTCGCACAGTGAATCATTAACGGTGGCCAAAGTGCGTGAGTATTCCAAAAATATTTTACATTTATGAGTACGTCGTTTGATACCTTCGCCACATGTCACGCTGCAGGGTGACCAGTTGGAATCTTTAATGTAACTAGAAATAAAGATATCAAGCATTTTTCACCCAGTTTATTTAAGGCGAGTGAGCGTTTTCTTTTTGTGTTTATTTATGAGATATTTATTAAATTTAAAATGGCTACAAAATCATTATTTATTAATTTCGTCTTATATTTCCTGTAAATGTTTTTCATTTGTTCTTGTTTCGTGTGAATTTACTTTATTTTTGTGGTTGAAATATTTCCTTCCTCAATAAGTTTTAGTTTGGATTCAACGCCTCTTTGACATTTGGAAATATGTTAAGAATTCAACTGAGAAACAAATCGTTAACGTTAAACATATGACGGTCTTCTCTTATGAAAGCCGTTCTGGCGCGTAAATGTGGCGCCACTTAACATCCGTTTTGGCAGAAAGCTTTTATATAATTTTTTCGAAATAAATATATTGAGTATACGAGTAGTTTTTTCTATATTCGATTGCCAAATAAATGGTAAAAAAGGGAAAATATATTTCACTCTAATCTTTGGTTAAATAATTAATAACAAAAACAGGCTAAAAATTATTAGTATGAAAAATTATGTTGTTGCAAATGCTAGTTTCAGCAGCAGTCAGCATAAATTTTTAATTTCTAACATGTTGGCATGCTTTTTAATCCGAATGATTAACTTATTTCAAAAGCATTCGGTTGCTCAAACGTTTTTTTTTCTCCTAAGTTTTCAATAATAAAAATCGTTTAATACTTATTAGTTTACGCTTACATATAGTCAATTATACATACCGGCAAATGTACATGCACACGTGTACATGTAAGTATTCTCTAGCAATGTTAATTCCTTTAAATAATTTTATATTTTACTAAGTTTTCTGCTCTTTCTGTTTTTTCGCATTTCCATTCAAAATTACTCTATTATTTATTTTCCATATTAATAGAATCAGTTTATTTGTAAAAAATATGTTTCCATAAAAGGAAAATCAAGAAGCGATGATACGATTTAAAAATACATTAAGGAAAAACGAAAAAAAAAAATAAAATTATTTCCTCTTCTAATTGAGTGGTAGCGCGAAACAAAAAAAAATTCAACAAGAAAAAAATCTTACAAAAACACAAATACATACGTACACATATACACAACGTCATTGACGCTTAACGACTGCCACTTAAATGAGGGTGAGTAATAATAAAGCTTATCAAGCCTACTCATCGTCATCGTGAAAAGCTACAAACAAACATCAAACAAACAATGCAACAAAAACATCAGCATTGGCACTTAAATTACAAGCACTTAAATCCATTAACAGCACTTATTACACTCTTTCATAGTTAGTGACAACTACTTGAAAATATTATAGTGGAGACGAGGGTCATCTAAAGAGGTTTCATTTAGAAATTGATTGTAAAGTTTTCTGTGTTTTTTTTTCTCTATTATTTGCTCAAAAGTTTATTAAAGTGAATTCTTTTGACTTATTGTTGTTATAAAGTGTAAGTAATTATACGGCTACTGCTGTCTACAATAGTGATTAGTTATAACAATTCTACCAGAAATTTAAAGAGAAAAAGACGGATAGACCGACGAAAGGACAACAAAAACTAGTCTGGCATATAAAAGAGTATGTCAAGTGCCATCTATTGTAATAAAAATCCGTGTGGCCGAAGCAGAAGAAAGTATCAGTTGTACGTTTAATTAAAAATACTAAAAATTCTTTTACTTACGTTGGTTCTGAAGGCTCATTATCTCTTGACGAATATCCGCCGCTGGATGTTAAACGCATTGTCCTGGGTCCATCTGATTCATCCTGATGCAAACGACTGACAGTATGATGAGCATACACCGATGGTTGATCATTATATGAAGCATCATCGGATGATATATTCTCATCATCCATATCATCTGAATCTTCGTCATCATCTTCGTCTTCTTCATCGTCCATATCTTCCTCATTATCTACGGCACTCTTATATATTTAAGAGATAAACAAGAGAAAATAAAAAATTAGATAAACTTCAATACATTTTTTGTATGTTAAAAAAATGTAATACAAAAAATAAACCTTTCATTTATATGAGAATGATAATAATAATAATAATAAATTACTGTTAGAAAATTACCCGAGGACCACTGCTGCCCACAATTATCTTGCCGCCACTCATTGAGCCACCACCATTACATGAAGCTCCTGTGGTACACTGTTGCACGCTCGAAGGTTTTGTTAGAGGATCACATTTGGCGCTTAATCTGCCATCGGGTGATTTACATTCAACGCCACGCATTTGAATACCCTGGCCACAGGATACGGAGCACTTTAGTTTGCATTTAAAGAAATAAGAAACAGAAAAACAAAAAATTTTGTGTGAATTTCAAGTGAAAAAAAGCAATTCAGTTGCTAATAGTGATAAACTTTATATTGTAAAATTGCTTTTATAATTTTATTTTTTATTTTTGGGGAAATTTCTTTTGAAATTGTATTTAAGCATTTCCATTATTTATCTGAACATTTTCCTAATCTTTACTTTTACATGAACTCAAGATTACCACAACAAAAGCTGTATCATGTGGCTGGTGATTTAAATTGTAATACATACGATAATAATTTTGTTTTACTACAAAACTTGTGGAAAGCAGTATTTTGTTGCAAGTATAATTTTAATATGTATGGAAATGTTTATGGTTGTATGTGTAAAATTACAACTATAACAAGTTTTCACAATATTTCATTTATGTATATGATGCAACGTGCTTTTCAAAAATTATATAAATTCATGTCTAATGCAGAACATTTTGAAGCTTTTAAAAGAAATTTTGCTTTTTTCGGCCACAAAACATTTTGCAGTCAGAACAAAAAAAAAAATAACCGGCAGTTACTTAATCTCTATCAAAGGCAAGTTATCAACACGTACAAGGCTAAAGTGGCATGTAGAGCCCAAATTAACTTGTTTCCAAATTTTTTTTTTGTAAAAGCACTAACCAAATAGTTGGTTTTTTGTTACAACAGTTTCCAAGATATATAAAAAATTTTCCCAAAAATATTTGACTATAAAAAATAAAAGCATGTCGTTCGTGGCATACACATACACTCATTACAGGTTTCTACAGTAACAAATGAAACAATGTTAAGGAATGTATTAAAAGAAAAAGAACCACTTACTCCTGTCCACTCTTCAGCTTCCCACTTTGGACACTCTTCCATAATGCACTGTTCTTGTGTTGGCGGTTTTGGTAGGGGGCATATTACGTCCGCAACCTGCAATGAGTACAAAAATAGAAAAAAAACAAAACATGATAATTTAAGCAAATGTAAAACAAAATTACAAACATGAAATGCAAAAGACTGAAAAAAGAAAAATAGAAGAATAAAATGTACCACTTCAAGCTCAGCAGTAAAGTTTGTTATTTGTTGTACAACTTTGTAGTTGTTAAACAGTAGCAATTGCAGCAACTACAACATCAAAATAATAGTCGTCGTGATTTTGCTCATCATGTAGCCAAAAGGCAGAAAAATTAGTAGAACTTGAACGAGCCACATTGCTTCCGACTGAAGTTGCCAGATTGTTTGTAAAGTGAACTGGTGTAACATCCCAATTTTTTATGGTGGGAATTTAAATTTAAAAATATTTTTTAATTATTCAAGTTTAACATTTATATTGAAGCAAGGGAATTTTCAATTTGAGGCATAGAAAAATATTAGAAATTTTGAAAGTTTTTACTTAAAATATTTCAATTAACAACTTGTTAATTGAGTTTTTCAAATGCAGGCAGCAATAAATATTTTAATTGATATTTTTATATACTTTTATTAATATTTTAATTGAATAATTAAAAACTTTTAATTAAATTTCTTATCCAAGACTTTTTTATTTGATATTTACATTAAATCTAAAAATAGTTATTTTTTTTATTAATTGAATGTTCAGAGACTTCAAATTGAATTTTAACTAAAGCTTTAAAAATAGCAATTAATTTATTATTTCCAAATCAAAACAATTTTCAAATAAAATGGAAATTTCTCAAGACGTCTATCTGTCTGTCTTATGTGCTAACTTTACTGATCCCTGTAATATATTAAAAATATTCCGAAACATTTAAAAAATTTAGGTGTCTGTTAAAAATAGATAAAATATTTTTGATACAAGCAATAATATTTGGTGCTAAATATCTTTTGTCGTAAGTCGCTTAAGGTTAAAAGCCTTTCGTATCGTCATCGTAATTTTTAATTTTATTGTTTAGAAAAACGCCCAATATAATGTTTGTTCATGATTTATGATTTAACATGAAATTAAAGGAAACTAAAATTGAAGGAAATAATTTAGAGAATCTATGACTTGAGTCAAACACTCAAGTGGGCAAGTTTGAAATTCAGCAGTAAGTGAAAGAACACTTTCATTTGTCTTTTCCCAGCTGATTTAAAAAAATTGATAAAGAAAACGTGACGTATGTGAATCAAGTCTTGGTAATAACATACAAATTATCTTATTTATGTCATTTTCACTTCATTCAAATTTCCGTTTTTTTAAAATTAATACCAAATAAAAAGCAAACACTAAAAAACTTACTCTTGTTTTTATACCATTATTTTCCTCAGCACACACAACCATACGTTCTCGTACTCCTGGACCACACAGACGACTACAAGGACTCCAATCATCGGCCACCCATCTGAAAGGGCAATATAAGAAATAGATTTTGTGATTCTGTGATGAAGAACAGAAAAATCAGTTGAATTTAGTGGAGAAGAAAAACGGACAAATTAAAAAAAATGTTTCGCTATTTTTATCGTATAGTTTTTTTATATCAATTTTTATGTGTTCAATTTAAAATTTTTAATTGCTTAAAATTTTAACTTTTTTTAACATTAAACATATTCTGGTCTTTAAACCATTTTCAATTATTTTAGAAAATAATTAGTTTCCAAAAAACAAAAAAAAAAACAAAATTAGAAAACTTAATATTATTTCCAAAATAAGTTGGAAATAGAATTTCGTTCTTAATTAGAATATTTAATTTTCTATTGTCATTAAAAGTTGGGTTTGCATGTTATTTGTTAAAGTTACATTTTACAATTAAACCATTTTTGCAAACATTAAATTACATTTTGAGGTTTTTAACCCAAAAACAAAAAAAAAAAAAAAACAAACCAAAAAACATTAAATTTAGCATGTGAATGTGAAGCAAAGAAACAAAAAAAAGGGGTTAAAAAATGGAAAAGCATGTGAAATGGCTGTAATAAAGTTTCAAGGGAAAAATAGTTTTTCCTCTAGTAGTTTGCAACATGCTCCTCAATATAACTTTATGTGAGTGAGTGCTTCAAGCCAAACTACTTTAACATTTAAGAAAAACCACAAAATTCACCAGATGCAAGAAAAGCAACTCTGCATTTCGTCTTTCCTACTGGCAAATACTTAAAATCTTTTGCAGTTAAAGAGAATGAATGAAAAGTTTATTTAAAAGGAAAACTTACCTGGCCGGACAGGTATGAGTGTTACACAGCTCCACCGAAGGCTCCGGACGATTGGCAACATTGCAGAGAGCATCTTCTACCTCTGCGCCAGTGACACGATTGCGGCACACAACACGAGACATCTTGTAGCCTTAAATACCAAAAAAAAGAGGAAATAATAAAGGAAGCAGTTTGGAATAAAAATTAAATTTATTGATTTTTTAAGATTTACATAAATTTTGAATATAGTTTTGCCAACTTAAATAAAATCGTGCAATAAAACAAAACAATCGTCATGATTAAGAAGGTGTTTTAGAACCACTCTGACTTGACTGTTCTCCTTTTATTCACACAAAAGTGAAACCAGAATAATGCAAATGTTCTAGATTCAAAAACTGATGGTTTAATGCTTGTGCTGCAACACTTTTTAACTCTCCAGTTACAGTGGCTTAAGTGGTTTTATACAAAAAAAATAAAAATGCTGGCAATGGAAATCCAGCTTAAACACTATATTCAAAATTTGCAAAAGCTAAAAATAGTTTTCCTTTCAATATTTCCATAAGCGGATTATAAAGAATTTTTATATGAATTATTCCTAAGAATTTTAAAATTTTATAAAAAAAATGTTTTATATATTTTACAATTATTTTAAATGCGTCCTTTCATTTAATAGTTGACAAGTGTGTCCTTGTAAAAGTTTCAATGGCTGTTTGTTTGTATTTATTCAATTATTGATTATTGAACTATTGAAAAAAAAACAAAACAAAACTAGCTGCTTACGAGTGCATAGTTCACCTTTCCTGCCATTTTTTTAAAATACTTTTACTATGAAAATTACTTGAAACCAATTGCTAAGCAAATACTGTATATTTGCATTTGTAAAGAATCAGACAGAAATAAATTATTCCACATTGTCAAGCAAATACTCGTACAAGAAAAATTAAATATTTCGTGATGATGGCATAATAAAATCATTTTCTTTGAATGGTTATTTTTCTTTCATAATTTATAAATACAAACTTCAGTCTTTTTTATTACCCAATAATAAAATAATAAAGTTATAAGAGTAAAATTTTATTTTTTGTTTTCACTGCAAAAAAGAAAAAAAATGTAGCTGCTTTTCAAAGGACATTTTCTTTAGCTTTTAAGTTGCGTGTCTTAGATATCGACTAATAATCAAAAGTATTACAATGCAAATGCTAACCAGACAATTGATTTGTTCATAAATTTTCTATAAGAAACAGTCTGTTTTCAATCTAATTTCCATACGAATTTTCTAGATTGTAGACACTGCACTTCAACGGTATAATAAAATTGATATGAAAATGATAAAAATGTAAAACGCAAAGAAGAAGTAGATTTAAAAAGAGAAAAAAAAAAAAAATATTAAATAGCTTCTTACCACCACCACACGATACCGAACACAGCGACATTGGTGCTATCTCCCATTGATAATGTGTTTGGGAACAGGAGCTGCTATCGCCACCACAAATACCGCAACTATCGACTTTTTTCGCAGAGCCAATTTTTAAGTCGCAACCAACCCGCTGAAAATATATAAGAAACCACAAATATTTATTTTTATTTAGTGGCAGCTAAAATTAATGTAACTTAAATAATAGTCAGAAATTCAAAACAACCACCCCCACCCACTGTGTCAAAGTCGAAGAAAAAGTTGTATGAAAAAATACAGTAAAAACAAAAACAATATAAATGCAAATTTATTTGAACTAAAACTTGAAAAAAGGAACAGGTATTTATGTCAGACAAATGTTGTTCTTTTTTGAAAAGAAAAACAACAATACCAAAAATGTTCTTCGCGTATTTGTTGCTGTGTTTGAATTTGAAATAAACACCATAAATATAAAAATACTTAAGACATTTCTTAGCATTAAGCGGTGACATCTATTAGATAATAAATCAAAAATTTTAATTGCTGCAAAGTGGCCTAAAGAAATGATACACTTGGATTATTAAACGATTCGTTCATTTCATTAATTTTCTTTTGTCTTTAAGCAGTTCTCCTTTTGTTTTTATCTCATGGTCTGGCGAAAGCTGCTTGATTTTTAGATTCTTAGCAATATTTATTTTTAAATTTTGGTACGATAGCACACAATCCAATACAATCCAATACAAAAGAAAAAATATTACAACCACTTGAATTGTAAGACAAATAAATACACCTACTAAAGTAAGCAAACTGCCAAAGAAAACAAAATATTATATTTACTAACCGCAAAGTGACATGTTGTCATTTATTACAACAAATTAGTACGTCAGAAAAGATTTATTGTTTGTGGAACTGGCGTGACTGGTATGAAAAAAGTAAATATTGTTTAAGGACAACAGTCGCCATTGTGAAAGCAGATATTTTTTGAATTCTTTTACAGGTTTGTTTGGTTTTCTTTCACCTTCGTATTCGATTGTTTTACTACCCAGAGATTTTTAAATTTTACACAAAGTTCAAACAGTGTCTTGTTTTAATGTGCAATGAGAAGTAAATAAATAAAAAAAATATGTATAAAAAATTTACTAAAGAAACAAACTTCTCAAGGACATAAACACAAAGTTGCTATCGACACATTTGCTTTTAATTAATTGAGCAGTTTCGTTTTTGAACAGAAAAATTCTAAAATACTTCCACAAGTAAATGAGATAAAATAAATATTAAATAAAGATTTTTTGTATATATTTAAGGGGCGGAAAAAAAACAAGTTTTGCTCCATAAGAATTATAATAAATATAACCCATAATGTTTCCAATATTTTCAATTATTTTAAAGGCTTTTCAAACACCTGTTGTTTTCATTCAAACAGGCTTAATTTGGTATAATTATTTTTTCGAGACAGAAAATATTTGCTAGCAACTTACTTGACATTTTCCTTGTATGCACATGTCCAAGCTGCCGGAACGGCAGCGAGTACCATCCAAAATTGTAGGACTTAATTGAACAACAACACTTAATTCATCATAGTGTTCAGAATCATCGGCAGTTGCTTCGGGTGAAATATCATCGCTTAAGTGGGCTGGTCGACCTCTGAAAATTACAAACATTCAAACTTTTATAATATTAGTACAAATATGAGCGTGATAAATTATAAATAAACATCACTTATACGTCATGCAATTGTTAAGCTTGAGAAGTTTTATCAATCATACGCACAGAGTGGTCAATTTTGTATTGTGAAGGTTATATATTTTTTTTACTTCTTATTGCAAATATTTGAAATGAATTTTATTTTATTGAATAAAATGAACAATAAATGTTTCATTGAAACTTCTAAATTAATAGTATCCGCTTTAAATTGTTTATTTATAGTTAATTTTCTTTTTTAACCAGTTTTAATTTTGCTTCCACCGCTTGTGAACCATCATCATTTCGCATCTTTCTTTGATTTGTGAAGGTTATTTTGAACCTCGCTTTGATATTTACTTGTTTTTTTTTTTTTTAATTAGGACCAGCACTCAGGGGATGAGTGGACTTGCGTATGCAAAGCATTGAGCCGGAACTAGGAAAATAGGTTTTGTGAAGGAGGATACATGAAGTAGTGTTTGTGGACATTCGATTTGAACCCTAAAACACTGAAAGAGGCTGGAAAGATCGCTGCGGGGAGTTTATTCCACATACGAACAGTACGGCTAAAGTACGAATTCTCTCTGTAATGCGTAGTGCGGATCACTGGCGTATCGACCACAAAGGGATGTGCTCTTGATGAAGAGCGTGTTGTACGTGAAAAGTGACGGGTTTCGGGAACAAGTTCCCTGATTTCATTAGAGCACATTCCGTTGTAGTAGCGATAGAGCAACGAAACACACCCAACATTGTGTCGATGCTCCAATGAGTGAATAGAGTTAGCTACCCTACTGTCATCGATAAGCTATCCTATCCTTCATTACGTATGTACATTGCAAGACTCCTGTGTAAATTAAAAAGAGATAGGAGGTGATAACCAGGCATATAAAAATCCTGTGGATCAGAGTTTTCAGACACCTGGGTCTCACATACCGCGAATACATCCGGCCGATTGAGACAAATGTAAGCATACACAGAGAAAAAGTTCGACCTCAGCCCCCTAATGTTACAGAAGTCAATTCTGAATTGACCTACCATAAAAGTATGCAAAATTCAAGTCATACGTAGATTTTGTGATGCCGATACCAATGATATTAATCGCTGTCGTTAGAGTGTTCAGTGACCAGTGCTATGCCTTCGTCAATGAACAGTCAAACAGCAACTAACACAATGGTATCAGGATAACAAATGTTTTTTTTTTTTTAGGAAAAAAATGGAACGGCTGACACTAATTTAGAGCCATAAAAGCCATTTATTATTTATTATAATTATTTTAATTATTTTTTTATTTAGCGTCACGGTGTCAGTACTATGCAGTGTGCCAACACTGGTGCCTCACGGCCCGTTATTAATTTTTTTTGAGTTATGTTTTTATTGTATTTTTTTTTATATGTATGTATGTATGTATGCATGTTTGTTTTGATTTTGTATATTATATTGTATGTATGAAGTTTTGGATTGGGATGTCACTTGTTTCTTTGTTTTTGTACAGAAATATGCACTGAATGCACTTTCATATATTTTCTTTAACGTGTGTATGTATGTATGTATGTATGTATGTATGTATGTATGTTATAATAGAAGAAAAAAGAAACGCTTGACGACAATAATGGACGATACGCGGATAGCATTTGCACACAGCAGAAAACAAACTCTAATATTTATTTAAAATTTCTGACCACAAATATAAAAAATAAAGCCACAAATAACCAGAAAAAGCATATTGTTGGAAAACTATCACCAAATATATTTAATTTTATAATTTTTCCATTTATTCCTTAATAAAACTGCCAGAATTGGAAAATGTCAAAAGCCACAATATAATTCACGTGTACGGGTGTTTGTTTTGCTCTTATCAACGAAATTGGATTGCGTGGTTCAACATGGCAGCAAATATTTTCCAGCAAGATAAAATATTAAAAATATGTTTGCATAGAGATAGAAGAGAAACACTCCCACTATATTTTGCAACTGAAAATAAAACATATTTGCTGAAACAGCTTGACGTATTTTTTTTTATTGCTTCAGGATCAAACACAAAAATGCAGGTAAGTAAGAGAAATATGTGTGGTATTTTCTGTTTGAAACAAAAACAAACCTGCAAGTCAATGCACAAGGCTCAACGTAATCATAGTGTGGTGTCCATTTATATAAAGTACCATCGTATGGTACATCATTGTTCGCAGCGCACTGTTGGGCTCGAAAATCCAATTTCTCAGGACATGGCTGCATATTGCAAATACGATAACGTACACTGTCACCCTTACAACCATTGACGCTTTGGCAGCGACGTATTTGTTGCATAACACCACCATCACAGGTGCGTGAACACGTTGACCATTCAGACCATGAAGTCCAACCACCGGCTCCAGAATGACTATTCCTAGAACTGCTACTGCTGCTACTACTGCTACTACTACTGCTCATAGAAGAGGATGGTACACTTTTGGCTGAACGTTTTTGCTGAGATGAAACACACTGTTGGAAATACATTTTAAAATTTTTGAAAAATGCGAAAATTAATATTTAAAAAAATAATAATTTGTCTTACTTCTAGCTCGTTTTCTAAATCGGTGGCTGTGCTCCAGGTATTATCAAAGGCTTGGCTGGCATTTAGTTTTTTGGCCAATGTGGCATTATCAATCAATACTATTAACTGCAAATAAATATGAAAGAAATTTTATTTTAAAAGCTAGGAAATAAATTACATACATAATTATGAGTTTTAAGTCTCAATTTTTATAATTTCCCTTTTTTTCCTTTAATTATTAAACTGTGCAGTGAGAACAGATAATATTGCCTAAAGCAACATGCGGTTTCTTATTTCCTTTCAATATAGAATTTAAAAGAAGGCAAAACACAAACATTTGTTGTTTTTCTATTAAAAGTTTTGGTCTGCTGTTTCTACTCTGTAGAAAAGAATGTGTGTGTGTTTGTATGTATGTGACTAAGTTAAGTCACCTGAAAATATTTGTCACATAATTATTTTTGTGGTTGTAATCAAAAATTTAGTAAAGTTTAGGCAATATTTTTCTGATGTATTATGTATGGACAAACACGTCCTTCATACACATTAGATTCTATATCGCAATGTTTGCATGTTCTTTTCTCGGAATGGCACACACATTTACACAAAAATTGTTATTAGTCCCAAGAAGGGCACGTACAAGAATGTTGGTATAACCTGCATTATATAATAGCGTTTGTCCGAGGCATGTTGAAGGGGAACAAAGTATAAAATTGCAGTAAATAATTCTATAAATTTGGAAAATAACTGGCTGAAAATGACAGATGAAAATGAAATAGAGCTAAAAAAATTAATATGGTGTTTGGCTGAAAGGCCGAATTTATTGGAAAGAAATATTTTGAAAGGACAAATTTATTATTATTTTTTGCTAGCAAAATAATAATAAAATTTTTTATATGAAAAAGTCCTCACAAAAATGTATAGATCAAGAGCTAAGAAAGAATTGTAATGTAAAGCGGCAGTCACGGCACAGAAACCCTGTGCTGAAAACAAAAGTGAAACTACTGAAACTCAATTTCATGACCAAAGAATTAAAGATACGCAGTAATTTCCATCACAGATAAGCATTAATAATTTAACAATTAATTCTGTAGATGATTGTAGGCAGGAAATCTTTAATTTTTTTTTTGTTGCTACGTGTTTGCTCAAAATATTTGTCACAGCTTTGAACATAAAAACAAATGTAAATGTACAGACAAATATAAAATTGGTAACATAATTATCTACTTATAAAAATAAACTGTTTCTACATTTCACTCCGACAGCATTAAAACGTCTTATAGATCATGCTTTGTTGCATATTAACTACCCCAACCAATTACTGTAGAATATTAAAGTTTCTGTATATACGAAATGAAGAAAAAAAATAAATTTTATATGAAATATTTGGTTAGAGTTTTTAAAAGAAATAAAGTGGAAATTACGTCCTACGTCTGCCACAATTAATATTATAGTGAATGGCAGTTTTCCACAAAACAAAATACGGCATTTTATTGAACTAATCTGCATGCATCGGCACACAGAGGCAAAACTGCCTAATAAATTCAATAAGATTTTCCCTATGAAACGTTTTTAGGCTAAGGGGTATCCCAGCAGGAAGAAGCGAAGATCTTTCCGAAGAGTTTCCTTATTATTTTTAGGTGGTAAATCCTTTTAATTTTATCACGAAGGAAAATACATAAAATCAAGAAGAAAACTTGTTATTCACAATTTTTTTACCCAGAAACACAATCCATAGAGAAAAACTTTTTTATTCTATTAGGTTTTCATATGAATTGTATAAAAAAGGGATTTCTTATTGATTTCATTAGGACATCTTATTAATTTTAAAAAAGGTATTCCTTATTGATTTCATTAGGTTCCTGTATGATCATGTGTAAATCATCTTCTTAAACTGGCTGCTAACATGTTGCAAGGTGTAGTAGTGATGTGGTTAGAGTGCCTATTTACTAAACCGAAGCTCCTTGGATCGAGTCCCAACAGACTACGTAAGTTCGATTTCTCAATTGTATTTGAGAATTTTGCTATAAAATTTTAAAAATTAAAATTGTGTAAATTTTGATCAGCTCTACGGGAATTTGGCTATTTGTGGGCACATGTTTGTTAATTTTGTTCTGTTTTATTAGGTATTTATTAGGCACTGTTTTCTCTGTGCAGGATATTTTTCACATAAAAAGAATAGTAATAAAATATTTAATTATGATTCTGATTGTGGTGGTTAATAAAACGTATTTATTATTGAAAGACATCTAAGACTATTTAATTAAGTTTTAATAAACTTTAATCAAGTTATTTAAATTATTAAATAATACAATCTGTTACAAATTGTTGATTTGTAACAAAATTTTCTCCCTAATAAAATATATATAATTTTTAATTGTCAGCTAAAATATTATGATGCGTTTAAGAATAAAAAGACGATGACCCCTTTTTGGGTGACCACATAACATTGATAAAATTAAGGTAATTGTTTAATTAAATCTCATCGAAAAATATTTGATTGGTGTAATTTTTTGAAATCTCAAACACACGAATAGTAAGAAGTATAATTGTAAACAATTTTCCATCCCTGAACTACATAAAAAATATAACACAAATTTGTAATTAGATTTCATTGTTGTAGTTGTCGGTGTTTCTAACAAAATGTCTAGTATTGTGTCTTTTATATATTAAGAACACAATCAAACGTCAATACAACGTCAAATACAAACAAATGTACATATTTGCTGAAATCAGCAATTTAGGAAAACGCCAGTATATGCTGCATAAAGAAAATGTTTTAAATTTACAACATATTTGACAATCCTTTTGTTGTATTATTTTGCTTTGTTTTGTTTTACTTTGCGAATATGGAGAGAGACAAAAGCTTGAAGAGGGCATAAATAGACAGAATTATAAATAAGTAATTTTACCCTTTAAAAAATGTCTGAAGAAGAACAAAAAAGAAAAACACTTAGCCAGAAACACAATAAAATTTGCAGTATACTCATACATACATAAATACAGATGTTCACATGTGTGTGTACGTAAAATCATTCATATTACTGGGGCAGATATTTGTTGTCAAGGGATGACTTTTTTCACAGACGAATTACATATTTCCTAAAATTAAACTTAAATAAACTGAAAAAGATACATACACTAACTTCATACATATACATACATACAGACATATGTATATAAAATACAAGAATAATCTTAAAACTAATTTAGAAATCTGAAAATACCTATACCAGATTTAAAAATAGTTTTTAAGAAATGTACAATTAATGTACAATTACAACAACAACGTTAAAATAGTTACTACAGTAATTATTAAATTCCTAGAGTAACTGGATTCAACTTTCACTCAATTATAATGAGAAAATATATTAAAAAAAATTGTCTCTTTAATGCATTTCTTTTAATCACATGTTTAGTTTTTGTCCGCATTTCGTTTGGTAGAGTTCACAGTGTCAATTACAGTTTAATTCAAGCAAATAAAATCATAAAATAATTAACGAAATCTGTTATGTACGAGTATACACATGGCTTAGTATTTTTGGCTAAAGTTCTTTCATATGGAAATATGTACATACATACGAGTACATACATAAATTTTATTTTGTACGTATCATCCACATAAGCACATACATACATCATTTCGTAAAACAATTACAAAGTGCTTTTTTGTTATTGTTGCTTTTTAAGGTGTGCATGCTAGTGTTGTTCGTGTTTATTATTCAAAAGGTACACTTTTTAAGAATTAGTTCCTTTTTTGCATTTGGCTGCAGAATGGTAGTACGAGCAGAAAGTTAAAAGGTATGTATTTTGCTTTTAATGCTTTTATTTGTTTTTGTACATACTTACATGCATATATGAGATAGATTGTTCATATAAACATATTAATGTACATACATACATAAGTATGTACATACATAATTATATAGGGGAGTATGCTAGTCATATAATTTAAAAGAATTTCCACAATCTTTAATGAAAAAAAATCTATCGAGTTAAAGCTACAGTCATTATTATTATAAAATAAGTTAATATTTTTAATTTGTCTCTCCCTTTTGTAATAAAACTCAATCTGAACAATAAGAAAAACAGAATAAAGGAAAAACAAATTTAAAAATGGGTTTTAAAATATATTTTAAATTTTTAGTATTAAATTTATTTGAGTGACATGACAGCCTTTTGTAATTTATTTCTTCTTTCTTATTTTGTTCCACCTTTAATATTAGATTCAAAATTAAATATACATATATACACATGTATGTATGTATGAATATGTAGATACAAGTAGACCTTTTTAAAACAAATTAAAACAAAAATTTATTTAATAATGGAATAAAATTTGTTAAATCACTTAAGAGTTTGAAATGGCTCGAAATCTATTTGTATGTGTGTGTGTAGCTATTTTCATAATTTATTTTGCACGTAAGATATTTATTTTTGTGGAAAAATTTTTAAAATTTAAAGTTATTACATGTTCAAATTTTTCATGACTTTTTAGAAATAAACTGCCTGGCTCACGATGTCGAACAAGGTCAATCGCTTGATTTTTAGACGTAAAAAAATCTAGCTTGGGTTCCACAAATAACCGATTTTTCTTAACTTATTATTTATTTACTGGAAGAAACACTAAACAAATAAATAAAATGGATGGTTTGAAGGTCACAAATCATTTTTCGTTTACCATTTCAGCATTATCGATCGGCCGACATCGTGAGCCAGGCAGAAAATTAGATTTTTTATAAAAAATCAAAACTTTTCGTAACTAAATCGTTAAAGCTAAGAAACCACTGGTACAAAGATGACAGGGATCGTTGTTCGGAAACAGAGTTTTTATGAAAAAGTACGAATTTATAATTTTGTTTTTCCACATCAATATATACATGAACTAAGGCAAAAAGTTAATTGGTTGTCCTTTTCATAAAAAAGGAAAAGGTTCAATAAATGATTTACGTGAGACTGAACATAAAAAGTCAATAAATATAAAAAAATTCAAGAAGTTGCTAAAGTATAAATAAGTTTTGTTTGTACTTCATCAAAGTCTTTTTTGAATCCTTTTCATGGGTTTTTGTTTTTCGATTTTGCTAAACCTTTAAATGAACCCCTTTTTAAATTATGCGTTATGCAAAAGAAGAATAGTGGGCTTGAAAAATTGAATGTTAAATTTGTTAAAATTTTATTTCGATCAATTTGTTTCTCATAAAAACCAAAAGTTATCAGCACGCAATTAACAAACTAAGTTTTTATACAACGTTTGAATAAAGAAGGCGCAAAGAAATTGTGAATAATTTTGTTCGGTATTGTTTGACTTTTAATATTTAAATAAAAAAGAACAAACAATAAATTTAAAAGAAAAATTAATTAGCAAAGGGCTTGATATTTTATTTCGTCGTATGTTTGTTTTATTTATTTATAGAATTGTAATTAGCAATAAAAACCCAACGGCATTATTTTCTTATTATTTTTTTCACTTTTTAAAGAGCTTAGATATGGTTCCGTAGTTGATATATTTTTTTTTTGTATAAAATAAATTTCTGCTTAAATTAATTTGTACGTCAAATCTCCAACTTGAGGTATCCAAATAAACATGAAAAAAAAAATTGTGAAAATAAGCACGATGTGTTAATTGAAAACCCACAAATGTACTCAAGTAAATGTTTGTTTAAGTGGAAACTTCTTCCCCCATTTTGATGGATTATTTACGACACAAAAAATAATGGATACCAAAAGGACGATATAATATAAACAAAACGTTAAAGGGATTAAAAGGAATGATGAAGTAAAATATTTAATTTGAAAATCAATTTGTGAAAGTGTTGCTCTTAAATAAAATGTCTTCAGTGTCACACGCACTCAGAAGCACATCCAAATGAAATAAAAATAAACCCTTAAGAATGAAACATATACGAAAATATATTTCAAAATATGCAGTACATGGCTTCAATCTTAGTATGTATTCGTCCTGTTGATGTAGATTTCATCACGTACGACTATACTGTGCTTTTTGTAGTACCCATCAGTTCTGATGCCTGTGTAGAAAATAGTGTATATATATAAGCTTTTTGCTATGGTTTTTCTCAGATTAAGTAAAAGTAGTTGTGGAAAATTATTAAAGGTACATAAAAATATATTAATTTCATGGCATAAACTCTGAATTATTTTGACCATCGGTTAGCTATTGCAATCCGCTGAACATGTTTAGCTATCCGCAATGTACAAGAACTTAAGCAATTCGCAGTTAAATCATATCAAATAAAACAAAAGAAGCTTTGGAAAAAGTTGAAGCGAGGCAATGACGAATTCAAATAAATAGACAAATAAACTCTTACTCTTCATTTTAGTGTTTAATTTCACAAAATTACGCACAACATTTTGCGAATGTTTAGTTTTAAGTTAAACGATTTACTCCCGTTAAGGATGATTATTTAGGAACGAAAAGAAATGAGAGAAGAAAAATTTATGTCAATTTGAAATGCAATAAAAGTCATGCCTTTGCTAGACATTTTCAGCAAATATTCCGATTACATTCAAAGCGAACTAATGAATCTTGAACAGAGACAAAATTTGTTAAGAAAAACGGATATGATAAATAAAACAAGAAGATGAAATTGAAAAGCACAGCAATATTTTTGTTTTATATTAAATGCAGGCGGCAATTATCTTGTCAAACTTTGATTGAATAGAAATCCAAAAAATAAATTAATTGAATTTCGTGTAATTGGTTGGATGTTTGTCTGAAGACAAGAAAACATTTTTAGCAGAAACAAAAACAAA
Source organism: Lypha dubia (assembly GCA_947311025.1). Classification (NCBI taxonomy): domain Eukaryota; kingdom Metazoa; phylum Arthropoda; class Insecta; order Diptera; family Tachinidae; genus Lypha; species Lypha dubia. The sequence continues at coordinate 125,569,205 of OX371261.1, read as the reverse complement.
ATTAGAACTTTAAAAAAGTTAATAAAATTAATTTGTTTTTATTGTTTTAAAAATTTACTTGTCTTATGTAAGAAATTATTTTAATTTTCATTGATGAAAGTAAATTTTTTGAGTGATTTCACCCAAAATTTTCCGGACTACTTCGTTATAAGCTAACTGCATTCAAATTGTTTCGTAAGAAAGGAACTCTTTTCCCGGGTTTGCTTAAAAGATCAAAGGAAAAATTATTTGCTCTAACAACACTGGTAATACTCAAAATAGTGAAGCTATGAAATTTTTCACTCGTAGTGTATGTTTAGTCACAGCTTTTCTAACAACTTTTGTCCCATTAGATTGGATGTCCATGCGTCATTTAATGCTGCCTGCATTTCGTCATGTTTTTTAAGAGTCTTGTTAGATAATATTCTAATCTGCTTTTAGCTGCTTAAAGCCAAAGTAATGTTACCTTATGTGCTGTTTCTACAATACACACAAGTGATTTGAGTAGAAATTTTGTGTGGGAATCCCTCAAAAAAATTAGTGGTTTACATACAAATTTTCTACTCAAACCAGTTGTTTGTATTATAGAAACCGCACATTAGTGTTTAGCATATTGACACTAAATACATATCGTTACCTTAATATATAAAGGCTCTAACTCACTTTTATCATATTTCAATAGGTAACCCTCTTAGTTATCAATATAAGTAAAAACGCGATTTGAAAAATATCATTTGGAGTCTTTTTAACGATATGTAAATATTTGATAAACTGAACAATATCAGTTTATTTATAATTAATCAAAATATTACTAATTTGAAAGAAATTTCTTAGGGGCCGTTTCTATAAGACGGACGAATGATGAGAGTGCAAAATTTCTAGGAATAGCTCTCTTCTTTTTGAGTGATTTCCTTACAAATTTTACACTCAAATTACCTTAATTTAGATTTATTTTTTTTTGTACTCATTATTATTAATTTTATATTAATTTTATAATTAAAGCGATTAGCAAAGTTTTAAATTTTGATAATATTTAAAGAACTCTAAAGAAGTTTAATTAAATCAGCTCATAGTAGAAATGATTGCAAAAACATTAAATAATATATTAATGAAACTGTTTAAAAATAATTTTAAGATAAGTTATAAATCATAGGGAAGTATTGAAGACTTCAGAAATTTTTTAAAATGTTTTTGTATGTCGTGTTGTTTTCCCATATATAAAAAAAATTTTCTTGATGTGTATTACCAACATACATTCCAAATTCTTAGAAAACTTTAATTTAGTAACGAAATTTTGTCGGCATAGACATATTAACCACTTCACCAGCGTTGTTTCTTGAGGCAATAGTACGAGGACATTTTGAGTTTAAGATTATTTTTGAAAGTGCTTCTAAATTTTGGCTAAAAAAAAACTATTTAAAAACTTTAGCAACTTGAACATTAAACCTGCTATAGCGAGATGAACAAATAAAATGAAAGCGTTTGAATGGTTTTCAAATTTGCCAATCATGTTGCATTTTGGGTTCTGTGAGAATTAGTGCGGAAATAATGTTCAACAAAAGCTTTTATATGTCCAAAAGCAATTACATTAATAAAAATGCCCCCACATAAAAATTCATATGTTTTTGTGGGAACATGATATTCAGCTGAAATAGTGTATATTTTAGGAATGTTGAGTGAAAATAAAACAACAGTTTTTGTTTTTGAAAACGTCATACAACAAAAACTTGGTGTTCATGCGATGAGATTTTCTTAGTGGAGTGATGCTTCTGATATCCATAAATAACGACGGTAGGCTTCATAATTCCCGAAATAGTTTGTGATTAGAGGAAAAAATTTAATGTGTCCTTACAAGATTCTGATCAAACACATTAACACCCATCTATATTGCGTTTCTTAGTGCATATAGATATTTGCATATCTTACTCTTTATATTATATTTGAATTTGCTTATTTCGAACTAAAACGCATTTTAAGAGAATGTTCTACATAAAAATTTAACAAATTTTAATTAATTTAGAGATTTTTTGAGCAACAGCAATTATTTTTCTATATTGTTCGCCAACTTATAGTTTATGTAAACAACAAGAGTGCTTTTCTTGCTTTCACAAATTAGGTAAATCTTTAGTTGTCTAATTCTGACTTTTTTTAAATTACGAGTCCATTGACCATTAAAGAGTATTTGAAAAAATAACTTCTCCCAATGTTTAACATTTTACGAATGTCCTTTGTTTTTTAGCATTGACGTTTAATGTCAATTAATCAAAACTCAAATAATGCTTCCTATAAATCAGTTAATGTTTATATCTCTTAGAGTTCGACGAGTATTGAGTGCTGTGAGATATACACATTACACCAATTTTGGTTAATGATGTTGGTATTATTTTCAATTGGAGAGGACGATTTGCTGTATTAAAGTATAATTGAAATAAAACAGGATAACGATAGTCAGAGCTCTTTGTTTTTAAGTATTCAATAGCTGGCATTAACATACGTGTGTCTGTCACTCCATTATCTATTTAATATTCTCAGGCATGACGATTTCCTGGTCAGAACTAACTTCTACATAAAAAAACGGCAGCAGCTACACACGCACAAACTAGAAAAACCATTATAGAGCCAAAGTTTGTAAACTGTGTTTATCGCATGTAATTGTTTGTATTTTTCTTTTAGCAGCTAGTTTAAATCACCACACTGGAATGCCAATTAGATATTTAACGTGTTCTGGATTTTAACGTGTTGTAAATGCAATACTGACACATACATACATAGAATATTGTGTAGAGGAAAGAAATGCAAAAAAAAACCTAAACACGTGAACAAAAAAAAAAGAGAAAACTGCCAACAAAACCATAAACTAATGAATATTTAGTACTTAATTGAAGAGTTTCCGGCTAGAACTTTACACGCACAATTATTATTAATTGAGGCAGTCGTGATTATTGTCTAACGAAGCAAGACAAAATTTACGACTACATACAATAAATTTTAAGGATATGGAAAAAATTCCTTTAATAAATTTCACTTTTGATTGTTTTATTTCTTACAGAGTACGAAACATTTTTTTTTTAAACCAACACTCAGGGGATGACCCCTACTTATGCCATGCATTGTGCAGGAACTAGGGAGAAGAGTATGGGATAGAGAAGAGATATATGTTAGAAATGTAAAAGAAAGTTTAATTCTTTTACAACTCTGCCATTGTGCATTTTTTGTTAATATTTAGAGCAGTATTGCAGCGCCTCTGGTGTTAATTAGAAGCCTGAACTTTCTAAAGCTGGAAGAGCAGGCATTTGTTTTACTTTGCCGACGGTTCGGCTAACCGACGAAGGAGGGCGTCGGAACAGTTTTAAGTAACCGGTACCCACTTAAACAGTCCTACAACAATTAATATAATGCCACATTAATCTACACCAGAGAAATTTATGATGTTGATTGGCATGCTCTGACCAGGGTTTGATTCCAGGTCCTAAGTCATAGTTTGCTTTGTAGTCAAAGTGCTAACTACTTCAGCCAACACCACCGTCGAATATAAGGTGTAACTACATTAATTTAAAATAAAATTAATTGCAGATACCCGAAATTCAAATCAAAAATCAAAATAATTATATTGCGGAAGCTAAGAAAATTGGTAGTAGAAAATCGAATCGGCTTTCATAAAAATCATGTTAATGTACATGACATAGCATGACAATGCAATTTTTTATATTTGGCACAAAGTTTTTTTATGTGATTTGTATACCAATCTACTGTTACATTGAAGTAATGCCTGGTAGCCAAACCGGGGAATATTCTGTTAATCATACTTGCTAATCAGTCCTTTCTGAAGACGTTCTTGCCTTATTTAAACAAAATAATCTTGGCTTACTAAAGATCTAAATTGGATTTAATCTGGAATATCGCTTTGGGGATCTTTTGTATAGCCAACGGTGCTGTAACGACGCCACTACTAAATATTTTAAGCTAAGCTAAATATATTTTTTTCTAAATTTGTTCACCTTTTTAGTTAAAATATTTATTTTATAACTTCCCTTTTATGTACCATATACTATTGTTTAACTAAAAGTTGTTTACAATCTGCTTTTACGTAGGCTCCATAAGAAAAACTACGGTGCGGTTTATACAAGCCGAACGAGTGATTTGAGTGTACATTTTTTATGGAAGCCACTCAAAAAACTGAGTGCTTTTCATACAAAATTTACGCTCAAATCACTCGTTCGGCTTGTATAAACCGCACATACGATTTTCTAAATATATTTTTTGAAAATTTATTTTCTATATTTTCTAATTTCACATGACTTTATTAAAATTTAAACGCATTTGTTTGTAAAATTTTTTGCTGTTCAAGCCTTAACTTTCGAAGACTGTGAATTGTCTAAATATATTATTTGAAATAATTTTGACGGTTACTTACCATTAAAACTATTGTCCACAGCGTAACATTTGTATAAAATGAACTGTGTGAATTTTTAGCATTTGTGCGTAACCAAAATAATGGTGATGATGATCTGCTTTTTCTTTTCTTCGTAATCATGATGGAAGTTTGGATTTGCCACGTAACATGTCTTAAACTAATAAAAAAAAAAAGAAAGAGAAAAATATATATTTTAAAATTTAAGAGATAAAAATATATAAAATTTCTTAATGATAGTTAAACTATTCAGTAAAAATTTTCAACAAATTTAATTTAATTGTATACCATCTGCATTATTAGAAGCAGTTGAGTAATAACTCACTAAACTTATTGTATGGAATTAGTTATTTTTTTTAAGAATGCTATTAAATAGAATAATTCCTAGTCAGTGGGAAGGGTCATTTTAATGAAGATTACCTTACTACTAGAGGGCTTCACATAATATATGTAATTAAGCGGACTCAGTGATAAGATTTAGTACCAAATTTAAGGTAATTGTACTGTAGTGATTTCTCCAATGTCAATTACAGTATTCTAATGTAAAAAATTATTTTGGATTTGGAAAAATTATGGTTGCACCACGATGACCACAGTGACTTGTTCTCTTTGAACCACTCACCATTTACAAAACAACAACGACAATGAACATATTTGCTGGCTTGTCGCCATTCAATAAAAATTCGTAAAATCATAATTATAATTGCTTCTTCATTTATTTGCATATAATTTTTATTTAAAAATTTTTTAAATGTCTTTAACTGCACTGGGTTTTAAAATTAAATAAGTAGTGAAAAAAACTGTTGCTTCTCAAAAGATGCTCCTCTTTACGAAATGATGTATTATAGAAATTGTAGTTCATATGTACGTTATATAATCTTGATCGTATTTATGTATTCGGTTTCGGTTGCACTATTTTGGGATCAATGCTGTTGTTGGATCACTCGTGTAAATATGACAATGTGGAAAAATATGTAGAACTTTGAAAAGATTTTGAACCATTGTCTTTCAAATAAAAATATCAGATTGAAATTCATCATCGTTATAATTACAAGCAACGACACCTTGATTATTATCATGATGGAGATCTTATTGTTCGCCTGAGCCCAGGTAATAATTGCCAATTTTCATTATTGGACCATCCAAACAGTTTATTGAGACTTGTGTGGTATTTTTTTTCACTTGTGATTGATTCACAAGTTTGACATCGCAGTTTCTTATCATACCGTTTGGATCCTTAAGATTAACATTTACTTTGACCGTAAGTCCAGACGTCAAAAAAGCTCTGCAATGGTTTAAACCAACGATTCTGAAAAGGCATTTAATTGCAGATATCAACATACATATTTTAATGCTAATGAATAAATTGTTTTATTTACTTGTATTCTATACCATAAGCAATCTGCAATCTTGCAAATTGTTCTTCGGTATCTTTTTTGCACATCTCGAGAGATACTTTTGCTCCAGTGGTGAAATAAAACAAAGTAATCAGAAATAAAATTGAAATATAATTCATTTCTGGTTCGCTATGATGTTCGCTTGTGGAAATTTTAAGTTCAACTGTTCTCTTCTGCACCAGTATCGCCCACTATTTATACTGTAGGCCCGAAGATAAAAAAAATTTGTTATATTAGATAAGATTATTTGTAATTAAGATAAAGTGCCGAATTCTGTTTTTGTCAACTATGCCCCATTCAGATATGATAATTACGCCGTTTACAACGTTTAAACCAAATATACAACACTGCGGCACTTGCGTTATTGTATTCTCGAAAGTACCCAAAACAGTAAAAACTGATTTATTTGCACAAAAAAAAAAAAAATTAGCACAAAATCAATATTTATTTTTGGCTTGGTTTTTGTAAACATTTACATTAATTTTTAATTATATTTTTCAATGCTTTTATAAATAAATCAAAGTAACAAAGAGACTTTTTAAAATTAAAAATATGGTTTGTTTAAAATAAGCTTTTCTACACTCAAAAAATATATGAACTATAATTTTGGAAATTTTACTTAATTTGAATTAAAATTGGTTGTCGTATGGCGCAAATGCAGTTTTTAATTTCAAAAATTATTTTCTTTAAATTTTGAAAAAATTTCCAAAATAAAAAAAAAAATACAAACTAAAATAAAATAATTTCAATGTTCTTAATTTTAGTAAAACCATTCATACTTTTAGTCGCTGTTTCTACAAGACGAACGAGTGATTTGGGTGTATATTTTTTTTTGAAGTGACATTTGTGCGGTTTCTGTAATACAAACAATTGGTTTGAGTAGAAAATTTATATTTAAACTACTCAGTTTTTTTAGTGATTCCCATACAAAATTTCTACACAAGTCATTTTTCTGTATTGTGTAAACATCACCATTATGAACATTTGATAATATTTTTTAATATAAGAATATTTTATTTGATTTAAAAAAGAATTTCTAAATATCAATCAAGTTATACTTAAATATAGAAATTTTTTAACTATTTTTAAGGAAATTTTTTACTAAAATTTGCTCATGTCTATTTTTTTTTTTGAGTGTGTAGGGGCAAATAACAGTTAAAAGTTTTTCCAAAATTTTTTTCTTAATTTTTTTCTTAATTTTAGTTGCTTATGACATTGCCATATGTACTTTATTAATTAAAATTTTAATAAGTCTTTTGTCTCTTTGTCTCTTTGTAGAAATGTGTAAAGTTCTTTCACAAACCAATTGCAACATCGCCGCCGACGTCATATTAAATGAAAATCAAAATAGGTTTTGTTGTCGCTGTGTAAGAAAATGAAATGTTTAATCTGTTGATAGCCGATAAAAAAAGAAATTTAAAATATTTAATTCTAGAAAAAAAAAACTCTTCTATCTTGCCTTGAGTTAACTTCTTCTTCTAGGCGTTATTCATCAGGGAGATATAAACAAACTTATTTAAATGCCTTTGTTGTTGTTTGTTTGTGTTGCAAATGGTCTCTTTTATTTTCGGTTTATGTCAGACCATTTTAATTTCGTTCCCACAAGTCAATTAAGACTAATTGTTTTTTTTTTGTGTTCGTCGTGTTTGTGTGTTTTAAATAAAATTAAAGTAAAACGATTTTGTTTGACATTCATTAAGATTATCAGATTAAGATAAACAAAATGGTATTTTATTACTAATAGTATCTTACTGATTGAGATACTAAAACATCGCTTCTAAAAAGTAATAAACCAAGAGAACGCTCAATACCATAAAAATTAACGAATCAAAACTTGAGTTAAACATTTTAATAGAGTTTAACCAGACTTGGATAGCCTCAATGAGTAAATGAAAACCAAAATATTTATCCAACTTATTGATACTCAGATATAAAACCGATTTTGGAGCAATTAAACAAAAAGTAATTTGTTCGAATAATAGTATAAATTAGATTATTGCTTCTAGTGGGAAATTTCCTGCTTTCACTATCTGCAAAGCTTCTGAAAGCTCTTCTATGTATTTTTCTACAGCTGTAACTGCTTTAAAGCTCATTGTTAGAATACATTTATTCATCAACGCAATCTAATATTGTGTGACTATAAAAATATTTAATAGATAAATTTTAGATTATAAAAAAAACAACTTAAAGATGTCTTTCAAGTATTCGAGATACTTAAATCTTTAACAAAAGAGATAAGACAAAATGACAATTATTCGTTGACATTAATTTCAAATTGCCGCTTGAGTGGCGTCTTACTAAATATTATGTAAAAAAAAAACTTTACAACAAATATTTCTTTTCTATGCAAATTTTACAAGTATTTGTTTGTACGCCCAAAATTATGCTAAACTTTTCAGTTTTTCTTACAAAATACATCCATTATTTTCTATTTCCGTTTGTGTTCGTACTCCTCCCACACAATAACAGTTTGTATTTTTACATTTTACATGACGAGTATAAACGAAGAAGTACTTGTCCTGGCAAATGTTTTCCAAGTTTTTCTTTTCGTTGCTGCTTAATTTAATTTTATTTAACAATTTGTTTATGCCATAATTTATTTTTGTTATTTATTAAGTGGAAAATATTTGTGTACGAGTATGTGTGAGTAAATAATTTATACATTTATATCTTAGTTTATTGTTTATTATTTTTTTTTTTAATTTGGTGACCTTGTTGTTATTGTTTTGTTGTCTGTTAAATTTTTCTTCTAATGTCATAACTGTTTATGTTGTGTATTGTGTATTTTATTGTTATTGTATATTTCTTGTGTAAAACAAAAGATCAAAACTCTGCTTTTTTACTATTCAAAAGCTTTTTATTTTAAGAATATAAAAAAGCATTTTAGTTTTTTAAATTTCTGTATGGAAATGTTTAGGTTACTCTTGCATATAAGACACTTGTGATTTTATTAAAGTTGTGTGTGTATTAAGGTCCTTTTTAATGTCTAATGAAAGCCTTTGCGTTCTATTAGTGTCCATTATTTCTTGTTTTTCCCTAAATGAAAAGTAAGTTTTTTTTTCGTTCTCTCTGTATGTCTGACTGTTAATAAACATAAAAAAAAATCAGTAATAAATCAGTAAGTAATCAGTAATTTAGAAATTTAATAAAACTATTACTTTGGCTAATAATATTTCGCGGATTTGAATAAATATGCTTTTGACAAATTATTCTTTTCATGTTTGGCACATCGTTATACCGCAGGCGTTAGTATAAATTTTTTTTGTTCTTCAGGCAATATTACAAGTGAGATTTTTCATTTGTTCAAATAAGGCGCTAAGTTTTCAATCGAATTAAGGTTTATAAATCTGTTATAAGTCACAAGTAGTTGTTATAAATATTTGCAAGTGTATAAATCACATCTCTGTTGAATACGCCTCTGTAGTAGCAGTTTCAGACAGAAAATTTATTAGTTATACTGGTTTTATATTTATATCAGCCACTTTGTTTTAACATAAAATATGCCATAAGTAAATAATGGAATTGCAAAAGCCAATGTGAAAATTATATTTGATACAAATTATTTACTTATTTTTTTATATAAATATTGAAAACATTGAGTAAATATGAGAATGTGTGTGAGTATTTGCATACTTCATACATAAATAATAATTTAATTTACTGATTTATTTACTGTTGTATACTTCCACTTTTGAATTACGAAGGCAGTGTTATAATTATTTAAATTTAAAAAGACTAAAGCTTCTTTTGTTGTGAGCATGAGTTCATTTCCCAGCTACTTCTACCAAATAATCAGCAAATTTTAACTTTATAAAAACAATAAGAACACTATTTATTCGCTAAGCAGAAGTCCTTGCGGAATTTTAAGAGAGCAGTAACACCAAACCAATGATGATCTCCCAGGCAGAGCTAATCTGAATTTGCTAAAAGACCGACTTTATCCTTTTACGTAAGGACACATCAAATTCAATTTCGCAAGAAAAAAAGTACAAATTCATTTATTTTTTTAGTAAATTTTTATATTATAATAATATGATTCATATTGAGGCTTGTTTTTCCATGATATCATTCAGCACAGCATTAGTTTTGTTATTTGTTTGGCCATATTAAAACATCCTTCATTATTTTGTTATTTTATTTTATCATCATCTGTCATGTGCCATTATTTCCAACTGTCAGATATAATTATTATGAAAAGTCTCTCAGAAGCCTGATATTTCCAATGAATGTCTGTTAATGAATTAAATTCGAAGTAATTATTTATTCGTAGTTTGTCTCTGCAAATAATAATTTTGTGCAACAATGATGGCAGCAAAATATATTGAATTATTTAAAACATTCAAATGTAACAAAATATTTTGTGAACGTGATATAAATATATGTTTTGTAGAATGTATGAGAGATTGTAATATTTACAAACTATCTATTGTAAACGTTTTACAAACTGTTAAATAGATTTTTATGTGAATAAACAACGAGGATGTGCTTGAATTTCTATAGAATTTATATTTGCACTTCGTTGTAATTAAATAACTGTAGCGAAATAGAAAAAGTTTAACAACATTTTTAATTTGCTTAGCTAAGATTAAACTTTAAATGAATTTTGAAAGTTTAAAATTTTTAAATTTTGCATATATTTATCTTCTAAATTATTAAAACAATTTTATAACGATGCTTTTCTTAACGACTTAGGAATAAGGAAAAGTGATATATTTTTATGGCAACACTATCAGACATGTAACAGCAATTACTTGTTTAAATATTAATACTCCCCTTCGATCATTAACACACAAATTAAGAGTTTTAAATAAATAACTTTATAATAAACATTAATTATCTGCTCAATTTCATGTTTAATGATGTGAAGTACGCTAATAGAGGAATTCTTTTGATATTCACTCGAACCGAATACAAAATGTACTTTCATATCTTAATTTATGTATCAATTGGTTAAGTATTCTATAAATTTTTTATAAAAAAGTGAAATAATTAACCGATTATGTACTTAATTGGGCTCACAGTTTACATTTGATACAGACATAATCGTCTTCTCATTTTATACTAAATACGTTGAATATTCAGTTTGGGTAATTGTTGGCCCCTCTAAAATAAATCCGCACAAAACCAAAAATGTGAAAATAAGGCCCAGTTCCTATCCAAATAAGGACCAAATTCTTGATAGGTGCAATTCCATCTCATTTCTAGGCAACCTGTAATTTTGCAAAATTTCTCAAAGAATTCCTTCCCATATTATAAAGGCAACAAAATTTTGCCAAGCTTACAGATTGCCTAGAAATGAGATGGAATTGTACCTATCAAGAACTTGGTCCTTATTTTGATCTCAGTACTTTTTACGGCCGAAATATTTTGGATAGGAACTTGGCCTTATTTTTACATTTATGTTTTTGTGCGGATCTCACTTCTTTTTTCTAAGTTGTTTTTGTATAAATATTTATATGTATTGCTTGTCTGGGCCTACCTGTGTACGAAATTTCAGCTTTCTAGCTATACTGGAAGTGCCCTATACAAAGAAGGGGCACCATAGTCGCCCTAGATCAAAAGTGCCCGTTTAAAAATCATTTTCGTTAATTTCCCATCAGGACCTGCCTGTGTACCAAATTTCAGCTTTCTAGCTATACTGGAAGTGCCCCATACAGAGAAGGGGAACCTTAGTCCCCCCAGGTGAAAAGTGCCCGTTTAAAAATAATTATCATTAATTTCTCATCAGGACCTGACTGTGTACCAAATTTCAGCGCTGTACCAATTCAATTTTGTTACCCGTACTCGATAAATTTCGGTCGCGCAATATTTTTTTGATCTGATCCACTTTTAAAACGGAAATTCTAACCATTCTTAGAGAGAGTTTTTTATCTCAATAATCAACAATTGTTGATTGTTGATGTTTATTCGTTTGCAGTCAAGATGATACTAATCGTTTATAGAATGAACAAAAGCAAAAAGTATAATTTAATATACATAATATCAAAAACATTGACATATGTTTAAATAAATGAAATAAACAAAAATAAAAGAAATTCTTATTAGGGCTTACATACGTTTTATCACAATCGGAGCAGACACACATACATATGCTTCCACCTACTTCTGTCTTGTGAATTTTTTTAATTTTCCATCCTCTATGCCAGCGTTCTGTGATCCGCATTATAGCACTAAAATCTTAAAGTCAAACAAATGTTTTCTTTCCGTGTACAAACTTCAGCATCTGTGTTTTTAGGGAAATTAACCGAAATTTTTCAAAATATCTATTTTCTAAATTTTCTATCTAAATTTCAGGTAATTTTTTTAAGTTTTTTGTTCAAAGTTGCACGCACTTTTTCTTCGGGCAAGAATCAAATAATCAGCTGTTTTTTTGGTTTACATATGAAACAAACAAAATTGTTCAGAACATTTTCAAATAAAATAAGATAAAAAATTTATTAAAAGAAAATTTATTTCAAGAAACTTAAAGTTTTAAGTCCATTCGTGCATATTTCTTCCTCTCTTTAATTAAGAAAAAATCCTTTTACAGAAAAGTGAATAAGTTAGACTGATGTTGCCAATGATGCAATTTTGTTTAAATGTTTGTGTTTTGAGCCTTAAAAATATTTTAAATAAAATTAAGCTTAAAACTTATGGTTGAAATTTATAAGATTGTACTATTGAAATGTTTCGTCTTAACATTGTGCTTTTTAGCGTTACATATGTTTTGAAAAATTTTTATAATTTGACATAGTAAATGTTGAGTTTCCTCTCACTAGTCCGAACTTGTCCGTAGTCGTCTGGAACACACCTATTATTATTATTATATTATCGTACAAAATTACAATAAAGAAAAAAAATTTCAGATATTTATTGTAAAGATAGTTTGTTTTACATTCCTCCATTTATTATTGTAGATAAATCATTTTTGTTTTTGTTGTAAAAATACTATAAATTAGCTTAAGCTGATTGAACATGTGTGTATGAATAAAAGTGAAAGAAATATTTTTTAAATTAATCGAAATTACAAACAGTATCTTTTAGGGTATTATGTGCAAAAACAACAACAACAATAAAAAAATTCTTAATAACAAGAGTTCTTGCACAGCAAATATGTACACAAGGTTTGGTACTCGTAATCTCTTATACACATACACACTCACTTGCATACGGCATAAACATTTTAAAACTTAACGCAAACAATTGAAAATTGTTTCTTATTGATAGTAGAGGGTACAAAATCCCCAATTACACACTTTAATTTTTTTTATTTCATACAAACAAGTCACACTAATTCCGATTTTTATAATTTAAATAACTACCATTTTTTTTTTGTTTTCTTTTCTTCAAATTCTAATTAATTTCCATTTCGATTTCGTAGCAATAAAATTTTTAAGCCATGAGGTTGTTTGCTTATGTTATTGTTCAAAAGTTTTGTATTGACGTGTTTTTTTGAATGGCAAATATTTAATTGAGTATTTTTTTAATTGTGTGATATTTTTTTAGTGTTTAGTGCATAAATGAAGGCAGTAAAAAAAGTGTTATTGTTTGATAAATTTGTTATTTGGGAAATTCTCATAATTTTATTTCAAAATGCATTTAATTGATACTAAATCAGTGGACTTTAAGCATATTTTAAAAATTTGCAAAACTCTTACTTATTCTTCTGTAATTCGTTTGTCTAAAATACAAAGAGGTGATATAGCTGTTGTAAATATATTTAAGGTGATGATTTGATCTAAGCACCAATCAAATGCTATACTCAACAAATGAATTTTCGTTTTTTAAAGAAACAACGCATGATCAATTGATACCTTTTCCGTTTGGAATAAAATTGTGTAAAATAGCTGGTAACTTACAAACAAATAAAATATTTTCTAGCAGCTCAATTTAATTTCAAACGATTGACAATTTTTTCGTAAAATGAGGGTCATAGTGAATTGGCTTTCATTCGACCTTGGCCTTATTATTTGAATAGAAAAATTCTACTTCTTAAATTTAAATTGAGATTAAATGTGCGCGTTATAACTGTATTAAACTGTAGAAACTGCTAAGAAAAAACATAATTATATTTGATGTGTTTTAATTTTGTCCGGTTGTGGTTTTGCGGTTTTCATACAACAGTCGTGTGAGTGTTTTTCCTGAAATCATGACTTTAATTGATTAACTTGTCTGGCGCAGGTTTTTACAAACTGAAAACGAAGAATACAAATACACGACACACAACTATTTTATATTCGTATATTTAAATATAAACGTTGTAAAATAAATAAATAAATAGGGGGGTTCATTCATTGTGTGCCACTCTTTTTTATATAAAGAACAAAAAGTTTATGTGTGACCAAAGACTGCTTTTGTGTGGCTTTGATTTAGTTTTTTTCTTGTTTAAAATAGTATTTGTACGAGACTTTTTTGTTTTTTTTTTTTTGTCAAAGTTGTATCCTATTCATGATTCGGCCAAAAAATAAAATTTGACTCCATTAAGATCATATTCATTAAACTGGGATATACTTAAAATTACTGATGGTAAGAAATGTTGTAATTCAGTGGTATCTACCATAGATGCAAGAAGAATTTATGTTGAAAAAAAAAAACTATAAATGAAAAGGTTATTTATGGAAATAAGAACCACAAGACAATTTTTAGAAATTATATACATATTTTGAAAGAATGTTTGATTAAAATTGCAAACTAAGATAAATTGTTTCTAACATTATGTTTCTAACATTAGTATCCGGCTTCCGATGAGAGGTGTGTCAACCTTGAAATTGGTACTGGTACGTTCATCTAGTCTACTTGATTGTTTTAATTAAAAATAATTTAAATTTTCTGAATATATTGAAATTGAGCATTAATAATACATTTCAATTTAATTTTAAAATTTGTTAATGAGTTTTACTCGTAATACAAAAATAGAATTTTGAAAATAAAACTGAGATAATATCTTCCTCAGTAAAATAATTTGTGAATTTTAAATTAATTTATTTGTACTGACATTTTCAAGGGAAAAAGAATACAAACATGAACTCGTATTAAGGGGGACACAATAGTAATTGCAATTAATTTCTATTTGTAGCCAGTGATGGTGGCATTTGCTGATTGTGATTTTGTTTTTAATGTTATTTTCAACAATTTACTAAAATTTTAATTGCAAAAGTAATACAAGTACAGCTGACTGCTTTGCATGTATGCAAGAGTACTTTATTCGTTACTGCAGGAAAGGACTGAGAATTTTTTTGTTTAAATGACATTTTCTAAATTTATATTTAATTATTTATTTATTATTTAGCTTTTTCTGTTGCATTTTTGCACGCAATGATTTTTATTTCCATTGTATTCATTTAACATTTCAAAAGTTCAAAGCTACATTTTTCATTGAATTATAAATGAAACTGCCATTTTCAGTAAAACACACTCATGAATGAGTAAAATTATTCCATTATTATCCGTTGTGTGAATATATGTATGTATCACATTTTTAAGGATTAAACTGTTAATTGATCCTTCGGAAATCGTTAAGAGCTTTAATTAAGATTGATTGACACCAATAAGGTTTGATGTTGAAAGGAAAATATCGATTAAGTGATTAAAAAAAAATCGTGGGCAGCAATAAAAGGTGAATGTCAACATAAATTATAGGGCCACTTACATTTTGATTTGATAGCCGATTTCGCTGCTTGTTGGTGGTTAACATTTAATTTTGCGATTTAATCAACTTAAGCTTAGAGCTCTGCCATTTATATATAATTTGTTAGTTATAAATTTTATGAAAAATTTAACCCTGTTACGCTCCGTTACTGCGCTAATTTTTAATCCATTTAAAAAATAAAAAATGGATAACAACAATTGTAAAAAATACTTTTGGAAAAGTGTTTATAGCAGGTGTTAAAAATTACAAAGATACTAAATGATAAATAAGTTCAGTAAAAAAGTTTGGAAATGAACAAAAAGATTATTTGGAAATAAAGAAAAAAATCACTGAAAAGTATTACCAGTGTGTTCTAAAAGTCATTTTGGAATGTTATCTTGTCCACACTTGTAACTACAACATGAAAAATAACCAACTTTTTCTTAAAATAAAAACAAAAAAAAAGGAATATGATATGGAATAATCGTTGGAGAATTGAAAACTAATAATATACGTTTCTTTCTTTTTGGGGGAAACAGGAGACAAAAATATGTAGTAAAACTTGCAACTTGCTGCTTGTTATACACTGTTGCCTTTCGAAATATGTGAACTTACAACATAAAAAATTAACACTCCAAAACTTATTTAAACGTAAAGAAGTGTGTTAAAAATGTATCTACATTCAACAACATATTCAATGCAGTGTGTACAACGACACTTTAGAAAGTATACAATTGTACACTCACTAGTACATATATACATCTACACAAATGTTGTCTGCACAAGAGCAACACAAATAAATATATAAAATGAAAAAAAGAGCAAAATTTTTCAGGTAAGGAACATTTTAAAGCACTTGTGTTGGTTGTATACACCAGGTTATTGGCTCACACATTCATACGTACAGGAAGCCAGCAACCGGCACAAAAAATTTAGACAATTCATGTTGGCACGCCACACTTTCATACAGCCATACAGATTAGTGTTTGCATGTGTATGAGTAAAAGAGTATAATAAATACTTGTACAAGTTTAAATATTTTGTTGTAAAATAACGTTGCATGCTTTTCTTTTTTTGTTCTTAAGCAACTTCCTTTCTTTTTTCGAAGTATTTATGCTTTTTCTTTAAGATATTTTTTTCCCTTTCCTTGCAAATACTCGTAACTAAAGTTGCATGTTACTTTTAAGGAGTAGAGAAAAAAAAAACATACAACAAAAAGAAGGAAAATGTTTTAGACATTTGGAGTTTTACTAAAAAGAAATAATAAAAGTTAATAAAATGCTAAGAAAAAAAAACTAGAAGTAATGTATATCGTTCCGTTGTGCATTTCCTTTCAAATGCAACTTGATCCTTTAGTTCAAATTGTAAATCTTTAAAAGGTTGCAAGTAAACAGGCAAAACACAAATCGAAGGAAATTTTAAAGACATTTTTTTAGCCCACACAAATTATTGCAGGTAAAAAGTTAGCAGACATTCATTCATAAAAATATACGAGTCTTCTGAACTTCTAAATGTAATTTTACCTCTTTTCAAAATTGTAAGAAAAAAATTATACTCGACAAGTTTTAAAAGGTGGGAGAAAAAATAAATTTTTCTTGTTCAATCGTAGAGTTCACAGTTTACGAACTCCACACCGTCTTCTATATATATTTTTTATCGTTCTAAATCACAACGCACAGCGAATTTAATAACTTTTTCTGTCCTCCATACGTATACTTAATATTTTTCTAAAATTTTGTAGGAAAAATATTCGGTTAAAGTAGTTTTCAGAATTAAAACATGTCTAAAGGAGGAAAGTGAGTGTCGATTCCCTGGGTACCAACCCAAACTATATTACAGGCGAATAAAATTTCGAACAGATGAAGTTTTTCTTGCAAGAATAGTTCGACAATAAATAAAACAATTAAGGACAGATCTATTAAAATACCAATTGACGGGGGAGAAAGGATTGTAGAGCCATTCACTCTTCGTATTTCCCTCTATTTGATTACAATTAAAAACTCTGCTTAAGTTCAACCTTAAAATTTCGCAAGAAATTTTTTATATTACCACTGATACTGGTAGTAGATTGAATAGTGATTTTCAACAGAGTTAAACATATAAACCTTTTTTCAACTAACCCGGATCTCTCCTATAGTAGAAAAAAATTCTTGTAATCTAAGTAGTTGTCTGTACAAATTAATGTACGAAAACAAATTAATGAGAAAATAAGTCCCAGCACGTAGAAAACAAAATATCATTTCGTTTTTCATTTTATTGCTTTAGAAGCATAAAAATAAATATTAACAAACTGTAAAAGAAGAGGAAGAAGAAGGCAGTTTAAATAACTGAAGAATTCTTTTGCCAATTATGTTGCAATACTTACAATACAATGTTGCAATAGCAAACTAAATGACTACAGGGAATGCAGAATAGCGTAGGAAGGATACAAAAAATTTTATTGAAAATTATTCATGCTTCCTGCCACCCACACTGCATACAACACACTTTTTTCGTACATACTCCTATAAAATATGAAATAAACTTTCAGTTGTTGTTATTGTTGGCCATTTCCTATATTATGTTCATGTTTTTTAATAAAAACTTTATTCCTTTTCTTGTTTTTATAGTTTTTCATTATTGGCATTTCCAACTTTGCAATTTTGTAAAGCAATAAGATGTTGACAATTGTAAAATAAAATTTTTTGTTGATTTAGTTTCATTTCTTTAAGGCCAGTTTAGTCTACACCAATCCGTAGTATATGCAGCAAAAATATTAGTATATTTTTTAGTTTGTTTTGTTTGACTTGGTATTGAATTACAAAAGAGTTGTGGAAATAATGGCAGAAAAACCGTAGACGTTTTTTAATTACAATTCGTGTACACAGTAATATTGCCTCTTTTTTCTAATATTCTAATATTTAAACTTTTTTATTTTTTTAAGGCTTTTAGAGTTGTGTAATAAGCATTTTTTAAACGGGAACTGAAGGATTTGAATTAATAAAAAATGAACCATTGAAAAACAGAAAGAAAGAGGATGCCTACGACAATTTCCTAAGTTGTTCCTGCTTGAAGTAAAATATTTTTTTAAGTATAATTAGAGAAGCGGAGCTCTCGCTTTGATATTTTTCAATTAGAGAGAGTCATAGTTGCCGCTTTGAAATTTTCAGTGCAATATACTGAATAAATTCAGTTTCCGTAACTCTTTTTTACTGATCAGTTTATTAAATTCAAGATTAGTTCAAGTTTTTTAAATTGATTCAACAAATGCTATCTTTAGAGTGAAATAAAGTTGATCGGCTATTCAGTAAAAATCGATGTTTTGTAGCATATTCGTTTATCCGAAATTGATCCTTTATCTTAAAAAAGTTTATTAAAAATAATTTAGCTAACGAATTAAAACTATTATTTTTCTAATGGTGCCGCCTGCGCAATTATTTTTGATCATTTAAAAATTCTGAAAATAAGCATTTTAAAAACGAAACTTACTTTAACATGAGTTCAGTTGTATACTAGAAGTTTATTCTTCTTCTATAAGCATGAGTTAATCCTTTTTTTTCGGCAAAAATAATCCTTATAAAGTAGAGTAACGATAATATTTAGTTGTGCTGTTGCTGTAATCTGTTTTTTTTTTTATTTATTTACTTTATTGCATTATATTTTTTTGGAAATGGGGAGACACAATTTTCTTTTGGAAGGAATTGAAATGAAATTTATGAATTTATATGATTTAAATATTTGTTTTCGTTGTTATATTATTATTAAACTTCTTTTATTACTATTTGTGTACGTACGTATGTTAAATATGTTATGGGTACTTATGCACTTAAGTATATTCTTTAATATGGCTTAAAATTGAATTGATTCTAGATGGGGAAACAAAATACGCGGTAATAAATTTAATTTTTTTTATTATTTTAATATTTTGTTGCCTCTTTTTCTTTGTCCCTTTTTCTAGCATTTATTTTATCCACTAAAAAAGCCTTTAACGGGGATTTTAAATTATTTTCTTTATATACATTTACTTACATACGTATAGACGTAAGCATTTATATTTGGAATTTTCTTTTGCAAATAATTTTCAAAATTTTGGTAAATTTTTGTATAAACCGGAAAAAGTAGGATCTCAGATCTCATTTATTACAATGAATCCAGGATTGGGCTGTTCTTTTTTCTTTGACAAAAAATTTACCCTCGGCAATTATTTATTTTTCATTTATTTAGCTTTTTTTGCACATTAATATTTAATATTATTTAATAAATTATTAATTATATTAATAATTGAAACTTTTCCGGGATTAAGACGAAGCCCATGTTAACTCGTTTAACATCATTTAAAAACTAACGTTTAATGCTCACGCACTTTCGTACAAAGCTCTCTACGAACGACCTTTCAAAAAAATCACGAACTCTAAACACGAAACGAAAGTATAAAAAGAGAGAAAATAAGCTCAACACACTCGCTCACAGTAGCTTTAACGGAAGGAAATAAACCAGCTTTCACCTTTTTATATGAAAACTTCTATTCAATACTTGTGTGATGTTGTGCTTTATCGTTTTGATAAATGTTAAAGAAGCGTGTTGTGTACAAGCGTATTGCTGCATTAACGGCACAACTATGACTGTCGAAACACATTGAGTGTGAAGGTAAAGTCACAAGAAATGGATGCATAAAAAATCAGAATTTGGTGAATTAAGTTTAGATAATGTTTCAGCAACATGTTGCTGTTCACAATTTAAAACAGAATCATTACAGATTGTTTGACCGCAGTTTCGAGTTAAGAAATTGTTATTTAGTAAGAATATTTTATTTATCTTTTATCTTGTTTATATTTATATAATAGAGGCGGTTTTTATAGTCCTTAAAGGAAATATTATGTCCATTAACTTATTTGACAAAAGAGATGAAATTTCTTAATTGAAATTAAAATAGCAAAATTATCTTGACGGAAGACTAACGTAAATAATTGGATAAACTCAAATAAGCTTGGGGGAGGCAAAAGAAACTGATTAACACCTTAAAACTTACAATTCATTTAAATACAATGACGAATCATTTAAAAATTACATAATCAAATACATTTGTTTGCCGTTCACAAAGAAAAGGTGTGCAGTGTAACATTTTAAATACCACAAACAAAAAGTTCAATAATTACAAAATAAATACATACGAAGGTGTTGTAACAAAAGATCCATTAAAATTAATGAGCAGATCAACAATAGCATTTATTTCTCTAATTTGTTTACATTGAACCCAAAAAGAGACCTTCGTAGTGTAACAACTGCTAATGATTTTATTAACTATTATTTGCCTTTTGATTTTTGGACATCTTGATGATAATTTAAAAGAAATCTCTGTATATTTAAAAGTAGTTTACAATGTATTAAACCAATCCCAAATTGCTTTAGTATAGTAGTATATTTAGTGTGTTAACAATTTCTTTAGAAAATAATTTTACACTTTCCAAGAAGAATAATAAATTTAATGACTTGCACTTTCTATTCTATGAAACTCGTTTTTTGTTATTATTTTATTAAAAATTTACATGGTAAAAAAAATTAAAGATGATTAATTTTAAGATAAAACATTCGTGACTGATATAAATTAGATTTTATAACAAGAAAACTTTCTTAAAAGCAAATTAAATGCAATAGTTTTTTTTATATATTTTTTTAATCAAATCGATTCTGAAAGTTTAAAGAGATCAAATATTTATGAAAGCTTTAACAGTTTCAGCCCACGATTGGAAAATTTTTAGCTCTGGAAAATTATATTATAATTTATATAAATTTTTTAACCATGATGTAAAAGACAATCAGTAAGATCCCAGATATTTTAAAATGCAGTAGCAAACTTTATGTTCTACCACGCTCAGGTATTGGCATGGAAGTAACCAGATGATTTTAAATTTACCTCCCGTTTAGTGCTAAAATCCAAACTATTTTATACTTAACGTAACATTCTGACTATAATCATAATATAATAAATACAACAATTGTATGATGCTGCTATAGTAATATACAAGGAAACCGATCAATTTGATCCAGTCTTTTTGCAATAGGGCATGTGTTCTCATCCTTTTCTATCACTGCTGTATTTTAATTGTCTATAGTAGCGGTCATTGCAGTTTATATGCAAAATATCTGAAACGATCAACAATTGAAAGTATTAACAATAAAAGCATTTTTCGTCGGAGTTTTTCTGCCCTAAAATTATAAGATAAAAGTCTGTACCCAGCAGCTCTGATGTTGCTGATGTTATACATTCTGGTTAACAAATATATTTTTCTACATTTAGTATATGTGATGCGCAAAATAGAAAGGGACCTAAGGGTAAAAACCGGTTTTGTTCAGGAGAGCCATTTTAAAGATTTAAATACGTTTATCTTTGGTGTACCATCACTTTTGGGGTATGGGATCGGTCTCATTCGATGCTCAGATGTTGTCCACATCAAAAATAAAAAAGTGAATATAGATTTTTTACCCTTAGGTTCCTTTCTCTATGCGCTGTCACATATAGTGTGCCGTTGTTAGTCGATTTTCATTTAGCACAAAGAAATAAAAAGCACATTATCACAGCTGAAACTGTGAGCAAAATATCAATATATTGCTTCAATAATATTTCCATGTCCGGGGAACACTCTGCATAACTTCAAACTAATGAGCATACGTCGTTTATCCGAATCTTAATAAAAATTTGCCTGGCGTTTTTGCAGCAGATTATTTTCACATATTTCATAAGCTGAACTGGCTGAAAAGAAAGTGCATTTGTAGTCTGCAAATTCATTGTTCGTAAATAACCAACAATTTGAGGCCATTATTTTCAGACCGATGGGCAGAGAAAATGGAATGGAATCTTTTGTAACGCATGCAAGTACATGAACACGAGTAAAAATATTCAACCAAATATAACAACAATTATTGATTTTGCAATAATTGCTTCAATTCAAGCTGTTTGTAAGGGAGAGCAAATAGTCCTAAAGATACGACGATACATGAAAGTTGATAAAAGGAAATTTTGGAAAAATGCCCAAATTTCAATTTGTTGCAATACAAGCAATTAAATTGTATTTCTTTGTACGATGATAACAATTTAAGTGAATTGCTCAAATTAAGCCATTTAAAACTCCAAAATAAATTATTTTTCATAAAAATTTTGTTACTGTCTGCGATCTGTTTTCAATTTCCTATCGACAGAATTTAACAAATCATATGATAAATTTTTATTTTACTACAGTGTATGGGTAACAAAAAGTCAATATTTACCAAAATATTATTGAAGCTTATTAATTTATGTGATGACTCAGTGATACCTCGCATTTACCTTTTAATTTCTTTGACAAGACAAATATGTGCAACAAACCCAAACGTACATGATATGTACACAGTTGTTGGCATAAATAATATGAATTTAACGATGTCCTTACAGGCAATACAAAACTGTGGTCTGTCACTAATGTGAACTACTGAAAGAAGGGCTATTAATTATCGGTACCATGATGTGGAAAGATTTTTTTCTTTTCAAACTTAGATACTTTTTTCATTTTATCGAAGGTAAAATTAAAAAGCTTAAATGAAATCATTATTTAAGCGAATAACTCAATTTACACTAAGAGTTCATAATACCACAAATTCAATGTAATTATTTCAGATAGATTTCCTCGAAATATTTGAGTATGGGTAAATCAATAAGTGTTTATTGGTAAATTATTTGCATTCGTTATTAAACATGAACAACACTTCTCAAATAAATACGAAATGTTTAAGGAAATCAGCAAAAAGTGTCATGGTATGTGTATCAAATTCTTAATTCGCTATTTAAATGTTATGCATCGCACTTAAATTTTACGAATATTATTTATCATACACAAATTATTATGGTGCGATATAAAATTTTCGAAATTAATTCAAATATCTATTCCTGAATTAATAAAAAAATTAAATACTCGCATAAAATTTATGCCATTGAATATCTGTAGAAAATGTTTTACAAGAATAACAAGAAGGTTAAATTAATGCCTTTTACTCCTTCTAAAGAAAATTAAACAAACAATTATGACGCAAATAACAACAAATAAAATCTATTTCTAATTGCGTATGAATTATTAAAATATCTTATTATTCTTCTACAAATATTTCTCATGTAAAGTTGTAACTAATTAAATCTAATTATTTGTTTTTGTTTTAGTTGTCAATCATACGCTATTAAATATTAATTACATACTAAAATTGATAATAGTTATTGAATAGAAATTATATGTTTGAATTAGTTTGTGTACACACACAAACATCAGCTTTATATGTAGTGTTGTTGTGTTCGCATTCTGCCAGTTAATTTTAAGAATCATGCGTTT
Organism: Lypha dubia; assembly: GCA_947311025.1. NCBI lineage: Eukaryota > Metazoa > Arthropoda > Insecta > Diptera > Tachinidae > Lypha > Lypha dubia. The sequence continues at coordinate 125,545,478 of OX371261.1, read as the reverse complement.
GATTCTAAAAGTTCACAATAATTCTGCATTTATGATGCAATAAAATTAAATTAAATTCTTTTAATAGTTTTAAAAAGATGAGCCAGTGGCAACATCCTCATCAGCAGGAGAAACTGCAAGTGATGTCATTATTGTAACTCTTAAAACCGTTTTTAATATGGTGCAAAAATAAATAAAAAAAAAAAAATAATATCTTTAGTGCGGCCTGCCAACTGCTCGTGTACATTGAGGACGACGTGAAACGATATGTTGCGCCAACAAGCAAATAAAGCAACCAACAACACTTGAACCAAATCAATGGTCATTTGTCAATATTGAAATTGAAAAGAGATTGAGATCAAAAATAAGACATAGATTTCACTATCATGCATTCTCATTTACACACACACATACCTTCAAATAAATTTACTTACACTTACAACAATCCAGTTTGCCAAGTGTTGGTGATATGAAATTTTCAAGTGTGCATGTGTTTTTTTCTTCTTCTCTAGAGCACTCTGCAGTTTGATGTTGTAGGAGGAGAGTTTTGCAATTTATTTAGAATATAAGTATAATTCCCATTCATTGTTCAATTAAATTCTTAATTAAAAAAATTTTACTAAAATTTTTATGACTATGGATTGCATTTACAAAATTAATTTTGGGGCCCCATATATTTTCTATATATAAAATTAATATTTTGCTGGTGCATTTAAAGAAAATATTTTGTAATGGAAATCAAAGTCTTTATTATTTTTATGTATGCTACATATAGGTGTGGCCTATCCCACTTTTCAAGTCACAATGCTGTATTGTGGCGTTCAGTCAATGTGAGTGCAAACTTTAAGGAGATGAATTTGAAACAGATTGAAAGGGATTCACTATACTTTTAAAAAAACTGACACAATTCACATTAATATAAATTTTATATCAATGAGTCCCGCTCTTGTTAAATAATTTTTAATTTAATACACTCATTGATACCAGTACAGAAAAGATTCTCAAGTTAATGAAAATGTTTTTAAGGCACCATGAAAATAGGACCCAGTTTTCATTTGAATTTTTTAATTTGGGTAAATTTTTTAGTAAAATGAAAATCAAGAGGGACCCAAACTAAAAAATTTAGAAATGGCTCGCAAAATTTTTATATTAAAAACAAAAAAAAATATATATATTTGGGTCAATTTATACTGTTTTGGCGCGATTTAAAATTTTTTTGCTTGCGTACCGTTTCTATTATTTTGGGGGGTTGTTTTTCACTGAGCCATTTTTTTTTCACATTGCCTTCATAACTGTCCTCGTATATACGGCACACATAAGAAGCAATACTATATTCAACCCAGAACAATGGACCATACAAATTGTGATGTCACTGAATAACAACAACAATGCTGTCAAGCAACAAAACAATAACAACAACTTAAAATGTTTGTTAGAATACCTGCAAGAGACCCTTTCAAATATTCGTATTTTGGATTCGAATAGAAAAAAAAAAATAGAGTCATCAAATTGATATCGAAAACTAAGGATGACGTGTCAATTTATGAGTCTTTATTTCTCTAATATGAATTTACCGAAGAATAATTTGTTCATGGCTTGAAAGATAACAGCTTTTGAAATGAAATTTATGGATACGTAGTTGTAGGACACAAATACAGTTAATTAAAGTCAGATTTTGTTTTCTCTCCATTGTTGTTAAGAGATACAATTTTATTATCTGTGATGTAATTGTTACCTCATTCATTCCCAATTAATTCGAAATATGTGCGCTACGAATTGTGAATAATAAAGAACGTGTGATGGGGATTTTGAGCACAATATAATTAACAACATTTAATTAATTTAATGAATTAGTCTAAATGGAATATTTTGAAAAAATCATATTCATCTTTTTATTTTGTGATACTTTCTAGTAAGTAAATGTACTTTGTAATTGCCAAAGAATAATTTGAAATGTCGCTTTGGATAATTGCATAATAAATTTTATTTTCATTTTTAATTCAAATTAATTGAAGTGACACAACTGTGCTGCATGTGATTATCTTTAAACTTTAATTAATTTTAATGGCAAGTTATCAATGGGCAGTCTTCTAAAATTTCTTGCATGATATACGAATTTGTATTTAATCACAAATTCACATGCAGAATCTATTGACTCTGACAAGCATTTGATCAATACTTAATTTGACAGTTATCGCAAACAGTGAATTAATCTCTTAGTGGCGGTAAGGATGATATTGAACGTTTGTTTAATAATCTTTTTTATAAATACTAGACATACTCACCATTATGTATGTATGTGAAAATGTTTAGCCATTTACCCTTTATAACAATAACGTATTACACTCTTTCTAAATATCATGCAAACAGCTTTCAGTTTTGGGGATGACCTTTTTTTGAAAATTATAGATTTGCTCATTTTCTGATTTTATCACGAAATTTTTTACATATAAGTAAAAAAATAATTATTGGTTACCATTGAAAATGGCTGTTTTGATGGCAAATATTTTACTTGTGAACATAAATTTTCTGTTGTGAATGAAAAATTCCAACAAACAAGAATATTTATGGTCATGCATATGCGGCGATACAAATCTTATTGCTTTAACAAGAAAAATATGTTTGTACGAGTCTAATCGGAAAAATAAAAGTATTTAACCTAATGAATGCTTTATTAACTAACACAAGTACAGATAACGGCTGATGATCTGTCTATATGATAAGCGTTTTTGTTTTCTATCCGATATGATGATATGATGGTGATGATGATGATGAGTATGATGATGATGATATGTTCACAGAACTAATGAGATAACAACGGCCTTACTTAAAGCTAAACTTCATCATGTTTTATGTCATGAACGTGCTTCTGTTGATCGAATAGTATTTTAAGTGTACAAAAATTTATATTTTGTAGCTTAAATTTTTTTGTCTTTGTTGATGAAACGAACCAACCAAATATTGGCATGACTGTACACTTGGCATTTTTGTAATTTTTCATTTTCTTTGTATTTTCTAACTCTTCCTTTATTGAATACTAAATTTTCTATCTATTTTATGCAATCTAACCGCAGCTCTTTTATATGCACAAACACATAGACAAATGTGTGAATTCAAAGAAAACAAAAATTGTAAAATGCTGGACTAAGAAATTTTCTTTTGGCAACAAATTAATTGGCTATTTTCCTTTGACCTAAGCTATTTTAGGAAGAAAGCGATCTGAAACTAAAGCCTTTTTTAATATATAAAATATTTGACTACTAAACATGTTTGTGTGTATGTGTGTGTTTTTATACAATCATGAAAACTGCATATCCATTTAAATTTTGTTTGTTTAGTTTAACTTTTAATTACTTAAAATTTGTGAATATTTTAATAAAATTTTTTTCTGGTGGTTACAAAGTTAATTACATTAACTACAATACTAATTGATACCAATTTCATTTTGATTTTCAGTCTTTTGCATTACGTACACAAATCGTTTGTGTCTACACTAACGAATTCCCTTCAAATTATTAGAAAAATTGAAAATATTAAAAAATATTATATAAGTACATACTTACATATAAATTATTCATATGTTTTGTTGGCAAAGGAAATGAAAGGAGAAAGAATAAACAGATACAATTCACCAAATTACTTTATTTTTTTTTATTGTTCTCTGCAACCAACACAATTGTATGAAAAGTCATGGAGTTTTTTTTCTGCTTTTTCTGCCTGAACATACAATTCATGGTCATATTTGATGTCACCATCAAGGATTGGAAAAAAGACAATCAAAAATATGAACGATACACAAAAAAAAAAGAATCTACATAAAAACCCGAAACAAATGAAAATTACTGTAAAGGAGGTGTTTTTCCCATTATATGTATCGTTCATATTCATATAAAAGCATGTATACGTCTAGTTAACGATGAGCTTATCATTTGTTGGCTGTGTTGGTAGTCTATATCGCTCCTTGCAAAAAACCGTAAAATGTACAACAAAATATACAAATAAATGATCAAAGAGGACGAAGATATACACAAATATTTACTATTAACAATAAACAAACGTAAATCTCATAAAAATATAAAAGCACAAAAATTACACAACATCCAATAAAAATAAATATTTAATTTCTGGATTACAGTTCGGCCGAAAAACTACATCCTTGAAAAATAATACATCTGTTGTGTATCTGGTTCTTTTGTTTCGTTTGTTTGCTGTTGTAACTAAGAATTTACTTGTATTGTAATCAAGTTGTAAATGCTCAAGAAATATAAACAGAAATACTTTATGTGTAACAAAGTTTGTAAAAAATATATATTTACTAGATGGCCCGGCAAACGTTGTTTTGCCATACAAAATATTTCTAGTGCATATTTTGGGTGTTATATAAAAAATAGCGAATGTGTTAAGTGTGTGACGATGATCGCCGATGAAAAAAATACCAAACAATAATTTTGTTCTGTTTGAAATACGACCGACGACGATTCTGCTGCATGAGGCGGACATATCGCCATCTGTCAACAAAACTAATTTTGAGGCAAACATAGCGCCATCTGTTGGGTTAATAGTTTAGTAAATACAGAAACTACCCCCTCCCTCCCCTCCTCATGCCACTAGTGGTTTGAAAAATAGATAGTAGCCGATTCTCAGACTTACTGAATATGCATAAAAAATTTCATAAAAATCGGTCCAGCCGTTTCGGAGGAGTATTTTAGCGCACATTGTGACACGAGAATTTTATATATAAGATTTATATAACATAATATATAATATATTTTTGTATATACTGTATAAAAACTAACACATCTTCAACCTAAAATTTGTATTCTACTCAATATAAACTCGTATTTTACAGGGATTTGCACAAGAAAATCTATTGCTTTACCGGCACCTGTGTTAGCTGACTATGCCGCTTCCTCATATCCTGGTTGGACATTCCCACAGTCACCAAATTTTTCTTCTTTTCATCGTTTATTACCATCATCACATTTATTATATAGAATTCATGTTAAATTAGTAAAGATATGGAAAATTTTTAAAAAATATTTCAATTTTTTTTGTGAACTAATATGATCTTCTTTAATTATTTTTCATTTTTCTATTTTGATTCAAACAAATTTAAAAAAATACTTTAAAATATATTTCTGTCTGTATGCTTTTCTATCATAATTCATTTGAGTTTTTCTCTTCCTTTGATACTTCAACTACAATTCTGTGGTCACTTTTAGAGTTCATTAATATGTGCAACAGAGAGTGAACTATGAAATTGTATTTGTTGTGTGATTTTATTGATTGCTTTTTCTTAAGTTTAAGTAAAACGTATGTAACTACTTAATTTATTGAAATGAACCATAAGAGTTATTCTTCCATTTAGATTTTGTTTCAATGTCGAATAATGTTGATTCATCAATATGTCATTGTGTTTTTCTACATTTACCATGGCTATGGGCATTAACGGCATTATCATCGTCATCATCATCATCATCAAGCTGGCATTTTCCATCCAGCAGCAGTCAAGATATTCAATAACATTTTCCAAATAACTTCAAGTGTTCTGTTCGTAAATCAAAAATAATGATGACGAATCGAATCTATTGCTAAAGTTTCACATTGATAATGAAAATATGTAAAAAAAATATAATAGAAAAAAAATTATGTTCACTTATTTAATTTCTAGCTTTCTTTAAATAACAAATAATGTTGCACTAAAGTAAGTAATTGTACAAACAAATCATTATAATAAATTTGAATTCGAAATTAAATTAAATATTTATATCCTGATTAACTGTTTAAGCAAAGAATATTATTTTCTAATTAACAAAAGCAAATAATTTTTGTTTATCCAGCTAAGAAAATTTTTGTATGGATCATAAATCATTGCACCGAAAATTTAATGTATGCATATGCTTCAGATATGCGTTGATGATTTTTATTGTAAATAGAAAGGATTCCTATTAGATTAGGATGTCGTATTGGCGACGCCCATCTGCTCATCTCTCTCTGAAAGTGAAATTGACTTGAAATTGACGTTAAATTGTTTTTAAGCATTAGAAAAAATCCCCATTTTTCATGACATTTGATTTGATGGAGTGTATATCTAAAAGTCGGTATGGTAGACTATACTATTTACATTTGTTAGTGATTTTGTTTGTATTGATTTTATTGTTTATAGAAAACATGATGATTCTTTCAATATTTTAAAGCGTATTTGAAATGTTCTTTCAATTAAATTGTGTTTTTTTTTTTTTGGTTTGAAAGAGCCATTTTAAAAACATCAATGAATTAGAAAATGTACAAAAGCCCTCAAAATTTGTTATTAAAAAAGTGTATAAATAATTTATGATTTTCGTATAACATTTTAGTCAATACTAACATTAATGATTGCTGTAAATACAGAATGAATGTTGCCCTATCAAACCTCACAACTCGTCATCATTCGCTTAAGAAATTACTTAAAATATATTTATCTCAATTTTCATTGCCATGTTAGAATAAAGAAGAAAAATCGTATGTTAAATACGATACAACAGATATACAACACATACAACTAGCACTTGCCTTAATAATGTCTATATTCCACGACTTTAATTTATCCTGTCAAAGCAGGAAAAAAAATAATCACGAAGTGCTCAAGGCATCGACATAGTTTGGTGGCTTTTCGAGAAATGTTTCAATTACAATTGAGTTGCTTAACAACAACAATATTTTTGCAGGCCCCATAAATATTTTTTTATATTTAAAGAGTTTTGTTTCACGGTTCTATCTTTCTTTCAACAATTAAAATATAAAAGATATTTTTATGAAATTCATATCAATTAAAGAACAATATGATGATTAATAAAAAAATCATGTTGTAGAGTTGTGTTGCTCTTGCAGCAAATGATCAATGTGATATCAGTTGTGATTCTAATTAAACTTTGTACAACTCAAGGTTATTAAACAAATAATATCAAGAGTTAATTAGTTCATAAATACACATGAAAGTGATATGAAAAGGGAAAAATTTAAGTAATCAAGTTAGAAAATTGTGAAATTAGAGTTTTTCGTATGGGAATTGATGGAAAGGTTCTTTTGATAATAACAAAAAAATTATCATTACTTAAGTAATTTATCACGCTTAACTAAATAAAATGTTTACAAAAAAGTTAAACAAATTATTTTTAAACCAAATAAATTTAAAGTTCCCAAGTACAAAAAAAAAACGTTTTTGAAAACTAGTCAGAATTTTCAGAATAAATTTTTGGTATATTGAACGCTGCCATTCTTTCTCATGAGCTCTTCATTGCCGTTAATAAATTTTGTACTGATATGAACATACAAAGAGGAGTCTCATATCTTGTATATCATCTTCTGGATGTTCTGTAAATTTGATATGCGTTATGAGGGGAGCTATGAAAGGTGGTGAACAAAATTTTACACCTTGTTCGCCATTCCTTTTTATTTTATTACCAACTTCACTTTGTTAAAATAAATAAATTTATTTACAAGTATTAAACTATTTTCCCTAAATCCAGAAAAGTTACCGCTTTTCCGAGAATAGGAAAACTGTATGTATGTATGTATGTATGTACATATGTGATAATAAAAGAAAATAACATTTTGAAATGAGTAACATGCGACTTGTAATAACTTGCTTCTTAATGAAAAATTAAATCTATTCGCTGGGCCCCCATGGCGGAATATTTCTACCACACCTTGTATAAGACAACACCAGGACAAAATTTAATTTACACATTTCTATGCATAATTTTTTTTAATTAAAATATTATGTAAAACGTTAACGGTGCTGTAATTTAAACAATAATTTTATATATTAGTTTATGTACTCGTATTTGGCTGTGTGTGTGTGAGAGTTTATTTTGTCTCTTTAATTTCTACAAATCATGTACATGTAAAATAAACATTTCAACTCAGAATTAAAATTTTAATATCCGCGAAAGACAAACATTTCACAAACAAACACCTTCACTTTAGTAGATAAAGTTGATCTACTATCCACAAGAAATTAATGAGCAAACTATGAAGCAGCTTGATGGAAGTCATAAATTGATTGCGTTTCCTTTTTTTAAAAAAAAGTATTTTGCTTTTTTACAATTTTTTTATTAAAAGTCTGCCATATATTCAATAACCGAGAAAAAATTTTGCTCTAAAAGAATATTAATTTTGCTTTTTTAATAGAAATTCAAAACAAATTAAACTTTTCCAGGAAAGGCAAACCTTGCTTCTAAGCTAAACTGCCAATCAAAACTATTGCAAAGAGAGAGGGAGAGATAGACAGATTCATTTCCACCTCAAGAAGCCTGTTTTCTAAATTTGTTTCGTGTTAAATACGATCTTTTATATCCTTTTCAGTTTTAAAACTTAAGTCAGGTGTTGCACGTGAGAAACAAAAGAAAGCATTAACTATAAATAAGGGACATGCGAAAGGTTGACCAGAACTTTTACCAAAAAGGAAAAAGAGATTCTTAACGAATTTTCAGCAACAAAAAAATACATTTTTATTTGGTATATAAAGTTTCCGTAGAAATCAATCAAATCAAGTGTTTGTCAAACAAACACTGCTTGCATTTGTCATGTTCATAAAAGTAGATGAAATGATGCTCTTTTGAATATCAAACTGACTTGAATAAGAAAATTCATTATGGTTTACTCTATTTCTAACATAAAATATCAAGACATCATATCCATAATTTAGTTGTCATAAAAAAAGAAAAAAGAAATAAATAAAATTTCTCAATGATTGTAAATGTCCGTGATCGATTTTTAAAATGAATCAAATTTTCTACACAGTACAGTTGTTCTTATCTCTAAAACAAAAAAACAAAACTTCATTGATACGATTTACGACAGTACGATATGAGTAGATTTTGGTATCTACAATAAATATATTTTCAAAATTTATAATTCAATTTTATAACCCACAACAAACAGATGGTAAATAACGTTTTGCTTATTTTTTTCAAAATATAAAATGAAAATAAACAAATAATGCAGTCGGTCGTAATATTATCAAGATAATCAACAGTTTATCTTTGAAATCAAATCTATAAATTATTGTTATTTTTTTTAGTATTTAAGCAGCTTAAAGTTGAAATTTTGTTTAAAATTATATTCAAACCAGACAATCAATTTAAGTCTTAAGCCATAAATACCCTTAAAATTTTGTAAATAAAGGCGAAGTTCAAAAAGTTTAACAATGTTTGTTTTTTTAGTAATTTTATATTGTTTTTTTTCGGTTGACCGTTGATACCAATATTTATGATTTAACTTTTTAAGCTGCACAAATGATTGAAACGCATCATCTTTGTGTGAAGTAAATGGCATGATTTTTTTTTTTTTTAAATTACACATTTATGCAAATGAGATATTTGGAAAATGATCTCTAGTTGCCAAGAGCTTTAAGTGACATTAAATAAGTCATTAAGTGATTAAGTGTTAAAACGTGTAACAATTTTAAACTGCTGGTGATACTCGTAGTTTGTTTGGATTCAAGTGAAATAAAACAAACAGAAAAAATTCATCAAAAGTATTGGAGAAATAAATGTTGCTGCATTTTAGTAGTGAATCGCAAACAAGACAATATTTGAAATCATATCAAAATGTATATGTTCTCATCTATTTAAAGAAAAAACCAAAACAGAAAACCTCTAACGAATTTTAAAAGAAAAAAAAAAAAAACAACGTGAAACAAAACTGATTAACTGCGGCCCAATTAAAATTAACATAATCCGCTAAGAGTACAGTTGAAGGCGGCGAAAAAGTGTATAAGCTGAAGTGTAGCTGTGATCATTTTTAAAAACTTAATTTTCAATTATTGCTTTTAGTCAAATAAATTACTACCTAATCCCAGAAAGAGCTAAAACGAATTATGAAAATTACAATAGTCACCATAAATATAATTTCAATCAACATTGGCAACCACTCACTCATGTGGGAATGCATGATCGTCACTAGCGATTTTCTTAAAGTGTGTCAGCCTTCATGTTCTTGAGTACGGAAAAGCTGAGCTTGAGTAGAATTTTCCCGTAAAATTATTTAACGAACTCTCATGAACTAAAATCTCTTTTTAATGATTTTTCTTAAAAACGAAATTGTAAATTTTAAAATACATACAAATAAACATTCTGAATTATTGTCTGAAAGCATTTAGAGAAAATTTTAGACAAGTTTTGTTAGTGAAATGTTTTCACTAACTTGCCATAGTTTTTTTGTGAGCTTATGGCGATCGTGAATAATTTCTCTTTACTTCAGCATGATCGAATATGCTAATTTCTCCATTCTGTCATCAACAAACAAAAAAAAAAAATACACCATCTTTTTATTTTAGTTAGCACGTTTTTTTAATAAAAGTAAATTATTACAAACAAAATAGCTTTCAATTCTGCAGTGTTAAGAGCATGTTTATGTGGCTGATCTTTATTGCTGCGCCTACCAAATCATCAGTATACTTTTACCAGATGAAATAAAGAGGGGAGAATATCTTAAATTATAAAATTATTTAAGAAAATCAGACTATCAAGTAAAAAAATCTATTACAGTTGATTCAGCTGTCATTTTCCCGTGGCCTTGTTACTGCTGTTAGTGGCAGATCATGAAGTAACCTTTTGGAAAAACAAAAACTGCTCGCACATAAAGAAAGATGAGAAAAGAATAATTTTTGTACGATGACGAATTTGATTAAATTTAATTCAAATATATTTCCATAATAAGAGCGGCCAGGATTCATTTCCGAACTAATTTTAATAACCTGACAAAAAAGAAAAATGTCAATTGTTTTCGACTTTCAATTTAAATCCGATTGATTGTATTTTTCGATGATATTGAAATGCCCTGTTAATATCACCTTCCTTTTAAGTAATTTCTGCTGATTCTCTTAAGTATTGAAATGGAGGCAATAAGTATTTGTTCAAAATATTAAATAAAAAGAAATCCCATAACTAAGAAAAGATAATGAATGGTCAGCTATTGAGTCTTAAGTACTGCAAATATTGAAAAAGACACAAAATATCTTCTCTTAATATCTTGTTAGTATCAATATAATGGACAAGTACAGACTTGATGTATTGAAAATATGTTTGTAGCATATCTGGATGTGAATGTGTGCTTTAGTTTATACAATTTCTTATAAAGCTCTTACAGATAAAATCGATTGGCATTATATTTTTGTTTGCAAAAATTGGAAATGTTCTTCAGCATCAGCATAAAAATATAATTTTAAAAAGAATATATTACACTAAGAAATGATCAATTGTAGTATTTTTTATTTTGTTACTAGAAACAAAATAAACTTCAACAGTTTTGAAAGTGAAACGATTCTTTTCAGAAAATCCAAAATGTATTAAATTCTATAAGTAGAAGTATTAAACTGATAAATTACGTAAGTGCGTATCGTTACATTAAACTGAAATTGGTCCAGCTAAAATGTTCATTATTTAACAGGAGAAACAAAAAAAACATAATTTCAAATTTGTGATATATCTTGTAAAGCTATGTACAGACGATTGGCAGATCTTACAATATTGTCAGAAAAATGTTCAGAAAATGTCTCACAACCGTCTAAACTTGCAACGTTGCAAGAAAAAGCATTGTCAGTTCATTGTAAGACAATATTATTGTCAGACATCTAACAATCGTGAGAACACTCTACTTTGCCATTATCAGATAATTGTCAGACATTGTAAGCTCTTGTTTTATTGGCAGATGTGTTTATATTAATGCATCTGACAATGGCAATGCTGTCCATAAATACTATTGGATTTGACAGTTCTGACAAAGCTTAACAACGCATCTGGCAATTTTTCCACACAACAAACTGACAACCGTGTAAACTGACAATTTTTGTTGGCAGATAAATTTATTGTCTGACAATTTTCTGACAATGAAATTGTAAGGGTTTCTTACAATAGTCTGAACTAACAATTTACCTTTTGGTAACAATTTTTCATTGTCGGTACGTTGTCAGCATATTGACATATCTTACAATATTGTAAGATCTGCCAATCGTCTGTACATAGCTTAATACATCACATTTAGACACTTTAAATTCCTACCGTATGTGTTGTGTATTGGCTGCTCAATTTTCCTTTTTAATATTTAATTAAACTTTAATTTTTGTTCGGTAAAGTCTGGTTTTTTATACACAGCGTTTTGCGTTTCATTTAGCGATATGTAAATATTGTTTTCTTTCACTCAAAATATCATTTAGGTTTTACCATTTTTATTTCTTTCACTTTACAACCATATGAAAATGTGTGACCATTTTAAAGAACCAAACGTGAAAAATTTAATGTTTGTTTTTTGTCAAAAGATATCAAATGAAATTTTAGTTAATCATTTCCGAAAAATATAACATCTTAACAAACAACGTGTGTTTGTTATTTCATGATTCGTGTGTTATTTTTTTAATAGAGTACAGTTTACAGTTTTTGTCGTTAAAATATTCCTCTACCATACAATTCTACGAGGTCGGTTTAAGAATGTCTAGAAACAACAACTCTATCAAATTTGATAGATCATAAAAAAATCCTTTATATGTTAAAGTGCTGTTGTGGTTATTATCTACCGTGCGCCAAGCCAAGTTTGGCCACACAGTGTGTATATTTACACGAAACCATTCGAACTGTTTTTACCACCCTCATAACTTTGCTACTCTTGATCATAATATAATGAAACTTGCAACATAAGGTCTCCCCACAGAGGTGACTCACTGACTCATCAATATTATTGGGCACTTCCAGTAAAGCTAGAGAGCTGAAATTTGGTACACAGCTAGGTCTTGGTGAAATTAACCAGAAAAATCTGAAAACGGGCTCTTTCCTCCCAGGGCAGACCAGGGTGCCCCTTCTATGTATGCGGCAAATTCCAGTATAGCTAGAAAGCTGAAATTTAGTACACAGGTAGGTACTGATGGAAAATAACAAAACTGATTTCTGAACGGGCACTTTTCACCTAGGGGGAGTAGGGTGCCCCTTTTTTGCATGGGGCACTTCTAGTATAGCTAGAATGCTGAAATTTGGTAAACTGGTAGGTACTGATGGAAAAATAACAAAAATGATTTTTAAACAGGCATTTTTCACCTAGGGGGAGTAGGGTGCCCATTCTTTGTATGGGACACTTCCAGTATAGCTACAAAGTTGAAATTTTGTACACAGGTAGGCCCTGATAAGCAATACACATATATATTTATACAAAAAGAACTTAGAAAAAAGAAGTGAGATCCGCACAAAAACATAAATGTGAAAATAAGGTCAAGTTCCTATCCAAAAAATTTCGGCAGTAAAAAGTACTGAGATCAAAATAAGGACCAATTTCTAGGCAACCTATAAGGTTGGCAATATTTTTCCAAGAGTTCAAAAAAATTTTTCCAAGCTTACAGGTTGGTTAGAAATGATATGACTGATGACTTAAGTACTCACTGCAATAAAAAATGTTACAAATGTCAATAAACGCCTAATCAAATCCACCTAAGCCGAAAATTGTGGAGCGAACACAGAAACTCGTACACAGAAACTCGTAGCCTCAAAAATGATTAAATGAAAATATTTTTTGTGGTTTTTATTTAAATAACTTTTTATTTTATCAAACTAATACATACGCCATATAATTACATTTGTGCACGTTAGAAAAACAGAAACTAAAAAAATATTGCAAAATAAATAAATAGATTTGGTTGGGTTCTCTTTCACTAAAAATACTATAAATTATTAAATGGCATCAATTTATTTCCCAACAATTAAACAAAACCCTTTAATAAATAATTGGAAACTTTAACCAATGAATTTAATAAAACAAATTCAAATGTTTACGCTAAATTATTAATTAAATGCAATAACAAGTGTTTGTGGCATTTGCATATGCCGACGTTGAATTTTAAAGAATTTTTTTTTTTATCGGAAAAACTGAAATTTGCTATTGAACTCAAAAAATAATGGCTGGAAATTAAATCAAGTATTTGTTTAACATTTTGGGGAATATTTTTAGCAATCACCATATATGAAGGATTATAATGAGTGTAATATCTTTTACTAAAATTGGTTAGGGGAAAAATGTTTTTCTGTAATTACCCTTCTTAAGCAATTTAATACTATTTCCTTAAAATTTATAGTCGACTTAAATCAAAGTCGTGTAGTGCAATTTCCATCATTTGTGCATTTAAGAGTCATTATATTTTTCAATTGTAAGCTATTAAAAGTTTTTTTAAACCTGCATTAAATTTAAATAATTAAATTATGAAAAAAAAAAATAAATTAACAAAAGGACTCATAAACAAGTACACTCCCCTTCAATTATATTGACAACAATTAAACTCTATTCAGAGACTTCAAGACTTACTGAAAAACGTGACAAAAGAATATGCAAAAAATAATTGCATTTCAACTTAGGGAGAAAAAAATGCAAACGAAATATTTATTGTAGACGCACAATTAAAAGAGGAAACAAAAATTAACTTGAACCAAGCTAATGAAAATATTTTGTGATGAACTTTTTACAGATGATGAAGTGTAGCATCAACAATGTGACAATAATAAGCCAAGATCTTCCGCAAATTTTTATAAGGCGTATTGGTATTCTTTGGTGCTTTCTTTAATCTCTGATATAAAATCATATTTTGTTTCTCTAAATGGACTACAAAGTGTAATTATAAAATGAACATTTACACATCCGCTATATTCCAATAAATCTCATACATGTCTAAATAATAATTTTGTGAAAGATTGACACATTCTGCACAAGCAAAAAGCAATTAGACACACAGTTTATATTTAAATATTTATATTTCAATATTTTAAAATATATGTTCTTCCAAAATATTGTCTATAAATTTACACACTGAATAATAAACATTTGCATATTAAGAGTACTTAAATAATCTATTCAATATAATTTTTGGCAAAATATTTAGTATAAAAGTTTTTGTTATACAAACATGCACACATACTCGTATAAAACACCATTGAACGGCGTCATAGATTCTACTCGTATCAAATCTGAATTTGAACTTAATATATTTAGACTGGAGTCATATAAATTTGAAAAAATGCCAAATAAAAATTAAAAAAAAGAAAATACAAGACAAATTTTGTCATCGTCGCCATAATGAATGGACCGAAATGTAAAAAAGTTAAAGAAACACCAAATTCACTCAAACACTCACACATTCACACACAAACACACTTACACTACGATACTGCAGTTTAATATGAATGTATGAGTGAAATAAATACATATTTTTCAATAAGCAGACCTTTACAATAATTTATTCAATAATATTTACCACAAATTTCTTCACAAATACTTTCAATAAAATTTTAGAATATTAAAAGGCATTATTTTGGATTAAGTTCAAATTTGAAATAATTTAAATTTTTTATGAGAGAAGAAGTATATAAGGATATCAAATCATATCGCTACACCATCTTATCAGCGTTTTTTGTTAATTTTTGTAACTCATAAAGGTGTTTAGTAAGCAACGCTATATAACAAAATAGAATACCAGAAGTATATTAAATTTTAAGTTAAATTAATAATAATAAATAAAAACTTTAGACAAAATAAATTGCATACTTTTAAGCTTTTTTAAAATAGAAATTTGTTTAAATCCTTCTATTTGCGAGAGTGTAAACATGGATTAATTTTTAGATAATTTTATGCCAAATTGTTGCTATAGATTTTTATTATTTTCAATGCGGTCAAATGTTTGTTTAGCTTAAAAATGTGTGTGTATGTGTGTCTGTGTGCATACAACTCTTTGTAGTGTAATTTAAAAAGACTCCGTTTTGGCTGAGCTGAGAGAAAAAAAAATTTCTTAAATAATTATTGCTTCAGAAAGAACACTTGTTTTTTGTTCGCTGCTTAAAAGGTCACCCAACAAATTCATAGATTTGAAAAAGTTTTGAGAAAGAAATATTAAAATAAATATACTAAATACTTAATGATACAACGACAAGATTATTTGTTATCACAGACATTTAGGCGTCTTGGAAGATATAATTTTACAAAAAAAAAAAAAATACTTTATGTTTGTTTTAATTCTTGGCACTTGATATTTTCATCACATGAGATTGAGGTTAATTTCTGCGCAATAAAAATGAACAAAGAAAAATCATATTAAAGTTTTTTGAACTAGAAATTTGCGGCAAATTGGCAAAATGGGTGGTTTATGAATTTAAGAATCAAAATTGAAGGCATATTTTAAATTATTTAATTTTGGTATTTCTATTGTACCTACTCGTATTAAATTAAGTTGTTAGCTTCTTTACTCTAACAAGCAGTTGAAGTACAGAGGAAAAACATTTCTTGCCAATCGAATTGTGGCGGTTGCACCAACTATCAAGTCGCTTGACCTAATCAATTTAAGAATTGTCACAACCGAATGTTGGTAGCAATTGTGGATTCATAGAATATTTGTAGCGGTAACCGATATTCTATTGACACAACCGATTTCAAACCAATCTTTTTTCTGGGTGCACTTCGTCGTCACCTGAAGATTATGTGTGTTCTTCAGGGTGTCATTTACTGCCTGCCAGTCCAATCTCTTATGTTCTAAATTAAGTTTTTTTATCAGTTCCATTCTATTCTCAAAGTCATCTATATTCAAATGTCATCAACGAAGGACATTCAATAAAACTGAAGGTGTTGTTAACGTGTTTGTCATCTCACTAAGCGGTTTTCTGGTATCATCATAAAGGAGAACAACAATTTGATATGTGGCCAGCAGATTATCCAAGATGCATTTGTTGTTTATTTTGCAATTTTTGCAGTGTGTGGAAAATACACGAAAAACAAATATTTTTGTAAAAAATGTAAATCAAGTGTTTGTAAATTATGTGGTTTGCGGCGGTATAGCTTCACTGTGAAAAAATCCATCCGATAGTAAAATTTCTTGGTTTGTCTTATGATTTCGGTAGTGGAAGTTTTAAATAAAATCAAACAAATTGAAAAATTCTTTTTTTCAAACTTAATAAAAATAACGTAGATTTGACATTTTTCCCTCTTCGACAGATATTATGTAGAAATCCGTATCCATACGTTTTAATGTGTTTGAAGATCCTGAAAAATTTTGCATTCTCTTTGTATGTGAATGCCACCCTAATTCATACTCTTTAGCCTGAGATATACGGAAGGATAATTTATAATTTTGGCAGCTAATATTTCTATTTCATCTAATGAACAATCTTCTTTTTGTTTATCTTGTTAATTTTGCTTAAGGTGATAGACGTTGGTAATACTTTGTTAAGCCTGTAATAACATAAATATTTAAGCAAAAAAAGGAAAGGAAAGAAAAATACCAAAAATGTCATCTACTAAATATGTAGTGTTAAAACATTAACCATAAATTTTTGCTGTAAAAAAATATTACAATGATGCCATGAGATTGTTTTGTATTCTTGACTTGAGGCATAACAATTTACCATAGAAACCACAGTTTTTTTGCTGTTATTTTGTACGTCACAAGTTGTACATATTTTAAGGGAAAGTTAACTTGATTTTATCACCAACAGCCAAAAGGGCGTATTGTGATAATACAGACTGTGAAAAAACACTGCTTTTACTTTTTTTTTTTTTTTTTTTTTTTTTTGAATTTGTTACATATTTTTAAAGTTAATCTCTTTTACTATTTTCGCTATGCTACGCATCTGTTTATGAATGTGACTTCATCATCAGCGTAACATGCTGGAAGCTGGGGTTTTTTTTTTTGTCTCATTTACGTTTTGTTTCACATTTTATCTTTTTTTTCTATTTATTTGTTATTTAAACAATGCAATTTTCGCTAAAGTAATCCCTGCTACTTCTTATGGAGGTAAAATATTTTTAGATATGTTTAATATATGCAACTTATAATATTATGAAACTGTATTTGGCAAAAACGGAACAATGAATACTTTTCATTTTTAACTCCCGACAGAATCATCAGCATAGAGAAGTTTATCATTGATAACGAAATAAATGAAATAAGGTGATCCCTTAAACAAAAAGTTTACAAATTCCCACATTCAAAATAATTTTTATTTTTATTTTTCTTATACGAGTACATGGTCTTATATTAACATGTTTTGTATTTTAGATATAATAAATTTAAGCTTGTCATTTTTTTGTACAACAGAGGACCGCCCTAATGAACTATTGTATACATACTAAGGTAACGTTTAAATGAAACAAATAAATTAATAAAATTAACAGAAACCATTTGATCCTGTCAGTATGAATTAGTTACTTTGGATAGAGGATGCCATTGTGTTTCCCAAAGAATTGAGCACCTTCGAAGAACAGTCAATAATTAGAAATATTTTGAGCAAACAGAAAGAAATTATGCAGGGGAGTTAAATACAAGTTGTTGTTTTTTCGACTTGAAAGCCTCACGAAGGCAGAAAGAAGTATGATGCATTAGAAATAAAACACAGCAAAACGTCCAAACTTGTATGTCTTTCAAGGAGAAATCATAGAATCGCAGAGACAAAGATAATTTTCTAAGAGAGCATATACTATAGCCAGGAGTTATATATGGATAAGAATTCCGGCTGTTAATCCTCGTTTTAAATTATTATTTTCGTTTATTTTTTTTCACTATTAAATTATAAATTTTTAGTCTGGGATATGAAAATATCTATACATTGAATGTAATGTAAAACTTTGCTTAATTTAATTATGTATATCGTATATCAGTATCATATTTTAATAAGGCATTTTCTTTTAACCTTATTTTAATTACATAACGACTGACGGCTGACGGCTGTTTCTATTATAGTTCATATCAAATGAATTACGTTTTTATGAAGAAGGTGGTGATGGTTGCAGACGAACTCAGCTCAAAATAAGTCAGACAACAATAAATATTAGTCACTGTTAACCATGATTAAATGAAAGGATGCTGCATATAAAATAGCAGATGCTTTCATTAAAGAAAAAGTGACAGTTTAAGGAGACTTGAAAATATTAATAATAAAATATCACAAAAAATGATTGATAGCTTGTGACAAAAAGTATTTATCGGTTAAGCTTCTTAAAAAAGTTTAAGTTGTGGCATTGAAAAGAATATATGTATGCATAATTTTATTATCCTAATTAAAATTATTTTAAAACAATTTGTCGGATGAACGTCAATTTGAATAACAATAACACAAGGTTTGCTATAGAAAAAGTTGCAGTTAGCGAGATTATTTTTTTAAAAAAAGTTGCACTTATAAAGACTTTAATATAAAAATAATTGCCTGTTGTTAATAAAGTCCGAACTATAACAGAGAGTGATAAACTTCTTAAATAATCTTGTAATATTAAAATGACATGAGGATAATTTTTCTAAATTTATTATTATTTTCCTCAACTTCATTTCGGAAATTTAAACTTAATCTCGAAAACTCATACCAGATTCCAAAAATTGTGCTGTCTTATAAAGAGTTCTAAATTCAATAGTGTACTCAAATAAATAAAATAATTTTTAGAAATTTAATTTATAATTCCGGAAATGATGTGTGATTACACTGTAATTCGTATAAAATGTTTCAACTCAATCACATCAACATAAAATTTCATAAGCATTTTATAAAATTATGTATTCATTTATTCGTTAATATGCTCAAAGAAATTGCTTTCACAATTTAGAAATTATCTAACAATTGTTCAAATATTATTATACAACAACACTGTCATTAACAGCAAAGCTCTACATGTAAGAGCTTGTGTATTAGTATGTATGTGTATGTGTACATCTATACATATTATACACAATCAAATGCAGGTGCAGATTGCAATACATATTTTACCGTTTTAAATATGATCTATTTAAAATGTTGTTCATCACTTATTGGTATTGTTGTTGCTACGCTTAACTGCTACAATATACGGAAACGGAAGTGCGCAAGAGTGGTGATGACAAATTTAAAGCAGCAATACATGTAACAATTGGATGTTAAATAGCTACATTTAACTTAAGCATAATACATTTATCAGGATGTAGTTGTAATGATGGCCTTGTCGCTCTGCTGAATTAGCAAACTATTTGCACCAGGCTACTTCAAAGCTCTTGCATCATGTTCAGTCAGCAAGTTACTCCAATAAGATGTATGCAAACAGGCTTCAAAACCGCAGGGTATATTCATGATTTTAAATCTACAATTGTTTGGATGTGTTAAACTGCACATGAACGCACAAATGCGTATTCATTTGCTTTTCACGCGAAAAAAAATCACTATTAAAATAATCCAGTTTATATTTATCTGCTGTGTTAAATGTAACTCTTCAACTAAAAATGTAGGTTTGTAAATAATAGTTATTGTTTCATCAGTATCATCATCATCCTCGTCATCATCATTCTCATCGTTATCTGCTTAACACTTCATGGAATCTGATAATTAGAAAGTAATAAAATTAAATTTTATGTACAAACAAATAAATGCTACAAAATAATTGATTTTTAAACTAAATTTGCAAGTTGATTAACGTGCAGTTAGTAAAATGTATTATCTTCTATAAATTTTTGATAAGCCACTAATATGATAAATGCGATAAAAACAATTAAGCTCCAATCCACAACTAAGAAAAAAATAAATAATAACAAAAATCAGAATAGAGAGGAAAATTAGAAAATCACAATAAAAGCTTTGAAAAAAAAATCTGAAAAAGAAAAACATGTAAAACCATAAAAAAGCTTCTTTAATTTTTGTTTGATTTCGTAAAAAGAACTCTAATCTGATGGCTTATAACTTGCATAGAACACTTTGAAAAACAAAAACAAAATGGTAGCGACACTTAAATCTCTTGAAAAAACAGTTCACGAAGGTAAGAAATATCTGGAAACAATACATACAAAAAGTATTAAAAGGAAGCTAACGCAAAAATACAACAAAAGATTTTAAAGCTAAATTTATATCCAAAATATTAGAATATTAACTTAAAATGAAATTTCATTTTATTTTGTTTTTAACACGTTATGAATAGATTAAAAAAAATGAATAAAGAAAATAAAAGGAGCATTAAGCATACAGCAAAAATATATAAAATAAAAATTTCTTTATAAAAAACCATTAAGTATCTGCAGATTTAACATTTCATGCAATTACGGGTAGAATTGTTGCAACAGTAAACAGTGCAACAAAATGCAATTGTGCAGAATAAATCTTGAAAAGTTATAGAAAACAAAATAAGAAAAAAAAACTATAATGATTTGTATGCTTAAATTTGAATTTTTAAATATGCATTCATATGAAGGCTTACACGCGTACTTTGAATCTGTTGTATACCAGCCGCCAGTAAATTTACCCGAAATGTTTTATAAATTTAGACTTCAAATTAAATATTATATTTGTGACTTATTCCAAATAAAAAGTTTGTTTTCTTACATCGTCTGGATCAAACCATGATGAGTCTGAACAAAATGTTTTTCAAATACATTAACTCAGTTTAAATATTAACAAATAAGCAAGAAAATATGCAGAAAGAAAAAACTGAAATGATTTAAAATTACTGGTGCTCGAGTGGCAACAATAATCCCTGAAAATCAAGTCAATTACGATAAAATAAATTCAAGACTTTATCAAACACTCTGTGCAACAGGACCTGTAATAAAAATTGAATTTGAAACGGTGGAGTTGTCTTACTTTTTTTTTTGGCAGGAAATTAAACTAAGACTGGACAAACCCACTTCCTTCTTTGTTATTTCTTTATATTCCTACCGTTAAACGTTAAGAGACCATTTCAATTATTTGTTTCCAGCTTCCAGTTTCAATCTACCAGTTAACTGTTTTTGATTTTTCTTTTCAGTTTTATTATAATTTCAATGTGCGCAAAACGCCTAATAAGTTTTGTTTTATTCTTTTTATTGCTTTTATTAGTCGTATAATGTTTAATACTCCTTTTTTTGGTGGCACGAAATAAGCCCCAATGAAATAAGCCCCAAATCGAAAAATGAAATAAGCCCCAAAAAATTTTAAAATTTTTTGTTTGGGGTTTATTTAATTTTTTTTGGGGCTTATTTCATTTTATTTGGGGCTTATTTCGTAAATTTTGTTTGGGGCTTATTTCATTATTTTTGGGGTTTATTTCATAAAATTTTTTTGGGGCTTATTTCATTTTTAGATTTGGGGCTTATTTCATTGGGGCTTATTTCGTGGTGCCCTTTTTTTTACTTTATGTTAAATCAATATTTTTTCTTAACAAATATACGAAATTGGGCTACTAAATTTTATTTAAAAAAAATATATATATATTTAGTAACAAGAATTAAGATAATAATTACTCTCTTTACTAATTGCGTGGCAACCAAACAAAGTCAACGTAATGAACAACGAAGAAAAAAATCCAGGTCTCATCAAACTTCATGAATGTCAAAATAAACGTACAAACAAAAATTTTTAGTTTCGCAGAAGGGTTGGAAACAATAGTAGAAGTTATCTAGTCTACTTAATCTTTTTTCCGTACATCTTCCTTCTCAATTAATTGCAGCAACATCAATAGAAGCGGAGATACTTTATTGCATGCAGTTGTTTTCATTAGTCTCTCGGGGGACGTATAATTAATATTTTTATATTTTTAATTTTAATTTAAAATATTTAATTTATTAGTCACCAATAGTTGTCTTACCTCTGAATGTATTTGTTAAACTTGAGTTTTATTTTATTAATTTTTTCGATTTAATTGCGTTAAATTTTTGTAGGCTGGGTAGTAAAATAGACCAAAAAATTTGTCGAATTCATTTGATTTATATTTTTTTATTGAACACTTGATGTGAAACAAACTAACAAATGTAACTCATACGCCGCGAAGCAACTTAAGCCAACGTTTTTATATTTTTAAATTTATCATTAAATTGTAATGCTCCATACACGTGATACGTTATTTAGTAATTCTAGAAATGTTTGTGAATTCATGCGAAATAAATAAAGCACACATGTGTTTGTAGAAATGTACATCCCACACTTAATAAATATATTAAAAATAAACTAACAACTAATAAATAAAACATATTTAATTTATATAATTTACAATTAACTTTTAATTTTAGTTTTATTCAATTCCGATAATTTCATTTACACTCAATAATAATTAATTAATTAGCAATCAAATATTGAATAAACTAAATTGTTGCCAATTTTATTGAAATAAAACCATTAAAAGATTAGCAAATATTATTTTATTGATCAAAATTGACTTAATTATCGTTTTATATTTGCTTTTATTCTAAAATAAATTTAATTAATAAATGCAGTAGTACATATTTTCAAACTTTATTCTTTTTCGTATTTTAGTGGAACTTTTCTTTTACCCGAAGATCTGCATATAAAATGTAAAGTTCCGAACTTGATATCGAAAATTCAAACTTTATACCAAAATTTGGAAACTTTACTCCTTCTGCAACAGTCCTACAAAAAGCTAAAGGACGATTTTATGCTGAAAAAAAAGTCGCAGCACACTAATTTTTGGAGTGAACTACGGTTTTCTGTAGTAACACCGATCCACATTTCAAAAGATAAAAAACCAAAAAATATTTTTTTGCCCTCATTTTGAACACAGACTATAGGTTAGGTTAGGTTAGCAGGCTGCTGGTAAGAGGAAGATTAGACTCCACCTCACTTGGGTCCTAATATGGTCCCGTTGTGTTCCCTGTAGTGAAGGATAGTATTAGAGAAAGGGAGATTAGAGGAGTCTAAAGAAGAGTAGGTAAAAGAGGGACAGAGAAAACAGGTGGGAAAAGTTGAATCAAGGGGTGAGACTTGCAGTGAAAACGGGCAGAATGTCAAGCCCGCTATTGGGGGCAGAAGGGCAGAGGCATAGAAGGTGTGCGATGCTTTCTTCTTCTTCCTCGCCATTACAGGAGGAGCAGTATTCATTGTATGGAAGACCCATGCGTCTGGCATGGGTACCGAAGGTGCAGTGTCCTGTGATTGTGGCCACAAGATTGCGCAATTGCGTTTTGGGGAATTTCAACAGATTTCTGGTTCTATTGACGTCTAGGCGAGGCCATAGTGTCCTTGCTGTGGCGCAGGTTAGCAGGAAGGAAATACTGATCCTGAATTGCTTAATGTAGACACCTCCGCCAGCTCTGGAGCCAGTTTAGAGTCATCCGTGAACATTCGTTGGGTTCCCATGCGGTGTAGGGGGAGGTCCTCCGATAAAGAGTAGTTATGTACTCTATTAAAGGAAGGTTTTGGAATGCAATAGCCAATGAGATCAGGGATAATTCCAATGGTCTCTACAAAGCTAGCAAGACCCCATGGTCGATGTTTCCATACGTCAGTTGTACTCATTCGTACCGCAGTGCGTAGTGCTAACTTCCTAGCCAACAGATCAGCCGGAAGCCAGCCCATCAGAGCGAAAAGAGCTTTTGTAGGCGTAGTTCTAAGGGCATCAGTTATCATGATTGCCATTAAACGAAGAGTTTTCTCAATTCGTTTTCGGTTTTCAGCAGAAAAGTTTGGTTTGATAACCGTTTCAAATATTCAATTAATCCCTTTAGGACTTATACCCCAGGAGGAACGAATGGCTTTCCTGCAAACATAAATGCCGCTAACTCTTTTGTTTTGCTCGAGCATGAAGATTGTCTCTTCATGTTAATTTGTTATCAAGGATAATGCCTAAAAATTTGGCCTTATTCGATAGGGCTAGTGTAGTGCCATTTACTTTGGGTAAAGTGAAATTGGGAATTTTGTATCTTCTAGAGAAGAGCACTAGTTCCATTTAGTTGGGTTGAAGCTAAGGCCATTCTGTAAACACCAGTTACTGACCTAAGTGCAACTGTTGCTAAGTGCAACAGTATTGGCGCACATGGACTCCAGTTTCTTTAGCAGAACGTTGATTGCCACATTCCATAACAGAGGTGATAAAACACCACCTTGTGACGTACCTTTGCGGGCATAACTGGTGATGCGCGCTTCCCCCATGGCAGTAGATATGATGACTCTGCATTGAAGCAAGTTCTTAATGAATTGACATAATGACTGGTCTGTTCCTATCTCTGTGAGAGCTCGGATAATAGCAACCGAGTTGATATTGTTAAAGGCGCCCAAAATGTCCATTAAGGCCATCAGAGTATAATTCTTATGCTCAAGTGACCCTTCAATGTGACCTACGACCGAATGTAGTGCCGTTTGAACCGATTTGCCTTTGGTGTAGGCGTGTTGATTGGCTGAAAGGTTACTGTCGATTGTCTTGGTTCTAATGTGAACGTCGATCAGTCTCTCTAAAGTTTTTAAAAGAAAAGATGTAAGGCCGATAGGTCTAAAGTCCTTCGTCTTCGAGTGCCATACTTTTCCCCTTTTTGGGATGAAAATTACTTCGTATTTGATCCACTGTTGCGGAATGTGGGACCAGGTAAGACATGCTCTGTATATTGTGTGCAGCCAAGGTGTCACAAGGTATAAATTGTGTTGTAGATCTGCGGGAATGACTCCATTCGGACCGGGTGATTTATACGGATGGAAACTTTTTTTGGCCCAGTGAAGCTTGTCAGTAGTTATTTCTACGTCCGTCATACGCGGGCAGGTGGGGAAGCATTTTGTACTTCCATAAAAGGAGAGCAGCCCGGAAAGTGAGTTTCCATTAGGGCTTCTAGGGACTCCAAGCAGTTTGGAGTCCAGTTTCCGTCCGATTTCTGGTTGAGTCCAGGTACGGGACGGTTGCTTGATTTTTAAATTTATATAATGAGGCTTTGTAAAGAGCCCAGTTTCCTGTTCATTTAGCCCCATTAAAGAGTCTGTGGCAGCTCCTGCGAGACTCCTCTAGGCTGGCAGACCACCAAGGTGGTTTGCTATTTTTGCGTTGTATGGAAGGTTTGCAAGAGATTCTTGTTGCTTCCTTAAAAGTATTAGTTAGATTGCTTACAGCTAATTCTATATCAGCTACTTCCGCTATGATTGGAGGATGTGCAATTATGTTGGTGAGGATATTGTTATGTTCCTCCCAGTTCGTTTTACGTATGTTTAGGAAAAGTTTGGTATTACCGTTTGTTATGCGGTGATCAGAAAAGGAGCAGTCTGCTGAGACCCTCCAGTTTGATTTGAATTAAGAAAATAAATCATAATCTTGAACCAATTAAAAATTTATTTATTTTATATTATTTTAGTTTTGCTTGTAAAAGCAGCCTTTAAATGCCTCAATTATGGCAATTTCCTTTTCATTTATTTAAATGAACTCGAGTGGTATTTTATAGCTTTATTATTTACCATTAATTTTCTTGTATTTTCCCTGAATAGTCTCTACTAATTTTTGTTAGCTGGATAATCGGAACCACTGCCTGTTATTTCTAACAAGAGCAACATGCGGTCATTTCCGTTTCAGGTTTATAAGCACGAGTGTTCTGTTGGTAGAACTGGCAGACACATTTTTTTCTTTTCATAAATATAAGTTTTCTCTTTCGCTGTGCCTTTTGTCGTTTTTCTAAAATATTTTTTGTTTGTTTGTAGTGGAATGAACAAAAGCACGCATTTCTACACGCAATTTCTCTATATTTGTTGTGATTGAATTTTCTAGATGTTGCTTAAAGTTCTGTAGATGAAAATTGTAGAGATGATATCGTAATTTTTGTAGGAATTAAAATGGGATTCACTTTCGTAAAATAACACTGGCCACAAATAACACAAAATAAAACTTGGTGCAAAATAAATATTAAGTCTTTTGTGTGCCGCCTTATAGAGAACATTAACGAAAGAGATATTTTTAGCACAAACTAGAGTTGTAAAACTATTTTTCTGGAATACTGGGACCAAACAACGGCACCCGATATCCAATGAAATTTCAATAAAAATTAAATGAAATTTTCAAAAGGATATCGACTTCCATAATTTTTGCCCTTATTGTGAGTGAGTACGAAATTAATTCTTAAAAATATTAATACAAATAAGTGGTATATTAATTTGGAAAATTGCTCTCATATTAAAACAAAAACATATTAAAAGAGTTTGAAAAAAATATTAAAAAAACGTACACAACAAACGTCTTTATCAATGAACATTTTTTTTATTTTTCTTTTTATACTTTCGTCCAATTTAATTTATAATAAATTCGAAATTGTACTTGAAATGAAAAAGTAAATTTTATTCTTAATTTTTTTTTGTTACATTTCGTCGATACCGACCATCGAACAACATTTCAAATGTTGCGTGTTTTCACATGACAGAAGTTCTGAATGTAGCGATGTTGAAAGAGAAGCAGAATATTTGAAATGTAGCATGAGGTTTACTATGGCGCTTTTAATGGCCATGATGAAAGTAATTACAGAATTTAGATGGTCAAAATACCATAAATGATTTAATTTGCAAAAGTAATGAATTACTTTGAATTTCACAAACATTTATTTTCGTTACTAGAAATATTTAGAAAAAAAAACCACCAACTATTTCAATAAAATTAATGACAAAGAAAAAAAAGCAGTGCAAAAAGGACGAAATGAAGAAATTAGAAATTATTTTCATTTTGTTTGCTTCTGTGGTAAAGTAATATATAATTAATGATGATAATTAGTTTTATGTAATTTGAACGCTATAAAGAATCAGCAACTTTTCATTAAAATATTTTATCGAAATTGAGATGTACACAAATAAAACAAACTTATTTTATAATTAATTACAAATCGTCTTTTTTAGAAATTTTACAAACTTAAAAGCTTTAACAACAGCAACTTTAGATCTGTTATTCCAGAATGTTAAATTATAATTTAAAAATATTAAAGATAATTAAAGTTTGTTTAGAGAAGTAAAAATAATTATATTTTTGTAAAAGAGAACACAACCCATTTTAGGAGATTAGATAAAGTCCTCGACAGGTTTATTCTTCAAATGGAAGTTTGGCACAAATCTATGTTCTTATTTTTATGCATTTCCTCACTTATTTTTGTTATAAAACTTTGAAACTTTTGTTATTAACACGATTAAAATACAAATGAAAATAAAATAATGTTCCATAAGTGAAAATCTTAAATATTTAAATGCAACATAAAGAGGGTTTTCACAACATAAAATTAATGCGCAATTTTTCTTTGCACCTCAAGTATACTTTAGTTAAGTTAATTTAAGTGTGTTTGTTAGAGAAGCCTTTTTTATCCCTTTAAGGATTATTTATACTAAAAAGTTAAAAGAAGAAAAAGAACAAGAAAACAAACCTAAAAAGTAAAAGAAATATCAGTGCAAAAAAAAAATCATAGAAAAACGTTTGAAAATAAAGATTTAATCTAAAAATCAATTTGCTGAACTTGTAGCGCTCGCAACAACAAAATGTCTTAAGGGTAACACAGATACAGAAAACCAAGAACATAAAAAAAAACAACAAAATTTTAAGGATTTTTCAGTGACATAAAGAAAAGTGTAGCAAATTAATAAACCACAGATCTGATCATTATCGTCAACACATTTATTTTAATGTCAATTTCATAAATAACAATTGGCCAACTTCCTTACAGAAGAAAGAGTTTAACATTCATACTTTCGAAAAACACTTTACTTTTGAGGGTGGTGTTGGTTGAAGTGGTTAGCGCGTTGACTACTAAGCAAACAATGACGTGGGGCCTGGGTTCAAATTCTGGCCAGAGCAAGTCAATCAACATCATTAATTTATGTAATGTACATTAGTGAGACATTGTATTAATTGTTGTCGGACTATTTAAGTGAGGAAGGCATAGCACTGGTCACTAAAAAATTGTTACGACAGCGATTGATGCTTTTCCAAGCTAATGTAGACAACATCGCCCTCCTTCGTCGGTTAGCAGAAACATCGGCGAAGTAAAAAAATTAATAAAATGCCTGCTAATAATACGTCTACATAACACTGGAGGCGCCTCAACACAACACTGCCTTAAAAATTAACATAACGAGCAAAGCAGAGTTGTGAAAGAGTTAAGTCTTCTAAATTTTCAACATCTATCTTCTCTACCCTATCCCTTGTGCACTGCATACATAGGGGTCATCCATCCCCTGAGTGCTGGTCCTAATTAAAAAAAAAAATATATATAATTTTTTAAGACGGTTCCTGGTTGCATTTAATGGTTAACAAAATTCCAAAACTTAATAATTAAAAAAATATCACATTTTTACGAAGAATATGTTTCCTTTTCATACCCGTTTTAAAAAAAAAAAATTCTTATTGGTTTTTCTTATACTTATTTTGGAACACATACGAAAATTCTAAACTTTTATCTCTGAAATGCATTTTTGTCGTCTTGTTCTCATAATAATTAAGCGATGTAGTATTTTACTATATTATCAAATATGTATTCATTATATTTGTAACACACTTGACAATTCACAAGCAGACTTTAGTACAAAACGATGTATATTTTTTGGACTATTTTAAGTGTATTCGTACATATATTTGACGTTTTGTTTTTTAGTTTTTAATTTGAATTCACAATACCGCAGGCCCTAAAATTTATAGCTGTTTATTATTCAACCCACCCACTCAATCTTAAGAAGATGAACATTAAATATGCGTTTTCCTTAAAACACCCGCAACAAAATGAATATTTTGTCGCAATGCATATCACATGTCAATCGTTAATTTTGAGTTAACAAATGTGTTCTCCCATAGAAATTTACTCCACAGTTCATACTATTTTTAAATTTGCTATGAAAGATTTACTTATCAAAAAGTACCCTGTACAACAAAACCGATGTAAATTCGAAATACTTAATTTGATCTCAATTTGATTATATTTTGCAACATAGTGAGAAGATTTAAATAAGAAAAATATTCCCACTATTAAAGTAAATTTTGTCTAAAGGAAATAAATATGCAACTACAATCATTTCAAAAATAAATTTTTAATTAAAAATAAAAAAAAAACTTAATATTAAATTTTCAACAGATACGACTCGTAGTAACTTGGATAATTTAAAAGCGTTTTAATTGCTGATTTTTATTTATTTGTTGTCATCATTAAAAAACCAACATACAAATTGCATTGATGGCGACGCCATCAAAAATTATAAAAATTTATTGTTTATATGGGAATAGGCAATACATTTACATTTTTATTAATTTATATATGCATACATTCAAACATACTTCAAAATCGTCAATTATTCAAAAAGTATGGCAACATCAGAAAGAGAAAGAGTATCAAAAATTGAGAGAATAAGAAAATCCGTAATGAAAATAAAATAGATTTTAATTTTATACCGCTCCGCAATGCGATTTTTTACTTCAAAATCGTATGAAATGCCACACCGCATTAAATTATCGCAACATTGTGTTCACACTCTTATTTAAATTTGTTTTTATACCGAAAAGATTTCCAACAAAATTTTCAAAATTTAAAATTAATTTCGTACACACAAAGAAAATTTCGAAATCAGGTACTTTATTTCGAAAACTCGATAATTCACTCGTCTCGTCTCAGCCCTATTGTGGATGAACACTAAGGGAGCTATTTCTATAAACTTCTCTTTGCAATATTATTTTTCATATATAAGAAGACATCTGCTCCAACTAATTTTATGACATCGATGTAAATTTTGTAATCTCTAGTGCAATAGAAAATGTTTGTTGGGTATAGACGTGATGATAAATGTTACATACTGATGATGGTAATGCTACGCGTGCTGCATGTAACATCCATCGTACGGTTAAATGCTTTTGTTTAAAGAGTTTTATTGCATGTGTGTTTGTATTTTAGTTTTTGTTGTAAAACTTTTTCAATTAAATTTATGTGCAAATGAAATTATTTCGTTAGGTTTGTGTTTTTTTCTACTTAAGTTTTCTTTTTGTTCAGACTATAAATCAATTTTACGTGCAATGTTACATACATATTTTGTAGGTTAAAAGTATTTTTAAATTTTTCATAATTTAAAATACATATTCAATTTATTTTCAGACATAAATAATACTCACAAATGGAGCTGTAATACAAAACCCACTTGACATCTTGACAGTGTCTAGCAAATATTATTTTAGAACTTTGAAAATCATTTGAATACAAGGTAAGGCCTGCTTTAAGGATACCTTCATTTTGTTCACACATCAGGTAATTCATTACCATTGGAGTATTGACACTACTACGTACAAACATATTTATGAATGTACATCGGTCGAAACATTGGACTTCAAGTTGGAGGCTAAGAGTTTTATATTATAAAAAATAGAAATAGACAAAATTTATAATAAAAAAAAGCAAGAGCGAAATATGAACTATTGATATCGAATTATTCTGTTGTATGTGTACAAACATATACATATATGGATGGCTTAATATAAAAAAGGCTTAACTCTATTTATTTCTAAAATTTAGTGTAGAAGGAAAAATGTATAATAAAATCCATAAAATGCATTTTTCAATAAAAAGAAGCAACAAATCTAATGCTTAAATGTATTTTATTTTCGATGCAAAATGCATTTGAGATTTTGCTAACAAAAAAAGCTATTTAAAAAAATCGAATTAAGTCTTTTTTATATTAAGTCATCGATATGTAAATACGTACATGTATGCACATGTTAAATTTCCAAAAAATAGAATAAGAATTATGTACGACAAAAAATATTATTTGCACACGATTTGACTGAATAAATTTCAACATCATGATGGAGGCGTTACAGCAAATTACAAATTTACTACAGCGAAAATAAATTCCTTAACATGTATGTACGAGTATGTACATACCAGAGCTGTAAACGAATGATTCTTTTTTGAATGAAACTGAGAATCATTCAAGCATTGAATTCAAACTTTTTAATGCATTCTTTCTGGCCAAAAAATGAATTGACTCAAATTAAAATGCATTCATCATGAAAAACAAACGTTTAATTTAATTCATTTTAAAAAATAATGAATTGAGTTAAAATTTTAGTGAATTCGTCTTGAATTATATATTTTGAATCCATTAACTTCATATAAATATGCGTCAATGCTAAACGCCCCTAAGCGTGACGAAAACTTTGAAAAATTGCTGCTGCTTAAAGTTAATAATGCGTTATAAAATTTTAGAAGCAGCTTAATAAATATACATACATAAATGTAATATGTAAATAAAATATATATAAATATGAGGAGAAATTACTTTTAGCTGCATATCTTTTTACAATATTGCTAATAATTAATTTTTGATTGTCGATCTAAAATTTTTACACACAAACGATGTGTGTAGTCAAATGGGTATACGAATTTGTTAATTTGTTTTATGAATTTGTATACAGAGTCTGCGACGCAAATATTGTTTTTGAACTTAATTGTACTCTGTTCGAATTTGTGGAAAATTTTAAGTAACATTGATGATTTCACTTGAAAAATATGACATATAAAATGTGGTGTATAAATTTTTATTGTTTGTATGTTTTTATACATTGACAGCATTCCGCGTGGAATACTGAACAGAATACTGGCTTTGAATACATGCTTTTAGACAAGTTAGACGATGTTAATCCAAATTAAAACAGTGAATCTAAAATGAATTACAATTCCTTTCCCTTTAATCATCGATAATGCATTCAAATTTTAATTCAATTCTTTTTTGTGAAAAAAAGGAATGAATTTAAAAATTTGTTTCATGTTGAATTCATTCACACTTTAATTCAAGTAATACTTTAAGTGATGTCAATGCATTCAAGAATTTTTAATTCATGAGGAATGTTTTCGTATTTCAAATCAATTCAGATTTTGAGTAAAATTAATTAATTAAATTTTCTCTAATTCATTGTGAATTAAAAATCAAATTTGAGTCATTCTTTTACAGCTCTGGTACATACATACATATAAATAAAATGCATGTGTTTGTATGCATGTGCTAACAGTATTTCCTGCATAAGTATTTTCATGTAGATTTTTGTCAGCCAGCCTCCTCTCACACAACTTTGTTTCTGAACAATTGTGCAAATTATCAGTTGAAAAAAAAATGCATAAAATATAATTGCAAAATTCTCCGAAATTCACATCAACATACAAGTTATCCACTTAATAAAATAGCAAAATTGAAATCTGTATTCACGTTAAATAAAATACATCACTGGTGGGGAAAATAGTTTTTTTTTTTTTTTTTTTTGATAATTTTATTATTTATTGAATTTTTAATTATAAATTGAATTATCAATAAGTTTTTCAAATCTTAAATCTAAAAATACATTAATATATGTTTAGACAATGCTAAACAAAATTTTTAATTCCAACTATTCCAACTGTTGATTTTTTTTTTGTTTTACATCTCGCGCAAGTGGATTTGGGTGCAATTCTAGTTTTTCAATATATTTTTTTGCGTGTTTTGAAAATACTGTCTTCACCAACGGAACATCAAGATCTTTGTGAATTCGCTGATTTCGGATATACCAGGGGACTGCAGTAATTGTACGTAGAATTTTGTTTTGTCGCCTTTTAATTTTTGCTACACTCGATGCTGAGGCAGTGCCCCATAAAATAGTTAAATTAACTTTTGTGATCCACAACAAAATGCAATAATTTTACATGTGAAATTTTCTATATAATTAATCTGCTAAACAGTTTTTCATGAAATATTTTATACTGGAAATGTCTTATTCTTTATTTTTATGGCAAATTTCAATAACTTAATTTTATTACTAGCATACCCGCCCGGTACTTTGTTACCTGTAATTTTAAAAGTAAAAAATAAATAACAAAAGGACTTACGTTCCAAATTTCATATTCCTGGGACCATTTTTAAAAATATTCCCTTTTGGGACGCTTTTACCTCTTTTTACCCCCTTAAATTGCGAATTTCTAAAAATTTATATTTTGGTTCGAGTCTACGTCCTGAAAGGATCCTACATTCCAAATTTCATATTCCTGGGACCTTTTTTAAAGATTTTTTTAAAATGTAATTTTTCGGCCGTTTTAAAATTCTAATTTCCAAAAATCCCGTCTTAGTGAATCTACACTCTGTAAAAGGAACTTACATGCCAAATTTCAAGTTTCTAGGCGATGATGAATGCGTCAGTCAGTCAGTCACTCACACATTTCTTTTATATATATATATTATAATGTGGAATTTATTTTGT
This sequence comes from Lypha dubia, assembly GCA_947311025.1. Classification (NCBI taxonomy): domain Eukaryota; kingdom Metazoa; phylum Arthropoda; class Insecta; order Diptera; family Tachinidae; genus Lypha; species Lypha dubia. Next base: position 125,511,587 of record OX371261.1, on the reverse strand, counting down.
TGCTAAAACAAGTACACTACATGTTCCTATTAAAATATCGTGTTGTGTTTGTATACAGACTTGAGCACATTAATGATGATTTTAATTTAAAAATTATTTCCAAGTAATTTATTAAGCTTCACTGATTTTGTGTATTCGTATTAATGTGTTTCTTAGTTTTAAATATTAAATCTGCGGCTTGAACGACAACACAGAGTTTTTCTTGATTTATTATTTGGTAAAAATTTAATTAAGTTTAATAAATCTGATTGCCAAGTGTAGTCTTTGGTGAATGTATAACTTTAAATATGCCTTAAGCTGCTCCGATCGGATAAATATTTGGTGATCGGCTTAGTTTTGTCAAATTTCTTATGAATTCTACTCACAATTTTATCATTTACATTAGACTTACTCACTACACCAAGAAAGTATAAAATTGGAACGTAGTTATTTTACTATCAAAATGCTTTCGCTATTCGACAAAGTGCAAGTAGCATATACAGTAAAAGTTTGTGATACCGAACCGTGCTTAAAATACCTGTCATATTCCTAAATAAATAGTTTGAGTTTGAAGGTTTCTTAAAATTCACTTCATTTCCAAATTATTTGTTAAAAGGAACAAGCAGTTACACATTCAATAAAATTAAATAAAACTACATACATACACACGTTCAAACAGTTCAAATTATCATGATTACTTCATACATATATTTTTATTTTTAAGAGAAACTTTGTAATAATTTTTCAACTACAAAACTTCTGATCAGAAATAAAGAGTCACATTTTTATGCCGTTTTGTTTTATCAACAGGCTGCACAAAAGAAATAACTTTATCAGATCATTGGTGCAGAAATAATGACCCCCAAATTGTTGTTGATTTATTCATACACTCAAATAACTTGCTATACAAACACACTCAGTTATTTTATCTGTATATTCCCGCTTATCCGCGGATACATTCCATAAGTCATTATACCATTATGCACAAAGTAATGACCTATAATTGCTCGGCAATACCTACGCAGTGCGTTTGAGTGACGAATTTAAAATGGGGATGTCATTTGAAGTATACAATCGCCATCCTCTCGCTTACATTCCGTTGACGAAATCACTGACGAATATTCATCATAGTTTTCATTAACAAAAATACTATGATGAAAAGAACACTGAAACCGGAGTTAAATAATGAACGTTTTCGTTAACGTTGGATAACCAACGTAAACAATAGAATATGAATTTGAAAAATAATTTTGCTCGCTTGCTTATATACGATCAACGAATTCATATAATATAGTGGTACACCAAGTAGGTACTGGCAATTGTGAGTGACGAATTTATTACAGAAAAAATGTCAATAGCAGTTTTGCCGAACATTACGAAAGATGCGAGTATTTGTATGCAATAAAAATATGCGAGATTTTAATGCAGTTGCTGGTAAGCAAGTCCACTTGGCCCATGAGTCAAAATAGAACAATAATATGTACTTTATTTTTAATGTTGTCTGTGGATGTAGATATTTTTCTACACACACACACTCTCATATGATGGTCTTCACAAATACTGTATGCATTTGTGCATGGATTCACTTTTTAAAATTGATGATGTTTTTCACATATCAGTAGATATGTCTTGCAATGTGCCTGTCTGCATTTGTATTTATTTTTGTGCTGTATGAACATGAGCTTAATCTACAGATAATACGTAAGTTTGCAACTGTACAAGTGTGCGTTAGTTTTTATTTTCCTTTGTTTTTAGGTCTATTTGATGGAATAATTGAATTAAGATAAGCTGTACGAGTGGATGCTGCATTTCAGCGATGATTAAATGCAGTTTTTCTTTATCATAATTTAAGTTATATTTTATATACAAATTAAGAATTTGATTACTATGTTTAACATATGTACATACATATGAACAAAATTATTAAATTACCTTTAAGTCATAAAAATATTTTTTTGTAGCATTTTAAATAAAAATGTTATATATGCCTTAAATCTAAAGTTGTCCGTTGCAATCTTCTTTGTCTTCGATGTTAAGTTAATTTTTAAGCATTCTATTATTTAATGTTTGTGTAGTACTTGCAACAGCTTTGACAACACGGAAGGCATTTACAGCCTACAGGGTATTGTCTAGACTTCTAGCAGACACGACCTGCTGCTGCTGCAGAATTTAATAGAGAAAAGAAACTTTTTTTCTAAATTAATGGAAAGCAATTTAAGGCACAATATTTAGAATTTGAAATTTATAAAATTTTATATATATTTTTCATATGTACATTTTATATAATATTTTTCAACTTGAAAAATTTTTTAAAACATTTAATATTGGAAATTCTAAACTTAGTTTCGAAATTTAAAACTAGCTCTAAGAAAAGTTGAAGAGCTTTTATAAATCGTGTGACATACGCTTTTCTACAGCGACATTGACAAATGATGCAGGAAAGAAAAACAAGAAACAAATTTTTACCCCTTGGAATTTTTACTAAGCTTTTGATTAAGATTTTCCCAATTTCACCCCTCTCGAACTTTTCATATCAGAACATAGTTTATTATCGATAATGCATAAAAGAAGGACCGATATTCAAAAGATTTAACTTCTCTTTGATTTTAAATAATTTAAATTAGTTTCGAAAATTAGAACTGCCATCTGTCTTCTGCTGTTTAATATGCCAACATCTTTTTTTTAATTAGGACCAGTACTAAGGAGATGACCCATACGAATTGTGCCGGAACTCAGTGAGAGGGATAGGGTAGAGAAGGTAGATGTTGAAAATTTAGAAGGCTTAACTCTTTTAGATCTCTGCTTTACGCGTTATGTTAATTTTGATAGCAGTTTTGAGGCGCCTCCGGTGTTAAGTAGACGTATTAACTTTGTTAAGCTGTATTAGCAGACATTTTTTAATTGTTTTACTTCGTCGATGTTTCTGCTAACCGACGAAGGAGGGCGTACAGTAGCTTGGAACAGCATCAATCGCTGTCGGAACAGGTTTTAGTGACCAGTGCTATGCCTTCATCACTTAAATAGTCCGACAAGAATTAATAGAATGTCTCACTAATGTACAAGAGAAATTAATGATGTTTTTTGACTTGCTCTGGCCAGGGTTTGAACCCAGGCGCCAATTCGTTGTTTGCTTAGTAGTCAACGCGCTAACCACTTCAGCCAACACCACCCGCAACAGATTTTTTTTAATAAGGACCTTAATCTATTTATTTGGAAGTAAACACTTAGTTTAAATAGTTTGTAGCTGTATGAGAATTTTATTTGTCAGTTAAAAAAGTATTTAAAAATATATTAAAAACATTATAAAATTTGCAACTAAAGAAAATAAAGAAAACCAAATTACTATAGATTTTCTATAAACAACGTATTTGTTGAAGTGTGTTGTTCGGCCTTTTTGCTAGTTTTGTATCGATTTTTACATCAAAAATTATAGGGTGCCAGTGTTGTCTGTGCCCTAATAACATACAAACAGATTGTCTGATAAAATTTACTTAATCTTTACGAAATCAGTTGTCACTTTGGATATTTTTTCAACATCAAATGTCAACAGATTTAAACATTCTATTTTTTTTTTTTGGAATTTGCAATTTTCATTTCGTTTGTTCTACTTTAAATATTCGTGCAACATAAATTGGTATTTTACGTTATTGATGTTGTTGTGTGTAAAATATGTTAGAATATAACTCATCAATTACAATTGAATTGAAGCACTCTTACATACTCTGAGAAGCAACTTACTAGTAGCGCAAAAAAACTAATGAATAAATTCTTGAAATAACAGACATTCCTTGCTGTTAAATTTAATCTATATGCAGCAAGTGTTTGAACGTTTTTTGTATACTTAAAATAATAAATAATCTGCAGTCAACAAGAGTTTGGCTTTCGTTGCTTTTTTTTTTATTCTTGTTTCGCTTATTATTTTTTAGAAAGAAAGGAACTAAAAGAGCAACGTCAGCTAAGATTCAAAATAAAATATTCCAAATAAATACTACGAACTAGGATTTGTGCAAAATTAAAAATAACAAAACTTTAAGAAAGAAAAAACGGAAAAGCTTAAAATAGTTCGATGAGATAAGAAGGAAGATATGTAAATTTATTGTTCGATAAAATTTGTCAAGCGGGAAAGTAGATTTAAAATTTTAAGATTTTAATGAGAGTTGGGGGTCGGCTTTGGGGCACATTTAGCTATACAATTCCATTCAAAGTTACCTAGGACATTTTGTTTGAACCGTTTTATAAAATGATTTTTACAAAACACATTGCAGTACACTCGGTGAATATTTTTTTACACTCTAAAGAGTATAACCTCTAAACTTCTAAATAGATTTTAAGGAGAGTTGAAGGTCGGATTTGGGGCACATTTAGCTATACAACCTCATTCAAATTTATCTGGTAGTATTTTTATTGTACGTGTACAGTATACTTAGAGCACGCGTACAGTATTTATAGTGTACGTGTACAGTATTTTTTAGTGTATGCGTACAGTATACTTAGTGTACGCGTAAAGTATACTTAGTGTACGTGTACAGTATTAATAGTGTACGTGTACAGTATTTTTAATGTACATGTACAGTATACTTAGTGTACGCGTAGAGTATTTTTAGTGTATGTGTACATTGTACTTAGTGTTCGCGTACAGTTTTTTTAGTGTATGCGTACAGTATTTTGAGTGTACGTGCTTAGCATTTTTAGTGTACGCGTACAGTATTTATAGTGCACGTGTACAGTATACTTAGTGTACGCGTAATGTATACTTAGTGTACAGCGTACAGTATTTTTAGAAAGTTATTGCATTAATTAAATAACACACACTCATGGAAGAGAAGTTAGTTCATTTAGGAATATTATTCAGATTAAATAAAATTTATCATTACTTCGTTTTTAAAAATAACATTAGCTTCACAACTTCACACAGCTGCATTTATAATTTACAAAGTTTAACATTGGATTTCAGATGCAATCCCACTAATCCCATATGTTTTCTCTCTCTCACACTCGATTTTAGCTTGTATCCATTTTTATATTTTATATCGTAAGAACTGCATGCTACCTTTTTGTTAATGTAAAACTACTACCAAAACTCTTACAATATATTTTTTTAGAGATTAAAAAAAAAATACGTTCTATTGAGGAAATAAAATGAAAATCATGCAATAATAATATGTTTTTTTTATAAAAGTAAAAATATCTACTCATAAACTTGCATTTGTGCATCCTTGTAGATTTATTCACATACATGTGCTCCAACTAATGCGTGGGAGAATGCCATGACACTGTAAAAAAAATGTTTTTACTTCTAAGTCTTCGAAAGTTTGTTCATAAATATTTTATATGCCGGTACCGGTTGCCTGCATCCTGTGCTTTCAAGTGTTTAAGCCAACAACCTGGTATTGCAGAGTTAAGGAAAACAACAAGACAACTTGTTTTAAACTTTATTGCACTAACAACCAAGTTCTATTTTTTAATGCTTTTTCAAAAAAAAAAAAAAAAATCAACACAGCATTGAATATCCTTTTGCAAGTAGGAAAATGCAGGAACATTTCACTTACCAAAAGGAATGCACGAATTTAATTCTTTAACCTTAAAGTTTTTTTAAAGCAACGATATGTAGCTTACAGTCACATCTGCCACACACACACACATAAACAAAAGCATAAAATATTTCAAGCTATTATTTTTGTACAACTTTTCTTCTACAGTGTGTTAAATTTTATATTTCTTGTGGGAAAGTGTGGACAAATTTATATTATAAATGTTGTCTTTGCAACTCGTAGTATACGAGTATATGTCGAATTTTAAGTTACTTTTCTAAGATTTAAGACTGCTGAGTGTGTTCTTAATAGAAGGAACCAATATTATCGAATCAAGTTTGCTTGGGAAAAGGATTTAGTTTAGAAAACGATTTAGTACTCAAACGCCAAAAATTAGGAAATTAATGTTACTGATCAGATAAATTTGTTCTTTATTTGCATGTCTGAACTCTAATGGTTATATAACTAATTAAGAACATAACATAATTTCTGTTTGCTTAAAGAGAGGCTAAACTTGATCACTTTTGATAATACCAGAACATAATAATAATAAACTCTACCAAATTTTTACATTTTTAATGAACTCTAACTCTTTATAAGTTTACTCCTAAATTATATTTAATTTTCTCTACAATTCAGTAAAAGCACATAATTTATTCCATTCAAATTAAAACATGTGGCCATTTATTTTAATATTTATTTATGATCTACATAATCAATGAATGATGTCCTGTCAGAGTTGATAAGTGCAACACCACTACATACGTACATATTTGCTATTTAAAATCTGGTTTTTGCTTTTTTCCCCATCCATACTGTGTTCATGTGTTTGATTATCTGACCAATAAACATGATAAATAAATTCATTTGGGAATTGCAAACTATCAATTCTGCTGCAGAAAGCAGGCGTGCATAAATTGCGAAGAGTTCATCGTTTTATTAAAATATATTTAACTTTTAGTTTATTTCAAAATAATACAGGATGTTAGAAAATAAAATAGAGACTGACATATCAGGAATGGACAATTCAGTGAAATTTTAATAGAAATTAAAAAAAATAATGTAGCCTTGTGTACGTTTTTGCTCAATTTTTAATGTAGATTTTTGTAACACTTAAGGGAAATCAAATGGTTATTTAATGGAGTCCTGATACAACAGAAACATCCTGATTACATATAACATAATTAATGTTAATTTAAAATAGTTTTCGTTTGTTGTATGTCAAGCATTTTAATATTAATTTCATTGCCGCTTATACCAAATCATCAACCACGTTTGGAAAAGTTAAAATTGGTTACGTTAAAAGCATGGTAAAGTTTCACTGATGACTGGGTTATGGCAATCAACATTTACATTAGCTAATTTATAATAAATAAATTAACGTTTTGAAAATATAAAATTTTAATTGAAAGTTAAAATAAATATTTCTTACATGTGTACTGTTACTGTTGGATCCTTTGTTGTTCTCCTCATTTCTTTCTGCTACAACAAAAAATAATTCGTACCTGACAAACTTTAATGCAAAATTTAATATTTAAAAAAAAATTCCAAAAGAAGCAACAACAAAGTTGAATGCGTTTATAAAAATTTGTTTTATAGAAAGTCAAGTAGACGGATGAATGATTTTGTTTTCTCTTCCCTTTCTTTCAGCAAACTTATCTTTACCATCAGTCTGTAATATAAAGAAAATTGTACACGGAAGTCTTTAAGATAAAAAATAAGGAGTACAATTTTTTTATTTTATATAAAAACGTCTTTTCTTAGTTGAAATATAAAAGAAACTGCAAGTAAATACATAAAGAAAGAACGTCTAAGTCCTCATTACTAATGCAAAAGCAAGTTGTATGAGAGGAAAAAAACCCTTTATACTCGTAAATAATAAAAGGCGGAACCACAATAAAGAGAAATAAAAAAATTAGATTTTTGTTTGTTTTATGAAATTTTAAATATTCTTTCATTTTATGACTTAACTTGTGATCTGAAGTTTTTACACACAATTGTAACTGTGGTGGTATGTCGTTTCCTTTTCCTATAAACGGCAAAAGAAAATACTTAAAATATTTCACAAAACAACCTTTAAAATTCATGACTTGTTTTGTAATACTTTTAATGAACTTTTTGGCCAAAACTTACCCGCCTGGATTACAACGCTGATGTTTGTTACAAAATACAAAAAATTTGTGTTTGTTCAAATATGAATCAGAAAACACGAAACTTGCACGAAAACTTGCTCGCGAGTATATGACACTTTAAATCTAAAAAAATATATTATCAAAATCGTATTTAAAATTCGATTGAAAGAATTTCCTCTTTAAGCAAGATTGAAAATTGACAATTTTAATCAAATTGAAAATTTTAAGGGCAACACTTTGTAATATTCATTGTGAATCTCCAATTTGAATGGTCACGCTTAAGCTTTAGGTTGCATACTTTTCCATTAAATTTGTTCACCACACTGATCAAACTTGCTCGACCAAAAATACTTACACACAGGCACAGGTACATTGAATACATGAACAACAGTTACTGATAGAATCTGCACGACAAAGATCATGGCAACACAATCTTTAAAAAAATGAAGTATGCTTTTAAGCATATGCGAGTATGTATGTGTAATGCATTTCACTTGCATGCATATCGATTTTTGTGTCTGTAACTGTGTGGGCATATTGCAACCTCTACCAATACCTTTGTATGAATTTCGGTTAGTTTGTGATTTTTATTTTTATATGAAATTCATTTTGGTTTTTGTGGCTCATTCTTATATATTTTTTGGCTGAATACACAATTCATGGTCATTTCTGATACCAACGTCAAGACAACAAACAACAGAAATAAAACGAATAAAACAAATAATATAGAAATTAATTTGGCATCGAATTGATAAAAATAAAAGAAATAATAAATAATATAAAACATTTCTGGCGACGAAAAACTGGAGCATATTAAATTATAAAAATTCCAAAAATATAAATTGTGGGGTAATAAGCAAATATCACCATAATTTATAGACAATCTGCAAAATATTAGTTATTAGTTTCGGTTTTAAAATTATTTCAATAAGGAGATGACTTAAAACCTTATTTAATTACATACTTACTCACATAAAGCGAATGGAACTTATGGTCGTAAAGCAGTGTTGCTCAAAATAATTCACACTTTCCATAACACAATGCACGCATTTACAGCCAAAAACTAAATAAGATCGTATTTTCCAGACATTTATTTGGGTTCCGATATACTGTTGTTATCGTATATGGATGAATTTTAGTTATATTGCAATTCAATTTGAAATTAATATTTCAAACTTAAATTTATAAAAAAAATTGCATAAAAAATGTGGTCTATCGTTATGATTAAAGTAGATTTTATTAGCAAAGAATTTAAGTAATCATGGGAGCTTCTGCTGCTAAATTGTATAACACTCCTTCCTGAAAGTATCCGACCAATATTTGAATATTCAACAACGATTTTCTTAACAATTTAAAGAACAAACTTTGCCACGTGTTTCATCAGGAATGCAACAAGGAGATAATGGATGTGTTTGTGTATGTAAAATACAATACCACTAATAACTATTATGATATGCATGAGTAACTTTATGGCTTCATGGTGGGAAGGATGTATGAATGAAACAATAAAATGGAAATGAAATTTTTATATTCCGCATATGAAATAGCAAGCAAGTATATTTTAATAAATAAATGGAAAATCTCAGCGGAAAAATTGTTGGAAAAGCCATGTATAGTAAGGTGTCAGATGTTTCTTCAGATATTTTATAAATTAGCTATTTTGTATGATTGGCGGCTTTATTAATATTCCATCAAAATTTTGAAAATAATTGATAGTTAGAACGCTACACTAAACTGTGATATCAACTAGAGTTCAATCATATGTTGATGAGGTGTGGCATTAGCAGGAAAAAACAGCATAGACCTGTTAGAATGCTACCTAATTCTTAATTAGATTATTACCTCGGAGATTTTAAAGTTGCATGTATACCCAGAATCCAGTAAAAAAATAGACTTCCAAATTACACATACGCATATTTATAAAAATATATTTTTATGGCACATAAAAAATATATCTGCGTTTCATTTAAACTTTGGGAATTGATTGTAAATTTCTATTACTAAATTTCTGTTTTGTTAATTTTTACTCACCTGTTTGCCAGACTCCCTCATGGCCTCATGGATTTCCATCTTAAATTAACAAAATAAATATTAAAATAAAAATTTTATGTGTCGCTTACTGTTGTTTTATTTTTACTTTATCTCTTAATATTAGAGATGCTGCTCCATAACGCTGACGAGTACATAAAATGTTGTATTTAGAGCATGAATTATGTTGTGTGGAAGTCATGTGGTGTTGAGTATTATTCAGAGGAAGCAATAAACTAATATCAGCTCATTTTAAAACTACATGCGAAAATAATGAAAATATTTTTCTTTTCGAAATTTCAAAAGTAAATAGAATAACCCGTCTGAACATAATTTGATCAAAAATTAATTTTAAATTGTCAGCATCTAAAACAGTTCCGGCTAACCGCAACTGTTTGATTTTAAGCCATTGTACATGTAAAAGTTAATATAACTCGGAAAACAAATAGGTGTGATTGAGTGCATTCTCTAAAATCCTTTTTTTGAATCATCTGGCTTAAAGAATTTAAAAAAAAAAATATGAATGATTGAACAGACCATATTTTGGACCACGAAAATATTTAGCAATTTTCATTTAGAAATAAAATAGTGAACATAAGCAAACCTAAATAAAGTCTTTACAAAGGTAACTCGCTGAAATTCTATAGAACGATAAAAATTATTTTTAACTTTGCAAATATTTACAACTATCCTTGTGCGAGGAGACAAATTTAACTCTAACTAAAAATTCTTTCATGATGGTAAGTTTTGTGCAAACGAACAAACGAACCAACCCCATCAACTCTTTATGGCGTAACATAATTTGTGTCCTGATATCACAGCAATTTCCTTCTTATTATCTTTTGTTCTTACTGTTGTATTTTATGTAACAATTTTCACACTTAATTATACATACCTTCACTTTTTCCACTTGCTCTTCAGCCTCATTAGCATTCCTTTGAATTAATTAACTTTTGAAAATGCTGGCAATATTCCGTTTATTTATTAAAGAAATATAAATTTGTATGACGGCCAACTGAAATGCTCCTTAAGCCAAATGCAAGGATATTTTGAGTGCTAAATTTATACTCAATACTTTTTACTCGTATACGGTTACTATCTGCTACTATAAAACCAGAATGGAAAGAAAATATTGATTTACTTGTTAAGATGTTTTGTATACGTCATACATATTTAAAAATATTTAATTTCGATTCTATCTGCCGATTTCACGATGTCGAAAGAATTTTGAATTTTATTTTCATTCGTACAAATACATTTGATACAAAAACAAAATTTTAGAATTTGTTTTTGCTTCAAATGTAATTATTCGAATGAAAACATATGGAAATTTTCGTTCGACATGTGAAATAGGCAGTATATGTTTTTTTAAATTTTAACAAAATAAAGAAGAAATTAAAACCTGCTGTGTCTAAAGAAACTAAGTATCAGATTTTCTTAAACCCAATTTTAATACCGCTTTCTGTTCTGTTCTGTTCTACAAGCATATTTTGGTATGCTGTTACTTACTCGTTCTCTCTCTCTCTCCTTTAAAAGGTGCCTGTGCATGTACTAAAGTCAATGTATTTGTAAATGAAAGTGTGTGGGTTGTCATAAATGATTTGTGGTGTTTGCTTTTGAACTGTTTATTAAACAATTTTTCCTCCCAAGGACAATATTCTTAATAGATTTATTCCATGTTAATGTGTTTTAATTTACATTTTCTTTTTTTTGAAAGGAGTTAAATGCCACAAATAATAAAAAAAATATGTAAAGTGAGATGTTGGTAGTGAAAACGTTATGATTTGATAAATAAATATTTTTAGAAACAAAAATTAATTAGTTCTAGATTTTTCATCTCGTACTATTTGCAAGTATTTTAGGATTACGTTTAGTAAGAATTGTGTATAAAAATTTTGATCCGAATATCCCAAAAATGTACTTGAATCCTTAACGGCAGTAAACACTTTTGCAGCTACGTCTGACCTCTTTATCGATAATTATTAATTTTCCAAAAAAATTTAATTAAAAATTAGAACAAAGAATTGCTAAATTATTTAAAGTGTGTGACGGGCCATACAGAGTTTTTTTTATTTATTTCAGAGGACTGAAAATAGGAACAATATTTTCACCATTTCAAATTAATTTAGTTGAAACAAATTTTATATTTAAATCAAAACAAATCGTTATTAACATTAAGGTCACAAAATCTGAAAATTTAAAGTTGTAAAAGACCGAAGCATTTTTGTACGAGCAAAGGATTTAATTATATTTATTGAAAATTATCTGTATAATACTTTTATTACAGTTTCAAGTATCTTCACTAACTAAATTAACGCTGAAGCTGTTCTTATGTTTGGGTATCTCATAAATTGCCACATCTTTTTACATCATTTTCAAATATGTCTGTCTGTCTATTAGTTTTTTTCTTTCAGTTATGTTCGCTGGTAGTTCTGTCGCAATGAATCGTTAACTATAAAATTGTCTTTAAACTGAGCAAAACCTTTGTAATGCAAATCTTTCTTCTATTCATTCAATAGTTACCATAAAAGCCACACATATTTGAACCGATATTTAAATTAAATGAAAAGGTTTTGTTAGTAAAATTTAAATTATTGGCTGTAAGACTGTTGTTAATACTAAAAGTGTGGGACGGATTGCTAAACATAAATATGCTTGTAACAATTTTATTTCTTACAGTTCTGTTTTTGAAGCAAGTATCCATTAAATATACTTAAATTTCGCCTAAAGACATTTTTCATTTGTAACAACGATCATATTCTGCTGTAATTCACTCTTCTGAAGAAAAATTTTAATTTTTTTTGTCAAGTTGTTTCAATGAAAAAAGTGCATATGGACATAATTTGCTTTAAGTTTTTGATTAACCAAATTTCAAAGAAATATATTTTGAATATATGTATATTAACATTTAGCACACATTTGCATGTGTGTATATAAACAATAATAAATAAATGGCCCTGTTGAGCGTAATCAAGTATTTTGGTTTTATTCCTTTCGTTGTAAAATCAAGACATTTGCTTAGTCCAATTATATATTTCTACAAATGTCTTAATCTTTTATTAACCGAATATGATCTGATGTAGGGTACAACAAAAAGAGTCCTATTTCTTGGAACAAAATATACTGTGTTTTATGAATAATAACATCCATGGCAACTAAATTTAAAACATCATAAATAATTATTAACTCTTGGTATTTTTGAGAATAAACATATAATTTGTCTGATCCAATGATGTTTTTGGTAACGCCCTGTTAACCAAGAAAAAAAAACACAAGCACGGATACAACCAACAACAACAACGACATTAAAAGAGAAACTTCAAGCAAAGCGTACGCTTGTATTATTTTCATCATATGGCTGATTTTCTTGTTAAAGGAGACTCTAGTACGCCTCATAACAATTAAAGACTCATTATATTTAAATAAAGAATATATAAAATAAAAAAAAAAAAAAACAAATATAAACAAATCCATAAGATACGTCAGGGCTTTAAAGGGAGACAGGAAAGACAGTTGTGTGAGGTCGTAATGTGATGTTTTTTTTAGGTGCGGCAGAAATTATTTTAAGTGAAGAGAAGAATAGAAAATACATGCAAATTGTGGCATATATTTAATTAGAAGGACGATTCGTAATGACCTCTTTGTATGGTATTTAAAAAAAAAAAATAGAAGAAAACACAAAATGAAGTACAAATAGTTTCTCTAACCACTAAGTTTTTTTTAAATTAAGCGTCAAAAGTATAGTACGTGTCTAAATGTTCTTCTACAGTACCCGCGTTTGCCAAAAAAAGTAATAATAATAAGTGTGCAATTCTTAGGGCCTGTTACGCTAAATGTTTAAATTCACTATAAAAAATATTTCAAAAGAAATCACAAAGAAACTGCTTATTGTTTGTTACAATCTTTAACTCAATTCATTTTTATTGCTATAAATTTTCTATAAATATTTTTATTTTGAATGTCCTCAGATTCGCATTCAAACATACTCGTACATATCTCGTACAATACAGGTGGTCTGTCTCAATTGGTTGAGTTAAACTTATGAATTTATTTAAAATGTTTTTTGGTTTTATTCACTTTTTTTTCAAACAAATTCATCTACTATCACTTAAGAGACGTGCGTTTTGTAACATATTAAATTTATTAAGAGAAATGCGTTTATTAAAGAAGACACTCATTCCAAATATTATCACACATTTACTTAAGTTCTCCATCAACAATTTATTTCAACTAAAATAACCCTTGACAGCACTATGTTTTGAAGTTGTTTTTCTTTTCATTTATTATATAAGGGATTTCAATTTTTTAATATAAAACTGTTTAATTTATAATATTATAAGCGGCCTTTCTTGTTTTATAACTGATTAAAAACACCCACTAAGATCTTACTGCAAATGAAAAGATCCTACAAAAATTTGGGTTTATAAAAGATCTAACACAGGTGCTAAAAACTCTACTAAAACATTATTAGAATAATTTTAAATGATAACTAAGTTGAAAAAGTGCGAAATAAAGGACATAAACCAATATTATCCTTTATTGCAAGTGACAAAACGTAATGAAAATATTATATTATTTCAAATGTTCCGTATCGCTCAAATGAGGCCATAAAGGGTTAATGCTTAAATATGCATTGCTTGGCTGTATATGTCTGTTAATATATATTTTTTTGTTTTATTTTATACGATAGTGTACTTGCTGCAAGTTTTCTGTTGATTCGATAGTTGAAAGAAAATCACGCACAGATTTTTTTTTATTCAATGTTAAATTAAGCATTATCAAATTAACGTAATGGAAAAGTTAAATCTGTAAAAGGTGTGAATTAAGATAAGAAAGTATTATTTTCTCTCTGCTTGATTTCGGTTTAAATAAAAATTAAGCGAACTCCTCTTCTCTCTAGAACTGCAAACATAGGTTAAGTTCGGCAGGTTGCTAATGCAGAATAATGGCTGTCGTCGCATGCCTCAGGGGAATGGTTAGTCATGAAGCAGTCTACTGCTCCTAATGAACGATTTAACTTGCCGATTCTGACCTCCGCCAGCTTAGGTAAGCTTGCGCAGGATGATCGGCCTATAATTTATATTCGTTGGTTTTTCAGAGAAGGACAGAAATGGAGAAGGTGGCAGGTCCGCTTCATTTAGGCAGCTTGAAAAAAACTTTGCATGGTTGCCAAATTCGCAGTGGCCCGTGAGTGATCACTGCAAAAAAATCTCTCAGGAGCATTTTCGGTGCACTTAAGAAAGAGGCTCACGTCTGGAAATCCTCCAAGCAGGCTCCCTTAGCCAGATTCCTGAAAATTTTGTGAAATTGCTGCTTGCAGGCGGAAAGTGGAGCCCCACAGAAGGTGTCGATGTATGACTCCAACAGTGACACGCAACTTCTTCTCGCCAGCAAGTCAGCCATGTTTGTTGCGATCCCATTTAAAAATGCTCGGTATTCCAGGAATATGTTGAATGTTGAATAAATTAGAGAACTAATGGAAAATTCTGACATTCACATCAAATAGCCTGTGACAACGAAGCCAAGCCAACTGCGAACGTAGCTCTGATGCAATCTCTCGAACTAAATCGATACTTCATGGCCGGATCATAAATTTGCGAAAAAACTAATATCTAATAATATTTTTCTTATTGACTTTTTAGCACAACAAAATTTCTCTCTAATAAATAAAATTAACGCGTAAAGACTTTTATCGTCACACCTTAATTTAAACATTTTTATTTAAAAATTTTTTGAGAACAAATATCTTACACATATTTGCACGAGAATATAAGCTTACGAGTATATATTTTTTATATTTAAGCGGTACTTAAATTTAATATAAAAAAGGTAAATGTTAGAAAGTGATCTAAGGACAGGCAACAATTACAGAAAAATAATGCATATAAAACGTATTTTCTTTTTTTACTTTTAATACTTAAAATTTTTATTAGAGCATAAAATTGTGTTTCTTTCATCCGTTTTAACTTTTCTGTTTTTATTTGAAATCCAACTTGATGCTTAAGCATAATTTTAAGTACAAATGTAGATGTAAAATTGCAATAAAAAGCATATTTGTAATAAAAATATATATTTTATTATACAAATATAAACATTTAACTTTGCCAAAGTAATCATAGACCACAATTTCAATTAGTAACTTTTTGGTAATTGCCTTTTAAATAATTTCTTGTCAAACTCTTTCGCTTCACTTGCTCTGCACTGCACATAATTGCAGATGCTCGAAATATTTTCGTGCGCTGACATGATGCACAGAAGCGATTATTTCACAATATTTCATGTTTAATTTGGCTTTATTTCTAGTAGAACTACTACGACAAGTATTGTAGCTTAAGCATATGGTATTGGCTTCGCTGGTTGCTGGCTAAAGGGGAACGTTAAACTGATTTGAGTTTGTGCTGTGGCAATATCCTTCTCTCGCTGCTCTTAAATAATTTACTCAAGACAACTTTTGCTAAAATCAAGTTTATTGAAGCACATTTGCAGCTCATAAACTTTTAAAAGAATACATATTCGTTATTATATTCAAATGAATATACATTTTTACATACATACGAGTACACATAAGGAATTGATAAATTATGTAAAAATATAAACATACGACTCCATACTTGTATGAATTTACCTTAAAATCGCATCGTAAAATTATTATGTTGGTACAAGGCTTGAAACAGTGGCTTTTGGTATGTTTCACTACGTCAGGCATGTCAATATTCCCAACATAAACCAGTCGTACGTTTGCAAACGAAGTAGTTGAAGGTGAATAATTTAGACAATATCTTGAATTCTTGCATGTCTTTTGCAAAAACAATAAAAAACAGTTGAAAATACAGTCGCAAAAAGTTTAAGTAAACTTAAAATATATCCAACACACTTTTAGGCTGATTGCCAAAATCATCAGGCGTAGAAACAAAGAAAAAATATTCTTCTCCACCAGTTCTTATCTGGATGAATGAAAATTTAAATTTTAAAACATCACTAGACTACCGTATTTTTCACACTACCCTGCTAAAAATATTTTTATGTAAATTGAAGCTACTTTATGTAGAGCAACATAAAGTTTAAAAAGTTCAATATTTTTGTTGTTACATATTATGTTTCTTAAGAAACGTGTTAAATTATTTTAGAATGCTGCTGATGGGATGGGCTGCTGCAATTTGCAAAAAAAAACGTGCTGCGGAAATTACCAGTCCTTTTTGTAATTCGAATACGGCAGCAGCATATCGTCTGATGAAATACATATAAATTATCAATTTTGAAACATAAAATCACAAAGAATTATAAAAACTTTTGATGCTAAGAAGCAAGTTGCATTTACACGAGTATAAAATGTAAAGAAAAATGTGAAGACTCTACAGTAAAGTTGGCACCTTAGCGGCCAACAATAAACCGGCACAAATGAAAAGCAGACAAGAAGGCTGGCTGGTAGTATTGAATATGCAAAGCTTAAAAACATTTGCAAAATTTATAAGAAAATTGTTTCAACTGAGCGTAAATTGTGCCAGTTGAAAACTTACAGCGAAATACGAGTAGTTCTTCCCAGGCAATGCCAGTTTATTTGTCTGCATACAAATGAAACTTTTTTGTTTTGTCCTACATACACACACACACACACACACACTTGCTAAGCTATTTATTCCTACCTTAAATGCACTGAAGTGCAACGGTTGGATCACATCAATTAGTTTGCAGTTCCGGTTGAACAAAATGTACTTATTTCAATTTAAATTAAAGTCTTGAACATATTTGCACAATAGGAAATTAATAGCGGTTACAAATTCAAACAGAATCTTTATTTTCTGAGTAGGAAAATAACAAGGATGTGTAACATATTAAAACTGATTTCAATAAAGAAATTTATTGAATATTAAAATTTTTGGTAAAATACTAACAACGTGATCGTGCTACACTAAAGTCATATATTGGAATTCAGAATATTTAGAAGTACACGTATGTATTTTTTTATGATTTTAAAAACTTTCACGCCCCATCACATTATCAAAGAAAAATTTATAAGAAAAACAACAAATGAATTAGAAATTTCCTACAAATTCTTCAGCAAACAAAAGCATTGGAATTCAGCCATTTCTTAGAATTTCCAAATTTTCAAAACGTTTATTTGTTTCTGTTTCACACATAATTTTCAACAATGCTGAAGTGATTTATACAAAAAGTGACTAAGTGGATTTTATGTTTCCGTGTCAAATATTCGATTCAATCGCATCACTTTGTAAAAAAAATTATGTTTCAATAACTTCAATTCTCTTGAAATTAAGTCAGTTCGATTCCATAATTTTGCTGTATTTTTATTTTAAAAATTTATGCTTTAGTTGCGTGTGTAAATATTAAGTTGTTTTATTTATAGTTGAAAGGGAAGTGTACCCTGGATTCAGTAGATTCCATTTTTAAACGCCTCATTTTGTAAAAAAGATAAATGTGTTTTAATAAACTTATGTAAGTGTTTTCGATTGTGTATGCTGGCTGTCATGTTGTTTGTCAAACTTAATATTAATTGGACTAATTTGTTTTATGTGTTTAATAATTAAAAAAAAAAACAAGAAGTAAATTAGACAAAGAAAAATTTAAACAGGGAAAATTGAAGTTTATCACTTAAGGCAATACAATAATTGTTTTTTAAAGGAGTGATAGAAATTGTGTTACTAAATATATTAATATACTCGTATGTATTAGAGATCTGCAAGGAATCGTGTTTTTACTCGCTGCTCACAGTCGCTCATGATCTAGTAACTTCCGTTGAAGTTTAACTTCTGTGGTGTACTCATACTCTCAATCACGTTGATTGGCTACAATAAAAATGAATCCGAGACAGACCATCCGACGCTGACATATTATAACAAATATATCATTTTCATACATATATAATTTTAGGAAACTATTTACAAGGATTACAATTATTTAACTCACCGCTATGCGACTATTTGTTTGAAATTGACAAAAAACTTTGTTTAGAAGTAACACATATGGGATGTACTGCACAAATGCACCAGAGGACACATAACAGCCTCTATATGCGTATTTTAAAATTAATTTGTGAATCATATATATTTTGAATCGTATATACACAGTTAAGGAAAGTTAAGGAAATTAATGATTTTAAATATCATTATGATGAGTTTATCAACAACTAGAGTAGAAATATGATTCAGCTCTTCACACTCTGCAGACCTCTGGTATGCATATGCACATGTTTTTCCATGTATAAATCGATTTTCACTGATATCAGTTATTTAACCCTTAATCTACTTATAAATTATAGTTATTGGTTTAGAATTTGTATCAAATGTATTCTACCAAATATTCTTTAGAAACGAACAAATCAATTTATATCAAATGTAGTGCAACAACGAATTATAGCGATTTGCATTTATAACTCGCCACTTACATACATATGAACGTAATCGCAGTAAATATGTAGGAAAATATTTCAATTCAACATTTACTCTTGCTATTCTATGGAAGCAAGTTTTGTATTAAATATTATAAGAGAGTCGTATATTCATTCTTGTGCACTTTCCGAAATTTCGTTGCGGCATAACGTTTTGCAACTTTTAACAATCGTCTTCCATTAAATGTCAACTAAATGTCAATTAGTATTAATTTAGGTCATCGTAGACATGAATATTGCATTTATATGACTTTTAACTTTGTATAGGAGAGAGCTTTTTTCTTCTTAGTATCATGCAAGTAAATGTAGAATATTTATGTATGAACATTTTTCCACTTTATTTTGAGCTGCCATTGAGTTTTTACGGTAAAAATAGATCAAAGTTAAATGTCCGAAATATGATTCATACATACATACATACAATACAATAATTTTATTTTAAAAACCTAAATAGTTTATTAGATTCATTTATGGGAAATTAACTTAACATATGAAAACATTTTCTAAAAACTTACATGCTTCAGATAAATGTGAAAACATGTACATAAACATTAAGCACAGTCTAGACGAACAGTAAAATTAAAACAAAATTTGTAGAAGCGATAATAATAAACTTTCAGCTTTAATTCAATTGCTATTCAAGATCTTAAAAGACTGACAATTTTAATTGTACAGAATAATAAAACTGAGCTTAATTTATTTACTCTAAAAAAACCTTCGGATGAAATAATTAAATAAACACAATTTAATCGTATTCCAACGATGTGACAATAAATGCAAAGATGACTTCCTTATTAAACTTTAGCCAAAGATAGACAGAGTAAAATGCTAATAAAGTACAAGCCAAGTACTACTTACAACAATTTGTAGCAAGAGACAAAAGGGCAAAGGAATAAAATTATAGAAAAGCAGCAAAAAGAACAACATAAACATCAACATAAACATCCAGTAAACGAAAGAGTCGTATATGAAAATAAAGATAGATATGGAAATATGATGAGGAAGTATTCTTTAAGCTTTCTATGGCAATTAAATATTTAAACAAAACTAAAAGGCAAATTTAAATAATATCTGTCAAGAACAGCAGCAGTTTGACAACCAGTAAAAGTACAACAGACATTTAACAGCAAACTATTATGACTACACTGATTTATTTGTTCATTCTTTGATTTTGCAAGTTATAAAATTTTCTAAAAAGTTAGGATGCATTTAATTAATATGGAAATTATGTTAGGGAAAGTTACTTTTTATTAATAAAAATCTCAGTACGTTGTTAAAGTTATTTTTGTAATATGTGGTTCGATTATCTCATAGGCCGTTGCATAAATATACGGTCAAAAAGTTTTTCATTGGTGTTTAGTGGTTACGCTTTTTGGACAAATGTGTGCCAGATGTGACCGTTCCTTAAGTCCTTCACTTAGGCTGCAATTTTTAAATCATAAATTTTATTAAGTTAAATTTTAAATATTTCACTATAAACAAGAACAAACAATTCTCATATACATAACCGATTATTTTTTAAGATTAATTTAAAGCAAATTTATAATTTACATTTACAATTAGTCTAAATACTGTTTGGAAATTTATGAAGAATAATAATAATCCTTTTACTCACTTGCAAATAGCAATGTGGCAGCAGTGCTGCTTTATAATTTATATCCCTGTCAAAAGTGCATCAAAATATCTCTAAGAGAGCTTGTAGTATGTTGTATATAATTATGTACGTGTTTGTACATATAAAATATTTATAATTTTAAGTAAATCACTTTATTCATACTGTGTTTTTGTTTTTCAAAAGCACAAAATGAAAGAATAATTTTTCCTACAGGATTAGATTGTTTTAGAGTATTTAGTATCTATGCACGCGCACATGTGTATGAGTAATTATAATATCATTCAAATGGCGGCAAATTTCCTGACAAACATATTTATTATCCTCATTAGATTTATTGTGCGATTTTAAGTAGTTGCCAAAAATAAAAAAAATTGAGGCATATATAACACAATGTACGGAAGCATAAAAAGACAAATTATATGTATCAGGGCTTTGAAGCAATTTTAGCATCGAAAGACAAACTTTTAGTTTTTTATTCGAATAATTTTTAATCGATTAATATTTTAGCTCATGTCACACATTCCTAAGAAATAATTACAGCAATTCCAACATGTAGTCGGACGATTTTTGTTTGATTAATTTATAGACGAATAATTTTATTCGATTTATTTTTAATTGCTTCCTTGCTTCATATTTAATTACCAATAATAAAGATCTTTAAATTTTTAAAGCTTTTTAACAAATGGTTTTTTATTTTTGTTTCATTAAAGCGTAGTCGTACACTTTTACGTAAACATGACAGCACATATAAGTTATTGTAGAAGTTGAATGCTGCATATTAACGCGGCTGTTTATTTTTTTTTTTTGTTCAAAACCTTAAAAAAACTGTAGTAGTACAACACACATACATATGTAAATAAAATTTTTGGGTTAAAAGTTTGTTAAACTCTAAACTTCGTAATGCCATAATATTTTGTTGCCTGCACTTTTACCAGTGTGCTCCATGTTTTGCTAAATTCCTGTTTGTCGTACCAAGTAATGCGTATTTTAGTTGAGAGTTCATTTATAGAATTCTGGTTTTATTGCTTTTTACTTCCTGCAACAAATTAGTTATTGGTATGCGTTTGTTCTTCCTCTAAACTTTTGACTTGTGGTTTTGTCGTTTTGTCCTTGTTTGTGTACACACTAACTCCTGCGATTTTATCGCTGCAAATTAATGTACGAATTTCTACGGATATCCGCCTTTTTTGTATATAATTTTTCAAATGTCATTAAATTTTATTAGTATTTGCTTTTTTCCAGTAGCAGTCGCCTTCCTTTAGCCAAAGTTTAAGCATATTTCTCATGGCTGTACGTTTGTGTGTTAACCAAATATTTAACAAAATCTTAACACAACTTAAAGTTTATGTTTTTGAACATTTTGAACATACTTTTAATTAATAAATTAATATCAGAAATTAATGGGTCGGTTATGGATGGCAACCGAACCTCAGTTGCGTTGTCAGTTGCTGAGAATTGTATTACGGATAGCAACTGGCAACTGAGAGCTGCCAGTTTCAGTTGCTATTTAGTGTTTTATTGGCAACCACAAATTTGCAGTTGCCGGCTGGCAACGCAACTGAAGTTCGGTTGCTATCCATAATCGAGCCATAAGTTTTCATTAGCAGAACATATTAAATACGAATATTTAACATGAATGAAATTTTATACTAAATTATCACTTGAAATTAAAAAACAAAAGAGATTTTGTAGATAAAAAAATTTTGCAATTTCCGAAACAACCCAGAGACATTAAAGGAAAAATTTTGAAAATATGTTTAAGTTCACCATTTATTTGACAACAAGATTTCATAGTATCACTAGCAACAAAAGAATTTGTAAACTATTATATAATTAATTTTGTCCAAAGTCTGCGTACATCATTTTTTTTTTAACATTATGATAATTACGTACTCCTTTGAAAAATCATACATTAATTTTGTTCCATTTTTATTCAGTCATATATTGGCATCATATCTGACGGCAATGCAGACATGCACACATACACGAATAATATTGGTTTTTTCAGCACTTCACACGCTGCAACCTTTAACACTGCTGTCATCCGCAAACTGTTTTTGTTTTCTTCTAATATGAAAGAGTAGATAATTATATTGCAAGGACTGCAGGACAAAGTGTATTCGTTTGTTGTTCCTTTTTTACGACATTTGATTAAATATTAACACTGAGGTGTAAAAATATCCTTTCTTGTTGTTTGCAAGTCATTATTATTGTTTGAGATATATTTTTTTTTATGTCAACTTCAGCAAAATTGTGACATGAAAAACTATTGAAAAGAATTTATTTAAGTACAAAATATATTTTTAACATTTTATTAATTAAAACAAAATGTGCAGTTCATTTTAACAGCTTGAGTGTTTAACGTGCACGTATCATGAAGTATTCCGACTGCAATTTTCTTATGAGTTCGTAGTATCAAGGAGGTAATGTAAAAGTTAAGAACACAATTTCGTTCTACATCTTCTTGCCTTAGTCTTTTATAAAAAAGAGACCGAGGAATGCACCTACGTAAATTGAGGCAGATGTAACCAACACAAACATTAAAATTCCTTCAATTACTTTAAATAACTTTAAGTTGCTTTGCAATGGTTGAAGCTAAATAAACATTAACACTTTTAACCAAAAACCTTCAGTAATTTTAATAAGCAAATATTCGATAAAGCAGAAAGAAATTCATATTCTCATGATCTAAAGTTGTTATGGTGCTCTTTTAAAAACAACCTATAATTTTTGTTATTATAAATACACACATACATACTTAAGTACACATGTAGTAAATACAGGTACTGGCACATAAATAATAATTATAGTATTTAAAGGACATTATGAGTGCGTACAAAAGGTGGATGTCTTTTAGCTTCAGGCTTAACGATCCGCTCTCTGCATTGACGACGTAGCCACCTACTGTTCTATTTACACAAAAAACTATAAACAAACATTCACTTAATAATTAAAACATTTAGGGAAAATTAACTTTGATTTTATCACAAGAGGCCTTTAGAGAATTTACCAAAATACAACAATACAAATCTACCATTTTATATTTTAAGAAAGAAAAAATATTTTACAACTGAGTTTTACGGTGTGGCGTTTCCACTATTCATACCGACGTTCTATTTAAAATAATATATAGTTAATGAACTCGGTCGGCCACATCATCAATGAAATATCCTGAAGGCTCTTTAACTTTTACTTGTTTTCTTGTTAGTTTTGTTCATATTGCATGTAATTTTGACATGGTAATTTTGATTAACAACTACAACAACAACTAAAAATTTACATAAAAATTATTATTTATTTTTGGAGAAAAATGTTACAAGTTTACAACTTGAGCATAATGTGTACATATAGAGGGGAGAATTAAACTTAAATTTTAAGGTAGGAAGAAAAAATTTAAAAAAGCTAGTTCCATAATATCAAGTACACTTTAGTTTCGTAAGCATAAGAAATTTAAGGAATAAGGAAATAAGGAATTTTCTTGGTAGAAACTTGTAATGAAGTTTGTATTGAGAAATTTTAAACTTCCAATATTCCATAAAAGTATTCGACACTCGATGTCCAGATATGTGGTCTTCTTTGTTCGTACAGTGACGCACAAACAAAACTAGCTGTTACGTTTGAGCAGACAAAATTACATATAAGTGCTTCGAAGAACTTATTCTCAACAAGAGGTTGATTCGGTTCTAACACCATCGGTAAGTCGAGAAATTTTGCAAATAACTTGAGTTTCTGCAATTTCCTCGAAGGTTTGAATAATTACGAGCCAATTGCACGACAGACACAGATCGTAATTTTGTGAGCAACATTCTTGGCAGCTCTGTGTATCGTGCCCATGCATGAAATTTTTTCGACATGGTCTATAACTGCATTATATTATACCATGAAGCCGCTATAATGCACCACGTAGTGCCATAGTCTTACAACGAAATATTCACATAATATTTACTATTCTGGTTGTGTTAGAATAACATCAAAAAGGGTGCACTAAACACCTACTCATTTATAACAGCCCAAAAGTATGCAACGATACAAAAAGACACGCAAGAATATAACAGTTGAGAAGAGTCGCATACTTGCCCATTTGCAGGCATGACTACGGTCACATACACATGTGTACATTTTGAATTTTTAATTAAATAGAACGTGTATGTGTAACAGAGAATCACTAGAGGTTAGTTGTTAACAATGAAAAACTATTCCTGTTAAAGACAAGGATAACACCAACAGGATACTTTTTTATAAATGTGGGATATGCTCCTGTTATTCTTTGTCTGTTTGAGTTGTTTGATTTAGAATGTTATAAATATTTTTATAAAAATTCCTGTTCCTTATAAGATGTATTGTAAAAAGCATTAGCTGCATGACTATCTGCATGACAGCAAGCATATTTCTGAAAATATTTTATTTCAAATATGAAAGTGCATTTTTCTAAAAAATACTTTACTTTGTCAAATTTGTATTGTCTTTTTGGAATTTAAATTTTTTCCCAGTAAACTAAAAACGCTTAAAATAAATCACTTAACAAACTTGAAACTCTCTACTCCAATATTATCTCATTATAAATTATTGCTTAAATAAATAAAAAATTGTTAAATAAGATAAAAAGTCCTTTGTTTTTTCGTCTTTATTGAACAATTATTGTTTGGACATTGCAAACCTGTCATATGAATATATAAAAGAACAACGTACATTCTATTTAGTTTAAATCACCATCAATTTACAAAAAAAAAGACATGGTAAACAAATTTTATGCTAAAAATTAAAATAATGAAAATATACTAAAAATTTCACATCCTTTAAAAATATGTAGTATACAAAATACTCATGTGAAAATATAAATGATGTCATTTCCATAAAAGGATCAAATTGTTTTTTAACTCAAACACTAAAATTAAAAAGAATACTCTGAAAAATATGCGAGATTTCAGGCTAATGATTCAATAAAGAAAAAAAATTTAATAAGAAGAAAGAAGAGTAATAAAATCATAAACATTTGGCAGGATATTCGCCACGACCGCAACTCAAAAATGTAAAAAAAAACTTTCTCTCAAATAAGGGCCAAGTCAAGTTCTAAAAAGAAATGTTTTGTTCTGAGAAAATCAATGTTGTTCCTGAGTTAACTTTTAAGCGTTTCACGTTAATATCATTAAATTGAATGCGGAAACTTTGTCAACTGGTCTATTAGCATGTTTTGCGTGACGGACGATGCCGATGACATCCAAATGTACATACAAACTCCAATTTATGCTTTCGATCTTCTATTATTACAAAAACTATAATATTCCTAAGGTTTTCCCAATAGTTTTGCAAACATTTAATCATCTTTATATACGTGCATAAGGAACATAAGGAACTCTCTTCAATTCTTGCTGCCTTCTATTCATCATTGATTTGTATTAAACCCAAAATATTTTTATCCAGTCATGTGTATGAAACTTATTTACAAGTAAATACTACACAAAAGCTACGTGCTGTGCTCACAAGCATTCAATCACTGTTGCACCTCTAAACGAGCTCTTTCACATGCAGTCTCTCATATTCATAATAAATTTCGTGCTCATATTTTTTTTGTGTTGATGGAGGTAAACGTTCGCTGCCTTGAACTACAAACTTTATTCTTCTATAAATAAAGTTAATCTTAAAATATTGGCTGTTGACAGTTTGCTTTGCTCTAAAACCTCACTTTTGGTAATCTCCGCCTTTTGCGGAACCATTTTTTTTTTTTGGTTAAAAAAAATCATACAAGAAGCAAAAACGAGGATTTGTTAAAAAATTTTCCTTATTACCTAATTAAACATTATTATTAGCGCTTGTTAATGTAGAAGAGCCTAAATGAAAGTAATATTTCTGAAACATGTCGAATCATGACTCTTGTAAATTTCCAACACAAATTGTTGTCCTAAAATCAAAATGAAAGCAAACTGCAGCTCTTCCTTCGTTGTCTGTTACTCTTTGACTTTACAGGTCTTATAAAGAATTTCATATTAAGGGGTTGAATTTAAATCATATTTTTCTCATTATAATTTAATAAAAACAGACACATGTCTGCTGCAATTGAGATGTAAATGTTCTTTTTTCTGTTAATGTATCAGCCTTCATTCAGCAAATCAATGTTTTCACACAAAAATAATTTTTTGTCAAATACGTAAATACCTCGTTCATGTAAAATGCAAAAGTTGGACAAATTTTTGTTCACTATGGCATCAATATTACGAATGTCTCAGTTAAAGGCTGTTGAGCTCTTTTATGTTTTTTATGATGTCTAACTTTAATAAACCAACTGATTGTTTAAGACAAAGTTACTAAATAAATGTCACAGCGATATTATTATTAAAAAGCATTTGAGCTGCTGGGTATTTTGTATAAATCTTTGTTTTTTTTTTTTAAATAAATGTCATATAAACGATTCACTTTGATTTAAAATTCTAACAAGCAGCAGCTGGATAAATATCTATTATTTTTTATGCAATGTTTTTACACTTGTCAGTTCATGTGGGTAGACTTTATTTGATTAAATCCACTTGCTTAGCGTGTGACTGCAGAATAAATTCTTTTTTAAGCTGCACTAAATTTACTGAATATTTATCGAGTTCACTGAATTCTTAATTTTCCATTTTACATATGCCTATAACTTTTTAAGTGTGAAGAACACTTAGGCAAACAAAAGATTAAAGCACGTAATGTTTTGCCATGAATTTGTGCAAGGATTCATAATCGTATATTAAAGATTAAATATAATAATGTTTATACGAATTATGCTTAAAATTTTATTTACTATTATAAAAATATTTGAAGAGAAAGCATAATTACTTCCGTTTTCATAACTTTTGACAAAAAAAATCAAAGTGATTCTTGCGAATGAGAGAAGTAAGCACCAAAATATAAACAAATATTTTTATGGGGGTTTTTTATAATACGGTTTTTCCAAAACTTAAAAAAATTCAGAATTGTTACTGAAAACATCATGAAGAAATCTAAAAATTCCCCAAAATAACTAAGGAAAATTTAAAAATGTTCTAAATAAAAATTCTAATTTTTTATAGATTTTTATTAAATATTTAGCAAAAACTAAAACCAACAGGAAGTTAAAAGAAATTTATAATAAATTTTAATAATATTTATTTAAAATTAAACAAATGCTCCATTTCATCTGTGGGAAAATTTTCGCACATTTTCTTTTATCATAATATTGACATTCAATGACACTTTTAAAGCTTAGCAATGTTATCGTCTGTGATTGTAGAATCAGATACATTTAACAAACTAAACCCAGACATACATACAGATAAGTTACGTATTTAACCTTTTACTACACCAGACATTTAAATAAGGACGCTTTGCTGTTGAATCACAATGTTTTCCTGCACACTCATACACAAATACATACATTTTCGTACATACAGACGCAAGTATACGTAGTTTGTACAAGGAATCAGAAGTGATATTGTTTGCACATTCATTTAAAGGAAATAATTTCAATACTGTAAAGAAAATAAAATTCTCTTTTTGCTTCGATATACTTCTGATACGAGTACATTCACATTAGGGTGAAACCTAGGAGTTTTATTTAATTAAATTTTGAATATTAGCAAGGACTGACTGGATTGAATAAAAAAAAATGTATTCACTTACAGAACTTCAAATTGGAGAAATGAATTTTTAAAATTTTACAATTTTATTGAAGCATAATTTGAATTGGAATGGATACTCCACTATAATTCGCGAATATACAATAATTTAAATCCTTGCTTATTTTTTTATAGTCAAAATCTTGATGATAATTTCATATATGGTTTTAGTTTTAGTTTCACGAAACACCATTTCAATTCATTGACAAAACAAAATAACTCTTGATAAAATACACTTCGAAAATTTATTGTATTAAAAATTTTCAATAATAAAAAGAGGAGAAATGCAAAATGCTAAAGACTCCTTAAAACAAAAGAGCTTATTTTATTCACATAAATTTAAATTCTTTATCTGTTTAAAAGCTTATTTATCGTTTATATTTTATATGTGAGAAAAATTACTCCAAGAAAAAACAGTTGCTAACATTTTTCTAAATAACGAAAAAGAGGAAGTAAAATTAAAAAAAAAAAAACTACGGGTAGCACTCCGGGAGTGCCGACAGAAGTGAAAACGTTTTGTGATTACAACAATACACGTGCTATTAACAAAAAAATTATACGTAGATATAAACAATTATATAAATATATGCAACAAATTTAACCACTTATCAAGGCATATGCAACAGGTGAGCTTACTAGCACAGCTGACTGAGCTCGCTTTATAGCAAACTAGCCTATCCCGGTGTGCTTTGCTACCCCCTCGTTATAAAATAAAATTAAGAGTATTTATATATCCTATTGTGAAAATTTAATGACGATCGGTCCAGTAGTTAAGACTATATTACAATTTTTAATTTTCCTCAAAAAGGGGCATGGTCCCACCCACTTGTCTCCTGGTACGTATTCCAAATTATGTCAATACTATATGTACCAAATATCATCGGCGTAGGTCAAAAAATGACCAAAATATGGCGATTTCAATTTTTGGGTTATATGGGAGCTGCCACGCCCACTTGTCCGATAACGCCCATTTTTGTCCTGATTACTCACATTAGTAACATAGAACTATTGCAATGTTTCAAAACTCTTGCTATCACAATAGTCAAGATATATGATGTTATTCAATTTATGTGGGAGGGGCTACGCCCACTTGAAATATTAAAAGCCTAAAACCATCCTCTATAAATTCCCTTTTGAATGACACCAGTTTGGACCAAATCGGTTGGATAGTTTCCGAGTCTATAGCGAACGTGGGTACAAACATTTTTTGTATTTTATATATATAGATTTTCATACAAACTGATATAGTTTGAAGAGAGTACATAAAAAATGGTTACAGTTTGGTACTCATAAGTATTAAAATGCTTTAAATTTGTTTGTGTGTTTTGATATGAAGCGAGTGCTTTATACCAACAAAATACATGTTGTTTTTGGATTGTTGTACTTCTTGTCGAACTGCTAGTTTTTCCATGCCACTTATTATAAACGCAAATGCAAGTGCGCCCGAGAAGTTAACAACCTAAATTTTCTTCGCTCAAAATGAAGAGAGCGCCATCTTTGTGTACTCTTCTTAATCAGTTTCGCTCAAATTGAAGAATGCGCCCTCTTTGGTGCACCAAAAAATGCGTATTTTTCTCATATATGGCAACATCACCCACAAGAGAGGGCGCTCTCTTCATTTTGAGCGAAAAAAATGTAGGTGTTAACTGTAGGTTGTTAACTTCACTCCGACTAGGCATTCGCACAAACAAGAGTCAAAAAGCGTGATGGTGTCGCGAGTTCTGAGGTTTTGTCTCATCCAAAACCTTCGTACCGCGCCAATAGAAGTTTTCACTGCAAAAAAAACATTTGCAACACAAAAATTTTAAATTAAATATATGTTTTCTTGTCACTTTGCCTTCGTCTTCTTTCATTAAACATAAACAATTTTACTGTTTGTATAAACAATTTTACAACTTTTTAAAGAAAATGCTTATCTTACAGTAATTTAAAATTTGAAAGTATCTGGCTGATTTTCACTCGATATATAGTTTGTTGCTGAAATGTTGTTATTTGTAGTTACAAACACGTACATACATTAAAAACATTTTTAAATATTCTTTTTTAACCGCATTTAAGCCGCTTGAAGCCTTAGTAATGTCTCCTTTATGTCTGGCATATGATGCACACGACTATATACAAATAAGTATACAAAACATACAAACCTATTAAAATATATGAATGTATGTAGTAGACATAAGCAGCAAAATATATACTTTAATCTTGTCTAGCATTTATATCGTGGTATGCTTTAGAAGGGCTTACGTGATAGGCACTTGTGTCCACTAAATGACGTTGCACATTATAAGTAAACGTGTGATATACGCTATCGATGTGGTGATATCGAATTACTAAACTAATCAAAAAACAAATGTTTGTTATTATCACTCCTGTAAACTGTATTAAACATTCTTTTCATTTAAATTTAAATAAAAACCTAAACAGAGAAGAGAAGACTAGTCTTTCTTTGCCAATAAATTTTAGTTAAATAAAATTTCTGTTGCAGTACACTGTAACCCAAAAGAAAATTGAAAATCCTCTTAAATATTTGAATTAAGTTATAAAACATTTTCCGCACAGTGCAACTTAAAATGATTAAAAACTGTGTGCTGAAATTAATATTTAAATTGGTTTTCACTTTTCTTCCAGTTGCCAGCGAGCCAATTCAATTGTCTTTAGACTGCTATTTAGAGTATTTTATTTTCAAAACTTTTATATTGTCCAAAAAGTAATTCTAACAGATTGTACTTTCAATAAAAGCCAAAAAAAAAAAAAAAATACAATAGTAAATAGGCTGTCTATTGAACTTGTTCATGTGTACAACGATCATCAATTACTTTTTTTGTTATTGCAAAACAAAACAATCGCACTGTTGTAAAGTGGACAATAGACAAATAAAACAAAAGTTACTGATGAAAATTGCTTCTAAAATGTCAGTCATATAAAACCGAATTGGTGCGGAAATTTTATTTCCATTTAAGGGTTTAACATTTACAAACTACAAGTAAATATATTTGCAGTTTATAAACATTAGGGTGGTCTTCTGTACAATGGAGAAATAATATTCAAACCTTTATATTCTTAACGCAAAATCTTCCCGCAAACATCCCGCAAAAACTATTTAAAGGAACGTAAATTTATAGTTCGAGAAGGTAACTTTTTACGATTTTCGCAGCCGATCGAAGCCGGAGTTTCCTAAGGCAGCATCTTCGGTCCCTTGCTGTACTTAATATATACATCTGACTTACATAAAGACGAGACTATACCCCAACACACTGTCAAATACCTAGGCGTTCACCTTGATCGCTTAACATGGAAGTCGCACATAGACGCGAAGTTGACACAAATGAAATTAAAAGCAGCCCAAATGAATTGGCTTATTGGAAGGAATTCTATACTAAGCCGTGTTGAAGACAGTATTTAAAAAAAAATACATAAAAAAGCTTGAGTTGCACCCAAATCCACTTACGCGCAATATTCTACAGTATAGAGGTCACACCTGGCTGAGGAGGAGGGATACACTTACTCTCAGCCGTACACGAGAGATGTAAATCAACAAAAATCAACCATTGAAAATAGAAATTTTGTTTAGCATTGGCTAAACATACATTAATGCATTTTTAGATTAAGATTTGAATAACGTATTAATGTTTCAATTTATTATTGAAGATTCAATAAATAATAAAATTATCAAAAAAAAAAACCTTTATATTCTTTGCCAGAAATATGGGAATAAATTTTAATCAACTATTTATACAAAATTATGTGAACGATTAAAAGTTTGTCAGAAATTTAATTTATTTTTAATTCCCTCACCTCCAATTATTAAATTTTTTATAATTTTATTAGATTCACACAAAGTGAATATACACACATGTAAGTATTTAAGAAATCATACATAATTTTTATATATTCACACATACAAATACATTACGTTTGTTTGCGAGCAAATTATATTTTATTCTATTGAAAATAATTTTAATGTTTCCGGTTTCTATATTCCTTCACATTCACATAAATATAATTATGCAGTTTCGAAAATGTGACGCTAATCTCTCCAATTTATTTTTTTTAAAAAATTCTCTTCCATGTAAAGCAAAACCTTCGCGCACTATTGTGATCAAAAAGTAGCAATTAGTTGGATGCAACATATTGAATTCTCTAATGGTGAGAAGTAAATATGATCCTTTCCATAGGAAAAAATATTTATTTTTTCTAATTGTTAGAAAAATTTTCTCAGCATAAAAACTATCTACATTAATTTTGATTACGTCAAAATATGTTGCAAAAATCGGCACCTGGTCTTATACGCATAAATATATGTACATATAATTTACACATTTACTAAAGGATATATGCGGCAAAAAACAGCTGAAAAAGAATAACATAAAAGTAACGCATGCAAAAGCAAGGTGCTGCATGACTTCAAAACTTTTTGTAGACATACAATCGTTATGTTTTTCTATTGAATCGATAAATGCAGGGACATATGAATACAAAAATTATAATTAAATAAAAGAAACGGCATCAGCAACGCATCGTTTTTCCGTTATTCATAATCACCCATGAAATTTTTAAACATAAAAGAGTAGGCAAAATAAATGAAGTTTAACTACTCAGATGCATTCATACTCACAGTAAAGTGGACTTATAAGTATGTATTGGTTACAATAAAAATGACTCCAACATGTGAATGAGACTTTTAATGTTCGTATGCGGACGAGTTAAGGCGAGTAGAAATCAACAACTCTATAAATAAGAAGATTATAAACACTTTAAATTTTAGAATGGATATGAGATTCGTTAACATTGCAAACAGTATGAAGGAACTATGAATTGTCAATCAACGGTATTAAATTTTTCTTTACTCATTGTAGATCTCTAGTGCAGATAAGCGAACTTTCTTTGAGGCGTTTGCGTCTTTACTTAAACTAAACTTACCTAATCGCAAAAAAGTTAAAGCTTCTAATAAAATTCTTTTACATTTCTTCTCTTACAATAATCGTACATTGAAGACAATGCAATACAATACAGAAATGTGTTTTTTTTATTGCAACCAAATTAACAAAACGCGCCAATCAGTGTTTGCCCCGGAAAGGACAGCACCAAGGTGTGTGATAGTCACCAAAATGCATTAACGTGCCTCCGGGGGACTAGATCTTGCACTAAATGTTTATAACTTTTAAGTGGAAATAATACTCTTTTACAGAAGTATGAATTTATTTTAAATTTTTAAATAAAAAGTTTCTCCCGCCAGACATTTCGTTATAGCTGCTTACTTCTATATTTTATTGCGTCTAATTTAGTCAAATAATCTTGTTAATTACAGTCGAGTGAAATAAACTTTATGGCTCATTTACAATTAAGTTAAGTTTGAAGTTCGCCAGGCTATCAAAAAGAAAATATAAACAAAAGAGTCTCAGAGAATATTTTTAAGCAAAACAAATGGTTGTCTACGAATCTCTTTAACAGCTCGACTAGTAAAATTTAGTTTTGTTGCTGTTTTTCGTAACGGCGTAGACAAGACATAAAAAAAGTTAGCGCAGGATATCTTTATGTTTAGCTGAAGAGTAAATATAAAATTATTTGAACATATTTAACAACATATTAGCGCAAAACTCTTAAAAAAATATTTAAAAATAATTAAAATAATATAATTTATTAAGAACAACTTAGAGATAAGAATTAAAAAATATATGCTTAAAAAACCAATATTCAATATCACAATTTGTTTTTGTAAATGTGTGTGAAGTGTAAAATTAAAAACATTTTCTCTCAAATATCTTTATGAAAAATATTTGAAATTCGCCTAGGATATGTAGGTTACACTCAAAAGGTTACCACAATTTTATGCAAAGCATAAAGAAATTGTAAACGCAAATATAAAAATATTTGTATGATTTGGCAAATATAGAATATTGCTATTTATATTTTTTCTCCCTAATTTCATTGCAATACACCACAAACTATAAAATTGCACATGATTGCACACTCACTTGGCATTTGTGTGAATATTTTTTTTTTTTGCATATCTTTGAAATTCAAAAATATATTTTATAAATTCGAATAAACTACATAACATGTTTTACCACAATAGTAAATATTCAAAAATAAGTTTCACATAAGTTTTCACATCCTTACACCACTGCAATGCAAGAAAAAAAATATTCAATTGAAAACAAATCCTTTTAAAATATTTCTATTGATAATTGGCCCTTTATCGAAGTTGCGTCATAGAAAAAAGTTGATCTAGTCTTTTGAAAGCAGAAGCACAAAATTTTATATAAAGTGAAAGAAGAAAAAAATAAGTAAAAGTGTTACATTCTTCTATGCCGACTCTTATATACCCTTCACCCAAATAAAATGGCAGATTTATGTGTTTTTTGCTGATTTTAATATCAATCACTGAAAAACAACTGAAAATTAGCTGGCAAGACGTTTTTTTTTTTTTAATTAAAAATGTTTGCAATTTACCATGCGCACTTAAGCGGGGACTACTGTACATCAATTCTAAATTTAACAAACTAGTACAGGAGGCGTATACGTGCTGTAATATTTTTATACGCCATTATTAATATGAAACATAATTCAGTTCACAGATCTGGTTTTTTTATGGTTGCGGCAATAAAAAAATAAAAAAATATTATATGTGTAACAACAATCATTGATGTGGATTGATTTAAAGACATAAAAAGGCACACATTTCTAAAAATTTCTACAGAAAAGCATCTAATAATAATAATAATATCATAATAATAATCTATAAAATATTTATGCAGGCTTATAAAATACTCACATACACACACACAAACAGCAATATTCTGACATTTAAGCTCTCATGTATGTATTACAAAGTATTTTGATTTTATATCTCTGTGATGAAATGATGAAAATATCAATAGAATAAAACCAGTCATTTTCCGCCCCTTTTGTTGGCTTTGATGTTTTGCATTTTTTTTTTCTTCTTCCTGCAACATATAAATGAAGACTAAAATGTTTGCCCTTCGGATATAAACTTTGATATCCTTTTATGACAACAACAAAAAACATTATCAAAAGATCCAGGCTGACAAAATTAAATTTGTACCAAGAAAACTACCAATTCAATAGAATAATAAACGGCAGTAACTTAAAGTAATGAACTCGTGAATATTCTTAGCTTATTATACATTTGTTTTTTTTTTTTTTTATTATTAATTTTAAATTTTAAGTAACCCTTCAAGTTGCATAAATGATGTATTAAAATATTCATTTCTTTGTAAAAACTTGTTACCATCATACTAAAAATATTTATTACTATACTGGCAATAATATGAATGAATTTTAAATGCATTTCTTTTTCTATTTTACATTTTGATGGTTTCGAAGCTTGAGATATTTTTAACCATTTTATTATATCCCTTGACTAGCATTACATTTGTTATGAAAACACTATCTTCTACGTGTTCTTATGACTTGGTACTCATATAAACTATTATTGTTTATGCTGTTTTCCAAGAGACATTTTTTACAGCAACATAAATATTTAGTAATTTATTTATAGACATTTTATATCCTCTACGTTTTTGTTTCCTTGACTTTTATTGTCCTGACAAGCTGACAAATCGAAAAGCTAACAACAGCAGTTGTAAGAATTGCACAACAAAGTAAAAAAAGAGACAAGCAGAAGACAACAACTATTTCCCAACAAAAAAAATGTGAACACTAGTGTTCGTTTAGGAAATATTTTAAGCATCCAACATGGAAATTTAGCTCCAAAAACGTATGGTCAAAAAGTAACACCAACAGGACATTTTTAATTAGAGGAGAATTGTAAAAATGTTATATAGAAAAATCAATAAAATAATGAAGCTCATAGGAAGGTGTTTTGTTTTTGCGAATTCATTGTATTTTTGGTCGCTGCATGACTGTTTGATAAGAAATTTTTTTATCACGATATTTTTCCTATGAACTATGAAAAAAATTATTTACATCTAGAATACGATCTTTTGTGTCGGTCGTTGGTTACACTAGTTTTTAATTAATGGCCCTAAGCTTCGAAGATCTTTGAATTTAGTTAAATCTGGTGTAATGGAAGATAAGTTATAGACTTGCAAACTTCGTTAGAGTTTTTCAAATTAAGTTTAAATAAATTAAGTTCAAATTTGCGACATTAAAATGGCAAAGTTTTTATATTAAACGCTAGAAATTTTTTTCTCTAGAAAATAAATTTACTACCCAAATTTCCATTTGGGTCATCAATTACTATTGATACTTATTTGGTTTGGTTTTTTGTTTGTATTAACAAATGGAATATTGCCAAAATTTTAAAACGAAGTAA
Organism: Lypha dubia; assembly: GCA_947311025.1. Classification (NCBI taxonomy): domain Eukaryota; kingdom Metazoa; phylum Arthropoda; class Insecta; order Diptera; family Tachinidae; genus Lypha; species Lypha dubia. The sequence goes on along the minus strand of OX371261.1, from coordinate 125,474,969 downwards.
CACTCATTTTGCAACAGAACTTATAAATTTATTTTCTATCCATTTCTTTAGAATATTGCCAAAATGCACATTCTATTTGCATTCTATCCCTTCAGGCCTTCTTTTAAATTCTCTCATTCAGCTGAATAAGGTTTATTTTCCACATAAAATGTTGATATTTTATTTTGTTTAGCTTCAGTTTTCTTGCAACAGTTTTTAGATGTTAAGACATCATCTCTTAGTATTTCTTTTCTGCATATTTTTCTTACTTATGTGTGTTTGTTTGCTGCTACTTAATAATGAATGCTAAACATTTTCAAGTTATTTATATTGCCAACAAATGACTTTAAATATCCACTTTTATTCTCATTTTGTTTTTATACAAAAATAAGAAGCGTTTGTCCTGTCATGAGTTTTAGCTTTAAAATAAAAAATTCGTAAACTGTCATATTTTTTAAATTAAAACAAACTGGTACAATATTTTGGGTTTGTAACTTAGCAATAAATAATTTTCTTTCATAAACGTTTTAAATAGTTTGATAAAACTAAAGGGTTTCTTTCTTAATACTAATTTATTAATAAATAATTTAAAATTAATCGCGTTCCCAAAATGAGGATATTTATATTTTTTTTTTTTTTGCCTGCAGCTCGCCATTGCAGCATAAATGCTAATAAAAAATACTAAAAAAAGCTATTATTGCTGTTAAACTTGTTTAAATTAAGTTGTTCTGCCACATCTATGTATGTGTACACGGATAAAGCACGTTTTACTTCAATGAAAGTTTTTTAACAAGTTAAAATCTCTTAAGTTCTGCCAGTATATTACAACATTATCTAACAATTATTGCGTTGATGCGTACAGAAAAAGCTCTTGCTTAAAGTTAAAAAATACAAATAAAAAACTATTACAATCTAATCTTTGCAAAAGAAAAGAAGTGTTGCACTTTGAAACTTTTACATCCAATATAATGCAAAGCTTACACTCCTCGTACAAAGTTCGATTAACTCTTATTTTACATTCCTGTCACATACACAGACACACAGTATATTAGTGTGAACAACTAATAGGAAAATATATTCGTTTTTTCGTGCACGCAACAAGTATCTGTAATCTGTTTTTAATCAAAATGTAACCAACAACATTTGAAGTCTTTCCAATTTTTGCTCACTATGCACAGGCAGATATTTGTTAAAGAATCTTAATGAAGACACCTGGCAAATGGGTTTCACTTAAGATTACTAGTTATTCAAATAAAAATGCAGTTTTGAAACATCTCTGAATATTGGCTAAATGGATTAAATAGAAAATAACATTTTTATTAACTATTAAATTATCACTGACCTGAATTTCAACATCTAACCTTTAATCTCATTTTATTTGGTTCGATTTAAAGAAAAGATATTATTAACAGTTTTGTCACTTAAAGTACTTTTAATAAAAATTTTTGGAACATTTTTATAACAAGGGGAGACCTTTACTGTATGTTCGAATTTCCAACTGGAAAATAAATTACTAAAAAATTGTCATTAGAATTTTAGCGATGTAGTAAAAAGTTCGCTCTTAGTTTTCAACATTTAGGGGAAAGTTGTACAAAAAATAGATTAAGTGTACTTCTGTCCCTAACGTCAGTAAAATGCTTCATTTGTTATGTTCAGCAATAATCCACCCTACGAATTATTGATGCAAAAACAAATATTAAAAAACATTTTTATAAGAGAAATTTTTGTATGAAAATTAAATAAAAAAATATTTGAAAAGTTTTTAACAAGTAAAAGTTATCTAGGCGCATGGTAGTGCGCCAGGCCAAGTTCGGCCACATAGTATTAACACGATTTTATATGTGAGCCGTTTATTTTGAAAGTGGCATAAGTCACTTTTTCAAAAAAATCGAGTTAATGGCAATACTAAATAAAATTGAACGGTGTCTTTTCAGTAGTAAAAAATTTGCAATCAACAAAAAAAGTGACTTATGCCACTTTCAAAATAAACGGCTCATGTATGAGTAACAGAAATTACCCAGTTAACATTTCTTGACGAATTACTAACCTGAGAAAAAATCTAAAACTTTATCAAGCAACCAATCGAATTACCTGAAAGTGAATAGAATATTCAACAATTCCCTGAAATATCCTCAGATTAATATAAAACTGATCTGCACATTATCTGAAGGCAATTTAATATCATTTGAAATGTCTAACATAAATCATAAATCTGTGACAAGAGGATCATATATTAAGAACTGATATTTGTAACTTCTAGGAAAAAGAGTTGTAAGCAAATATTACTTTAATAAAATATGGGCGGAATTAGAATTGTATTCACACACTATTTGTAACAATAATAAAATAGTTGCTTCTATGATTTTCTATGAACAGTATTTTTCCTAAAAAAAGCAAACAATTTTAAAAACTTGCAAAGAGACAAACCAGAATATTTTACAATCATTGCATGTACAAAATGTTCCTTCTATCACTCACAAGTAAAATAAGAATAAGTTAAAAGCATCTGCAATGGTTGGGCGGACATCTACCAAAAATAGACAGGAAAAGGAAAAAGTCAATTTGAAAACAGCTATCGCTGTCATATCGCAACTGCCAACAAAGTGAAATGAAATGAATAAATAAAAAATAAAACAGAGTCACGTAAGCTATTGATCAGATCTACGAGACACAAATTTCAATTGTAATCAATCTCATTGTCTGACAACTACTTGAAGAAATTTTGTATTTTGGCTTAACAATAATTGTAATTTGTATTAACAATACAGGCTCACGAACACACTACTACTTGTACATAATATATATAACCTTTAAACAAGAACAAAATATCTATGTAATTTGAATTATTATATGGTTTAAATAATATAAAATTTTATATTTAAAATGTACATTCGCACATATGACAAGAAGCACTATATACATACATATGGATGTGTGTCATTAGTAGAAATTAAATATTATTATACAACCATCTGTTTTACCATTACAAATTTTTATACAATTTATTGCTGATTGTCGTCTTTTTTAATACTAATCTAATATAAAATTATGCCTTTACTTTACTTTACTTTACTTTACTTTACTTTACTTTACTTTACTTTACTTTACTTTACTTTACTTTACTTTACTTTACTTTAAGTAACTTTACTTTACTTTACTTTACTTTACTTTACTTTACTTTACTTTACTTTACTTTACTTTACTTTACTTTACTTTACTTTACTTTACTGTGTGGCGAAAAATCGATGTGAAAATTTAAATGTTTTTATATAAAATCAACCTTCTGCTTAAAAATATATAATTATGATAATTTATTGCCACTGCCCAGCAAAAAATAATCAAGTTTTTTCTGCCTTAAGAACGTGCTTCATATTAAGCACATATGTATGTATTATCTTAACAAATGCAAATGTATGGCAGAAAATGTAAAATTTTTTGATAACTTTATTTAATCAATGTAGAAACAAAAACAAAAAACACACTAGCCTTACACTAGTGCATACTAGAAAGCACTATTGTAAGGCAATGATTAAAATTTTAAATTTTACGAAGTGAAACGAACATAATAAGACTACAGTACGAATGTTTGATATTGGTTTCGTTCCATGAATTTACTTCATACTCACTCCTCTGAAATAAGCACTTAAAACGAAATGCTCCAAAGTGGGACATCGCGAACAAATATCATGCCATACGTAAGCAGGTTTGTAAGCTAATATCACCTGATTTTCTCTTACAACCGTGCTTACGGCGAAGCAGTAATTTTTGCTGGGTGAGGTTCTCCTTGAACATAAGTCATTATCAGAATACGTGTGCGTATGAGCGATTTTTTCTTATTAATTTTTATTTAAATAATTTTAATTTATAAGCTAACCTTTAGTTTTATGTCTTTTTATATGAAAAATTTATTTAAATAAATTATTTATAAAGTAGAGATGATCATTTAAATCACAGCTGAAATATATTGATTACTTTACTTAAGCTTAAGTTAAACTTATGTTTTAACCACTCAATTTATTGCAATAAACCATAAAAGTTGTATTATTTTAAGTACTTTTTATTTCTTACAAAAATATATCTCTAAGTTATTCAGACCACCATTAAAGTAAAAGCATTATCAGCGTCGTTATCCACCACACAAGTAGGCAGCCAGCCAGCACCGCTTCCATTTAGCAACGAGTAGAAAGTCATCATGATATTCAATAAATTTTTCAATATGACTTGAAGGATTTCTCTCGTAAATCAAATAATAATGATGACGAATTGTAAACATTGCAATGCAATTTCTTAGCCATTAAGCTGCAAATAGAAATGTGGAAAGAATAATGAGGAAAACATTAAGAAAATATAAAGAAAAAAATATTGCAATGCATTTAATATAACATGAAAGGCAAATACATATAAATGTATGTAAGTAAGTACATATGTAAGTATGTGTGTATGGAAAAAGTTTGTTAAAAAATTTCATGTAATTAATTTTAATTTGGGTTCTTCTTTATCAATAACAAATCGAAATTTTACTTCAGAAATGTTTTTTTTTTTGATAATTCGTTTTTGCACAAACTGCGATTAAGTATGAAATTAAGACTTAAACACATTTTGAATGATTTCTGAAGTTAAAGTTGACTTTTGAACTTCGATGGGTTTGAATATCATTATTTTTATAAATTTAACGCAAAAAAAGATCGAAAAAATTCGCAACAACAGAATTTAATTAAAAGCTTTCATGTACAAATTAAATTGCATCTTCTCTATGTTCCACTTGAAATGAATCAAATATGAATTTTCAAATAAATACAGACCACACTTACGAAAACAATCGTTTAAAAGTTAATTAAAAATCATTGCTATAATAAAATAAAAAGAAAATTTTTTAATTCTTAAAACTATAAACAAAATGCAACACATAACTTAAGATGCACTGTTTCTTGGAAAATTTAATTTTATTAAAAATTTTTCATATTATTTTTTACGCTGCTACTTAAAAACTCATTTTCAATTATAATAAGAAATCCAAATAAATTTTGCAATGAAATTAAACTTCCGAACAATAATACTTAAAACATTTTGCCATCCGTATCGACTTGAATTTTGAAACTAAACGAAGGGAAAAACAATGCCACCAAAAGTTTGTGTGTCTTTTTTTAATGGGTGTTTGTTTAGTGTACAACTTGATGGCATAGAAATTGAAATGGCAGCAAAAGCTATGATGCATTCAAGGTTTTGTTAGTTACACTTGCATTTCGAAAATAAGGCAGAAGAAAACCTGACTGGCTTTTCTATTTTCAAAAATAGAAAAGCCCAATCAAATGTCTGCTCATGAATACCAAAGTGAGCAGGACCACTTTTCTTGAAATTACATTCTACTACAAATTGTTTGTTAGTATAAAAAGTAAATATGTATTTACTACAAGAGTTGTACAAAACTAAAGACAATTGAATAAATGCAACAATGAGCACGAAATCCACACGCAAATCTCATCGTTTGCATTTTAAATTCCAGTCATAAAAATTAATTATCCATAATGCAAGGAAAGAAGAGACATCGGAAGCCGATGCTGTAGTGGGACATTCTTCTGATAAAATTAGAAAAGAAAATCTGGATTTTAAAAACTTCAAATTGTGACTCTTGCTGAGCGTATAGATTTTGCAACTGACGGTTTTTCCATATAAGACACTGATATTATTTTAAATTCTGATATATTCTTAACCCATTTAAATGTCGACCAAATGTCAATTTAGAGCATTCGGCACATGAATACAATTCAGCATGTCGCATTACACTCTCACTTGTCAAGTTTGACAATTTTATAGCAGACACATTAGTGAATGTTGCAAAGTAACAAAGACGTAAGTAGTTTAAAGGACACAGTACAGGCCACGGAATAAAACATATTTAAGAGTAAAATTTAGTTCAATATCGTCAAAAGCTAATTATTATGAAACCAATAAAAAATAAATAAACTTAAAGGATTAACAATTCAACTATGAATTCTTAGTTTTGAATATGTATATAAATAATAATTAAAAGATTATTTATGTATTTTTGGTTTTCATCCTACGTTTCGTTGGGATTTTCCAACTTCTTCAGGGATGTTTTCTTTATTACAATCTGGCAACCATAATATATATAAAAGCAAAAAGAAAAACTTTTTTAAGACAATAATATTATATATTTTTTTTACATAGTATTTTACGTACATTTAATCTTTCTTCTACATTATTTAAAATATCACAGTGTTTAGTGTAAACGGGACAAACACAAAACACAAACTTAATATATTAAAAATGTATAATTAAAAAATAAGAAAATATATCACAGATAAACAATTTTTGTCACTATATTAAAACTAAACTAATTTACCAAATGTTTTTACCAACTGTTTTCCTCGGGTAAATTCTTACAAAATTTTTACTCGCGTCAACAACAACCAAAAGCCCCCCGTTATCGACAGGACCATAATGGTCAATATGTACTACTTCAAACGGAGCAGTGGACTTTGGAATACTGTGCAACAAGCTTTCCTGTTTCCCACAGTTACCCGAATAAGCGATATATTTTGGGCAATTTCGGACATGTTCAGATGCTTTCCTCTTTATCTGCAGGAACCAATAACTGTCATTTTGTCGACACCCACATGTCCCATTTCGTCGGTGTACCTGTATAAAATATGACCCTCCATTGCCTCCGGTACGCAGAATAAAATATTGTCGTCTTTGTTTGTCTTTCTATACAAAATACCACTTTTAATTTTAAACTTTAAATTAAACAAATGCCTTTAAAATTCAATGGAGTAAAATTTTACAAAAAATGCTATTTTGTCTAATAAATTTTCGGTCATATTTATTTGCCCAAAATCAAATTAAATTTTTCAATGATAATATTGACTTAACTTGAATTTTTTACACAATTTGTTTTTTTAGCTGTGAGCGAGTGTATTTGGTTTGATGTTATAAAGACAAGTCAGAAATTTTAAAATTTTTTTTAAAAGGAAACCAAACATCTTTATGGTCCATTTAATCGTTTAATTTTCAACTGAAGCGCTTTCCTCATTCTACGTGAAAAATAAATAAATGAAATTTTCATTTCCTTTTTTCCTCCCATTTTTTTTTTAACTGCCCAACTTTAAGTCAATAAAAACAAACGAGTTTCCACTTAACCATGTTTTTATTTATTACAGATAAATAAATAAAAGTGGTTTTAAAGTCATAAGTAACCACTAAATAAAAAATAAAATATTTATATAAAAACCGACACATGTTTTTCTATTTATTCACGACATAAAAGTTAATGAGAAATTTAAAATAAAATACAGATATGAAAGAAAGTGTAAGTTTGTTTTATGTTTATTATTTACAGTTTATATAAAACAAATTTTATATATCTAAAAAAATTCTAAGGAGTTGGGTTTAATATAAATTTACTTCGTTATTGTAAAAATAAACAAACACAAGAAATAGGTTTTTTTCCTTTTTTTTTTTTTTTTGTTTGTAATATAAATAAATAATTGGCCAACAATACAAGTAAAACATTTTCAAAGCTAATAAAATATAAAATGAAAAAATCTATATTTATATGCAAATTATAAATACATAAATGGCAAATGTATATTGAAAACTTTAGCACGAAATTAGGATAAGGTTAATAAATTCAACTGAGCCGATTCTACCAACTGAGAATACCAGAAACAACCTTTAGATTTATTTATCTTCAAAAAATTAATTATCTAATATTGCAACTTATCGAAAATATTTCAAGAACAATTGATCAGTGTTATTCTTAGTTATACCAGCAACGTACCGTCACATCTAATCCTTCCCATATTTGGCAGGAAATTTGCAAATACAGTTTAAGTAAATAATTATTTATATGCAAGTTTTCTTTAATCTGTAAAGGGATAGACACAAACTTATTATTTCAGCTTAAGTTGATATTATAAAACTTTTGTTTAATATAAAAATTTTAATTTTAGCCTTAAAACATACATACATAGAAACAAAAACAAAACAAACGTTGAAAAAGTATTTTAAAGACTATAATAAAATAGCAAATATAAAAAAAGTTAACGGTTTAAAGAAAAAAAAACAACTAACTATTAATAAAATTGTTTTACATACTCAAATAATATCATACGACAGTGCAACGAAAGTGTGTTAAAAATGAAATAATGCCACTAATATCGTCATTAAAAGTTTCGGAACTTAAAGATCTTTTAAGGGATCGTGAGTTGTTGACGAGTGGAAGTAAAGCTGAGTTAATAAAACAAAGCAGTAGGTTCTGATGAGGTGGAAATGTAAGAAACTCAGGCGGATGATAGTGTGCGTGCACAAATTGTCGAGTTACGCAAAATGTTAGAAAACGTTATGTCAATTGTTCAACAACAGCCAAGTAATAACACAGAACAGTTAGGTTCAGTGCGTGATAATATACCCGAACGTCTGTATCAACCCGTATCACCACCAAATCGGGAGCCGCACTCGCGAAATGTTTATAGTGTTAGGGAAATTGCGGATACATTACCAGAGTACGATCCAACAAATGACTCCATTTTTAGTGTAGAGCAGTTCATCGACAGAGTGGATAAGTCTATGCGAGCATATAACTGGGACGAGAGATGCATGATGCTCGCAATTTATACAAAATTAAAGGGTCCATCTAAGTTGTGGCTCGACGCATCCGCAGATTTGTACGTGACTTCGGATTATTTTACAGCAGCATTAATGGAAGAATTTCTAACAACGCCGGATGAAGCAGATGTACATTTTAAGATGAGCAACGGAACACGAAAAACCAGTCAGTCAGCATGGTATATAAAACGACGAATAAAACGCCTCAAGAACTGTTATTTTCGTTCGAGCCTAGGGATATTCTTCAGAACAAACTTGTTCTTGCCCTACACAACAGCGAGGTACTAGACAACGATGAATTGCAGAAATTGCGACATGAAGTAGCAGATTGACTTCCAGCGAAACAACGTTACGACAGTCTACATGGTCGACCTAAACGTTATAAAGTGGGTGATCTAGTGCTAGCAAAAAGTGAAGCAACAGCGACTGGCAAGTCACGGAAGTTGGAGCCACGTTATAAGGGTCCTTTTATAATCACAACAGTACTTGACAGAGACAGATACGTTGTTGAAGATTTGCCAGGTTCCAGTCAAACACAACGACATTACAAATCGCTTTATGCGTCCGATAGAATGAAGCCTTGGTGTAGTTTACCAGAAATTGAAGATGAAGATACCAGCAATGAAGTTGAAGAAAACGATGACGATAGTGACGGAGCCAATACAAATCTAGGTCGATTTGAATGAAAGGATAGCCGACTGTGAGTGAATAATCTTGAGTCAGTTTTAATCAAGACGTCGAACAAGCAACGTGCAAAGCGGATGAATTGTTTTTCCTTTGTTTTTTTATTCTATTATATACTCTGATATTAAATAAATCCATACAAACTGAATTTCTATTAACATTTAGAGTAACTAAACACACTATAAAGATGTACCCTACTGTTTTCATCTATGTTTTCTACTGATTTTTTTTTCGCTTAAAAAACTGTCAGCTTATATATTTGTAAGCAACTCAATTGCCTTTTTAATGTGAAATATTTTTATATATTTATTTTATAGCATTTTTGCTATTAAACAAAATATATTTTTCAAACAAATTGGTTTAGGAAACTCTATTGAATTTTAGAATAACTTTTGTTAGCAGGGTTACTAAACTTTGTTTCATTTTTATTTTTTTGGAAATTGATTGCTAGTTATTTTATAAGTTTAGTTTCTTATTCCTTCCTTCCTTCCTTCCTTTCTTTCTTTCTTCCCTTCGTCTTTCCTTTTGTTTATTTTCGATACTTACAGTTTAACAATGAAATGGCCAGAATTTACAATCTAAAAAATATATATAAAGAAGATATGAAATACAACACAATAATCAAGAAATAAAAAACTTCTATAAATCAAAATGATTGAAAAACTTTAAACTAAAAATCTGCGGGATGAGTTGTTAACTTGAGACTGAGGAAAGAAAATCTGAAGAAAAATTTTTACTTGAGAATTTTCTACTATAAAAACCAAAAACTTTTAATATGCATGTGTTGTTGAGTTCAGGCAGGATTGCAATCTTTGTTAAAGTTTAAAGTAGACAAAACTTCCAATAAATAACAAAAAGGCTAAATAAATTAAGGAATATATGGAAGAAATTCTATTCTTAAGAAAAGTAGAGAGTATTAATGCTTTTGCAGCATTAAAATTGCAACATGATAGATATATGGATATGACAGCTTTAGGAAAAATATCTTCGCTTTTGCGTTAACAAACCAAAACAGGATTATTCCAACACTTAGAAGTATTTGTTGAACTTCTACACACCAAGTAGATTAAGTAGATCAGACAACTAGGGAAACCCAGACAAAATTCAACTGTTAAACCAACGATAGCCTTCGTAATCCGTTACGAGTAATGCAAAAAGTCGGCGTAATTGAATTGCACATGTACAAAACTACTTTAAGTTATAAAATTCTCGAACGAAGTATTTATTGCTACTCTTTAGAAAGACGACTTTTTCTAATTTTTTAGCTTTTTTTTTTAAATACTTAATTCTTTCACAACTCTGATTTGAGCGTTATGTTAATTTTTAAGGCAGTGTTGTGTTGAGGGGCCTCCGGTCTTAAGTAAATGCATTAACTTTGTTAAGCTGTATTAGCAGGCATTTTATTAATTTTTTTACTTCGCCGATGTTTCTGCTAACCGACGAAGGAGGGCGATGTTGTCTACATTAGCTTGGATAGCACCAATCGCTGTCGGAACAGTTTTTTAGTGACCAGTGCCATGCCTTCATCACTTAAATAGTCCAAACACAATTAATTCAATGTCTCACTAATGTACATTAGAGAAATTAATGATCTTGATTGACTTGCTCTGGCCAGGGTTTGAACCCAGGCCCCCCCAAGTCATTGTTTGCTTAGTAGTCATCGCGCTAACCACTTCAGCCAACACCACCTGAAATGCTTGGTTGAGCATTTATAACGATAAGAAAATCTAAATCAATCTTAATATTTTTTAAGAAAATCTATTAAGCAAACAAATATTTCTTAAAGAAATATTCACTAGATTTACAAAATTTACTAAGAAGAAAGTATAGATCAAACAAATTACTTAAAAAAAATATACACTCTCTTATAGAAAAAAGCTTTAGAGAAATAAATAAATAAATGAATGAACGTATTTGTTATGAGTTAAAAAACGAGAAAATCCAAAAAAGAAACGCATATAAAAATCTTTACAAAAATTTCAACAACGTTTACAGATTTTTACATTTTAACAATCCACAGCAGCATTAACGTATTATATCCTTAAACGCAAACTGAAGAGGCTAAAGGAAAAAGATAGAAGACAAGAATAATGAAAATATCTTTAGTAGAAATTTTTCTTACTTTTTTGGATTTTCCAATTTTTAACTTTATAGATAAACCAAGTTTTCACATTTCTACTCAATCAATGGAAATTTAAAACTTTTCACACTTTGCTTTATACATGTTACTCTGGTTGTACTACAAACTTGTTTCTAGTTTTGGCTGAGAAATTTTTTTTATTTTAAGAAATCAATTCGGGATATGAAATGGAATTTCGTTGCAATTGGGTTTTGTATAAAAGAAGCATAATAAAATCGTGCTTTTTTTCTATTTATGGTTTGTGTTAACAAGTTTATGGAAAATTCAATGCCATTATGAAAATGTTTAGCTAGCAATGATTTTAATGGAAATTACTTTGTGAATGTGATGATGGTGATGAGTTTTACAAAGTTTAAATTTTCCGAAAATAATTTTATAACCATTTTTTTTTAAAGGAAGCGATGATTAGACTAATTGCAAAAAGGTTTTAGTTTAAAAAGTTTAGAGCAGCTGTGCACTAAAATTTGGTAAATTTCGTTTTAGTAGAAAGTAAATGTTATAAACTATTTCACATCCCTACATATAATCCTCAATCCTTATTTGTGTAATTTTTGGTGTTTTTCACTCGATTTTTATTGCGATAAGAAAAATTGTTGTTTAATAAAAACACAAAATCAAAAGTTCAACATGAAATTAAAATCCAAACCATTCTTTAAAAATTTACAATGATGTCATAAGTTTAAAATTGCCTTTTGTTAGAAAAAAATTTAAAACTTTGTTACACAATCAAGCGTGTTCTCGATATTTTATGACAAAAATAACACACAATAAACAATAAAAGTTTTGTTAATTTATTTAAATTGTAGTTCTAAAGAAGCTTCACAAAAGGAGAGAAATATTTAGATTTAAATATCGAAAATATCGAAAGGTAAATAGCAAGAGAAGAACAGGTGGGAAAAGTTGAGGCAAAGGGTGAATTTTGCAGTGTAACAGGCAGGATGTCAGCCCACTATTGGGTGAACCATCCACTGCTCCTGATAAATGAGCTGAGACAGCCAAGTTCCGTAACTGAAAGCTCGGAGAGGGTACTGAAGGATCTGTTGCCCAGAAAGCGAAGGCGGTAATCCTCCATAGCTGGGCAGCGGCATAGAAGGTGTGTTATGCTTTCATCTTCCTCCTCGTCGTTGCAGCTGAAGCAGTATTCGTTGTATGGTAAACCCATGCGTCTGGCATGGGTTCCGAAGGTGCAGTGTCCCGTGATCGTGGCCACAAGATTGCGCAATTGTTTTTTGGGAAAGTTCAGCAGATTTTTGGTTCTGTTGACGTCTATGCAAGGCCATAGTGTCCTCGCTGTGGTGCAGGTTGGCTCATTAAACCATCTGGTTTGTGCCAACTGCAAAAGTGTTTTATCAATTCGCTTCCAGCTCTGTGCCTCTCCTGGCCAGATTGTCAGCGATGAAATTGCCTATATTTTCCCCGTGTCCCCGTATCCATATAAGGGTAACACTAGAATAATTAGCCAATGTGTTAAGTGATTTCCTGCATTCCAGGGTAAGAAGGGATGTTGTGTACACACCCGAGAGTGCAATTATTGCAGGTTTGCTGTCGGTTATGATTTGAATAACTCTGTTTGTTATTCGATAGTACCGCAGCCAATGTGTAGCCTTTTTGATGGCGGATATCAGCTTTGTAACAAGTATCTGAGGAAACTATTTTTCATTTTAGAAAGAGCACTAGAAAATCTAAAATTGTATTTGCTAACATTTCAAATATAAAATTATACATCACATTTTGTTTGTAATTTTTAAATTTTAAAATGCTTAAATAATATTTATTCAATTACGGAAAGAAGAACAACTTTTAGCCAAATAATGATTGCAAAATTGTGGAAAATTCTCTGTAACAAATTTTTGCTTAATAAGCAATTTGGAAAAGTTATCATACAAACATACAAAGATTGTGACATGCAGTTCATGTAACAGAGATAACAAGATTAATTTTTTAGAAAATGTTACTACAAATGATGGGTTGCTACAAGGGAAAATGTTACAATTTAAAGGACTTATGAGAGTGTGTGTGTTTTTCATATTAGAAATGAATATGAGGACTAATAATTTGATGAGACAAGAAGAAAAAGATGAAAGTTACCATATAAGCTAGTTGACAAACTTCCACTCGTACAATTTTTTTTTTTCAAACTTTAGCCTCGTTATTATATTAAAAATGATAATAAAAATTTTTTATACATTTTTGCCATGATTAAAACAAATTTTGTTTGCATTACGTGCAATTCAATGCAAAATAGCAAGAAGAAAAAATAATTTCTTTAAAAATTTATATTTCTATAGAATTACTAAAATTTAATTCTAAACTTGATATATAGAACGTATAAGAGAAACACCACTACATCCAATACAATAAAGACACAATAAGAATGAAGTATTAAAAGTTTACCAACAAAATATTCGTTCTTCAAGGAAAATCCAAACAAACAAATGTTAGTCGTATTTATTTGTAGTCCAACAATGTCTGGGCTACACTTGACAACAAAACGGTTTATAAAGCAAACATTTAACAATGATGAAGATGTTTATATAAAAAAAAATACCAGAAAGAAGAATTAAGGTCCATAAAGAAGACTTTACGAATAAAATCATCATCAACATCCTTCTCATCATTCACAACAAAAATATAAACAAACATTTTAGAATAGAAAAAAATCCCTCAAACTATTTCAATGTACATGATGACTATTTTAGTTGGTAAGTAAGTGAGTGTATGTGTGGTTAAACACACATCAAATAAAGATTTTATCCGTTACGTTCGTTTTACAAATATTCTATCTACAGTAAATATCTCAGCTGTATGTGTATGCATGTGCAACATAACTTGAACGATGATTGTATTATCTGACAGTATTTATTTTTTTGCTGTTTATTTTTTTCTTGTTTTCTGCAAAAAGAAAACAAAAATGGAATCAACTGTTGAAATGGAATAAAAATAGAACAGTTGAAAAATGCTTAAGAAAATAAACAACTTTGTATTGTGCTAAAAACGAATTGCATACTTGCAACAATTTATGTTTTGTACCCAAAAACGAAATTCTAAAAGTAAAATACAAAATTCCAATAAAAATTTCGATCAACATCTAATGCCTCAATTTGATATTTTTTTACTTTTTTCGAGATTTTGGTATTTTTTGTTTTCTCGTTATAAAGATACGAAATAAATGTTAATAAGCAATCGAATTCAAATAAACATGCAGTTCTGAAACGGACATGACAGTGTTTTAATAAAAATTCAATTTAAATGAATAATTTGTATTTTTAAAAATTATAACTTTACAATTTCACTTGAAGGCAAACCCTTTAAACATATCAGAATTCTAAAATATTAAGAAATGAGAAGCGAAAAGAGAACATATTCTACTGTTCTAACATTTAACCAAATTTATGATGTCTGTCTGTTAAATTATTGCTCCATTCATTCCAAAGTGATTATTTAACACACACACTCACAAACAGATACATTAAACAAATTTTTTAAGGATAAATAAAATAATATATATGTATGTATAACAACATCCAGTGTATTCATTTATAAAACTCAAATTTAAACAATTTTAGTTTAAACACACACCGGCACACACTCATGTGAACAACTTTAAAGTTTCGAGTTTAGTTTAAATAAATAAATCTCGTTGGTTTTACCACTTCAGGATGTTGTTATTTATTTACAATTATTTTATGTTAAATATTTTTAAAACTTAGTTTTGAATATTTAGTTTGAGATGAAGTGAAATGGCCCTGTAAATAAAAACAAACAAAAAATTGTTTGCCAGTAATCTTCATTTGTTTAAGTGTACATTTTTTTTAAATTATATATTTAAAATTAAAAAAAATTTAATTTAAGTAAAAAAACTGTATAGCTTTTGGTCTTTTAAAAAGAGACCACAATAAAGAAGTTGGCATGTTTTCGATTCTGAAGTAAATTTAAATTTTCTACGTCAACTTTGTACAGTGCATTTATAAACTTAAATGTAGTTCAAAAAAATTATATTCATAAATTTTAAATTTTGAAAAGTCATAACTATTCTATTTTAATAAATTACTTATTTGGTTTTTCAGGAAAGTATTTCCAGTGAGTACTTTGCTCATTTTGCTCCTCATCATCATCATCATCATAATTATCACTCCCAAGTTCATTCATTCATTAGTTTATAACTCTCTGCAGTTAACTTAAAGACGTTGTAGTCTGAGGAAACGAAAGAATTATTGCAGTAGAAGTCGTTCGTGTACAAAACTTTTTTCTAACCACCAGTATGTAAAATTAATACAAAAAAAAAACGAATTTTCCAGAAAATATATAAAATTAAAGCTGAAAGCGGATAAAAAAAAATAGAAAACAGAAAGTAACTTAGCCTTTAACCCATGAACGCTCATAAGTAATTTTTTAATGTTTAGGATTAAATTTGGGTAAAAATCAGACCTTTTTTGGCGTCTTTGCGGAAAATAATGCTCAGGGGGGAGTTTAAAGCCGGCAACTTACGATTCCAAAGGATATTAAGCTAACAAGTAAAATAACATGTTGCAGAAAAGAAATTTTAATAGATTTAACTTCTTTCCTAGAATACCGACACGTGAGATAACTTTGCTACCAACATATTCATGGCCAACACACATAACCACTAAATTACATTCCCCAGGCACACCACTTGTGTTAATATAAAATTATAACTCCATTATCATCAGAAACTTATTATAAATATTAGAGTGAATTTAGTTGTTACAAAAATTTTATATAAAAATATTGTAGCATTAGAAATTCAAACAATTAAGTAGTATTTTGTTGTAATAAACAAAAGTCTCATATCAGAGCAAAGGAAAAAAAATCGTCTGCTCTTAATTAAACTAATAAATGTTTTTAGTCTTGTTACTTGCTAAGCTTCAATTACAGTTACTCGTCGTTAACCTGCTTTCTTACACTAAATTAATTTTGTGGCATTTAAACCAACAACATGACAAACCCGAGAGAAGATAAGCAACATCGTGTTAAACTCAAATAATGTGTTGCAAAAGTAACATGAAATATATTTGAGAAGAACATACACAATCGTTATAAATATCTTATATATTTTTTTTTTTTGTTCTTCTACACGAAACTACTTACATTGTTACACTTGAAGTTTTTGGTAAATCCACAAAACTTAAAAGGTATTTTTAGATTCATACATTAACGCACGGCTGGTCTTTTCTTTTATTGTCAGACTAAAGGTAAAGGAGGAGTAATGCTTTTACAACTTCCACTTATCGAATTAGAATTTAGATTTTTTTTTCCTGGTTACTAAAATTTACAAAAGCTGGAAAGTGTTATTTTCAGTTGTAATTCCTTAGAGCGAATCAGGCGTGAGTATGGCACAGCTTATCAAAAGAGAGCATATAAAAAATTGGTTCTGTTATACAGCATTATCTTAAACATTTATTCCAATAATGTCCTAATTGCGGAAACAATTAATTGTGCTCAAACATAACTACTCGTGTTAGCATTTCCTAATTAAGGCAATAACAACGTTAATGATATTCAGTGTTACTTTATGAACTTATAAAAAAAAGAAATATGCTACAATGAATTACAAAAACGGAAATGAAGAATATCCACCTCATTTATATGCAAAGGTATCATACCTTTAATGTTGGCCGGCTGCCTGCCATAAATTAATTAATTCGCTCATTTTCATCAAAAGCTATAAAACTGATTTCTACAAAATATATATATATATATATATATATATATATATATAGAAGAGAGAAAAAGAAGTGATAAATTAATTTGTTAATGTACTCGTGGTACATTAAAAAGAAATATTTTTAATTTATTGTAAAAGAAAAAAGTATCATAGAAGTTCAACCAAGAAGTTAAATGTGAGCAAAATACGAATATATGAATAAATAATTAAGTGAAAGAAAAAAATGTTTGTAATTTATTAGTTTCTCTTTTTTGTCTCACTTTTCAGTGGTTGAATAATAAAATTACAAAGTTTTTATTAAAGCAAAAACTTTTTAATGTTTTTTTTTTTTTTTTTTTTGTAAGAACATTTGAATAGACCTAAACCATGGCCATGTAAAATTCAAATAGTGCGTGATTTGAAATAGTCTGCAGTAATAATTATAATTAAAGAAGAATTCACGGTGTGGCACTTTTAGTAGATCTGCTCAAAGTAATTACAATTGAAAATGTCCAAAGAAAATTATATTACGGGTTTTTATTCTGGAAAACGATAGAGAGAAAGAGAGCGAATCACAAATTGCTTTTTACTTTTGATTGTATTTCTTATTCATAAACCACATAAAAGAACCGAATTAACAAAATCAATTTGGGGAAATCATTAAGCATTAAGTAAATTGGGTTTGGTTTTTGTTCATTTTATTCAAAAATTAGTTGAGTTACTTACTACTATTCCTCATGGTTTTACTGATTTAATGGAGTTATCGCGATTTAAGGAAGAAGGAAAAATACGAATAGTCTCTTGCAGTACTCTTCCTATACGTTTAAACAATATATAAGAAAAAATTAAATTTATTATACAAATGGAAATAGCAAAAGCCTTTTTCCTCACTATGTTATTCAATTCTATAGTTACTACAACCATAGTTATATTAGTTAGCAAACTACTAAATTTCATATAAGTGTAACACTATGCCGAATAAGGAATAATTTACCTTGCCACCATAATAGTATAACAATACTAGATGACCCGGCAAACGTTGTTTTGCCATACAAAATATTTCTAGTGCATATTTTGGGTGTTATATAAAAAATAGCGAATGTAATGTAAGTGTGTGACGATGACCGCCGATGAAAAAAATACCAAACAATAATTTTGTTCTGTTTGAAATACGAACGACGACGATTCTGCTGCATGAGGCGGACATAGCACCATCTGTCAATCAACAACAAAAATAATTATGAGGCAAACATAGCGTCATCTGTTGGGTTAAAAGTTTAATAAAGAAAGAAATTGCCCCTCCCTCCCCTCCTCGTTCCACTAGCGGTTTGAAAAATATATAGTAGCCGATTCTCAGACTTACTGAATATGCATACAAAATTTCATAAGAATCGGTCAAGCCGTTTCGGAAATACAGAAATTGCCCCCTAGCGGGCACCTAGCGATTTAAAATATTCCTTAGAACCTATTCGCATACAAATATACATAAACATTTTCATTAAAATCGGTCGAGCCGTTTTGGAGGAGTTCGATAACAAAACTCGTGACACGAGAATATTATATATTAGATATAAACATAATGTATTCATACATAACCATAATATAATAAATTAATATCATGTAATGATCAGATTTAACTAATGTATTGTCTCCCTATACAGTTTTCATATGAAATTAATGTTTGCTTCATCTGAACTTGTCTCAATTAGAAAATTTTTAATTTTTCATTTTGTTTTGTTAAAATTTTTACTCTGTTTTTTTTTTTTTTTTTGTGGAAGAAAACTTGTTAGCCGGAATTAATTGTTTTAACGTAACAAAGGAATCACCACCTAAAAGGGAATAATAAATTGTTATTAATGAGTATTTTTTTTTTAATATAATGGACGTATTTCTATCCTTTTAAATCACAAAATATTATAAATATGTAAATGAACAACAAGTTTACCGAAAGAAATTTATGAAATTTATACTATTAATTAGCTGATTAGGGACAGAATTATGAAAGAATTCCTTCTTTAATATTTATTTTTACAAACAACAAGGAAGAGTTCTTCATGGCATTCCTTACATTCCCAACTTGGCAAAAGGATCCAAGTTAAATACGATCAAACGATCTAAAATGTTATCAATGTATTGGGAAAAATCTATAGTAGATAAATTATTCTACTTTTTTGACATAAATAACTGAAATCAAGTGTGAGACTCAAAAATTTACAGCTAACAGCTGATTAAGACTTAGAAGCATTTTAATTTTGTTTTAACCTGGAATAATTCTATAATTTATTTATTTCAATTTTCACTCTATTTCTTAAGTATTCGTTTAATTTTAATCAAACTTCAGGTGCCATTAGTAACATACAATTTAAAAAATAAAAAAAAAATTATTGAGTGTCTACCAAATATTAGTACATAATTAATTATTTATTGGGTTGACAAATAAAATCAAATTCAAAAGTAAATGGAAAATTTGTTTGTTCGAAACTACTTAAAAGTAATTTTTATTACAACGCAAACTTTTATTGTATACCAACACATTTACTTAATAATTTATGAGCATTTCATATTTGATAAATGTATCCTTCGGTCTGTGCTTGTCCTTTGCCACATGCAATTACGTAAATAACAGATATCACATTCAAAGTGTCTGAATAGTTTTATTGATTTTACAAACTACCACAATGTTGTAAATACAAGACAAAATTACAACATTAAATATATCGTTCACGTACGATAATAGTACCATTCATGGTTGATTGTAACTTTTACAATGCCCGATTACACGAAACTGAATACATACATCGAAGGAAATTTATTAGAGTGTCCACAAGAGTCAAGAGTAAATGCAAACATAAAATAAATTACTAGTAATTTAATTTATTTAAAACAATTTTATGTTTTAAAAAGTTCCTAGCAATAAAACAAAACATGAATTAAAAATTTATCACATATTTTTGAATTGAATTTCAAAAGTATTTCTGATAAGAGAGGATCAATACTGATTTCGAGATCGCTACACCATCTAATCCAGATTCTTTTATTCATTTTTATGTAACCTTAACTGGCTACAACTATTTCACTAACGCAAAAAAAAATATGAGAAATTTTTTGTATAACTTTTGATTTTCTATCCAAATAATTTCCCAGTAATTTTTATAAACATTTTAAGGAAATCATAGATCTTTAATTAAAGACTTTGGTCGCCGATTCACTATAACAATATGCAAGAGGAAGAAAATTGTAGCTCTCCCTCTCTAAAATAAGTCACATATGTAAATTTTCAAAACAACAATAATGGTACTTTCTCATTCCTTTTGGGTGTGATCCTCTAAGCTAACACAACAACTGGCTCTAGTAGCTAAAATCAAATTTTAAAATTTGAGTTTTAAATAATTTAAATTAAATTAATTAATTTATAAATTTTTAGGCGAACTGAGAGATGTTTAATCAAAGAAATTTTAATTTGTCAGGCTTAAGTTTGTTTTCTCTATGATGAGACTGAGGTTAGACTCGAAACATCATGATGTCAGTTCAATTATCCGTGCAGTCTAATTTTTTTTGTCAGTTCAATTATTACGAGCCTTTTGAATTTTCTTTCTATTAAAAATAATAATTTAATTTATAAAAAATTAAATTTAGAGAAAACGAAGTTGAGCATGACAAATTAAAATTTCTTTAATTAAAAAAAGTATTTTACTTACATGAGTTGGCAGCATCCCCTATGAAATGCATCTAAATCTTTATGATCAAAAATAAAACTTGTATACCATTTTCTTTTCTTTGTTTCATCTCCTCGAATTTTAATTCCTTTTCTCTGTGAGAACATATTTAGCATGTCTGAATTAATAATGAAATTTTTTCCTCATAAATTCTCTATTTTACCTCAATTGTTTTTATACATACATAAAACCAGAAAACAACGTTTTTTTTTCAATTATTTCGTTGTTCTGGCTTCTTTAAGTCTGGCGAAAAACAATGTGTTTTCTATTTCTCTTCCTTCTTTTTTTTTTTGTTAATAGAGAGTGATAGTAAAAGAAAAAAATTTTTCATAAATTATAATGCAATTCATTCGTTTACTTTTCCAATTCCCTTCTTTATAATAAAAAAGATGTGTGTGCAAGAGCATTTATTTAGCTTCTGCTCTACACGATTTTTTCAGCAATGCAGAGAAGAATAAAAATATGAAATATGAAAATATGCTTTTAATGTACAAAAATAAAAAGTGCAATAAGAAATAATTTTGAAATTATTCAAACAAAAGAAATCAAGAAACAAACGCACCGTCATTAAAATTGTAGTTTGCGAATTTTCTACCTTAAAACTTTATTTTTAATTAATTTGAAATTTAAATAAATTAAAAATTTGAAAGCGATTTTAAAATATTGTAATTTTAGTTACTGGTTACCTGGCAAAGTGATCATAGAAAGAAATACTTTGAAGTAACAGAAAATAATCGGATTTTTAAAGTGATCTCTTTAAGTGTGTTGAGTCCATGCAGTTTAGATTTTTTCTAGATTTTGCTTTTTAATAAAAATAAGAATTTATTTTAAAAAAATTAAACGTCACTCAAATTCATTTAAAATTTAGCAATTAAGCTTCTGATTTTGTAAACTTAATCACAGCATACTCATGTTTATTACATCTCTCTTCTCTGTACAACAAACCAACCACAAGTTCAAACAAAGTTTACTTGTTTTCAACATATGAAAGCAACAAAACAACTTTGGAAAACTTACGAATGAAAAAAGAACAACAAGGAAGATATATAAATTATGGAGTTGTGGATTGCAACAATCACACTTGTATGTTCTGAAATAAATAAATTTAAAAATAAAATTTACACATTCATTCGCATGGTGCTTCATACGAGTATCTTTGCCGAATAGAAAAATGTTGCTATTTTTATTGTTTTGCAGACAAACTGAACAAATTCTTTAGCATATCTTTGGTTGCAAGAAACATTTGTTGCAAATTTCAGATTCTTGCAAGAGAAACTGGCATTTCTCTTATGTAACAAAAGGTAAATAAAATAGTTGCGATACACATTCATTACACACACATATGCAAGTACGAACGACCAAATATATCTATAAAATATGTGTGTAATAAACACATCTTTATATGTGTATGTGTGTTTTTCATTTTACAATAGTAGAACACAGTCATTACTCGTTCTTTATTACTTCCATTATTTTTTTTAACTTATTTTAAGACGTTTCTTTTTTGCTTCATATTTTACCAGTGTGTTACAAACAGGTGCTTTAACATGGGAAAAAAATTTATAGCGAAAGAAAACTTGTCAATTGTTGGATTTTATGTTAGAAAATGTTTTGCAAAGAAAAAACTTTGAAGATAATTTTATTTTTAAGCCCCACGCAAACTTTTTATGTTTGAATGGAACAACTGCCAGACAGGAAAACGTGTCTCCCAAAAATAATGTTTCGAATTTAAGAAAATATACAAAATATTTTGAATCTGAATTTGTACTCTTTATATTTCATGAGATGTGATGTAAAATTTCAAATAAAAAATTTTAAATGGAAATATGGTATATGGACTATATAGCCTTGCTATAGACTAAATAACACAAGATCCAAGAAAATCTTCCAACAAAATTATAAATGATCAACTCATTGCGTAGTTGATCTAATTAAAACGTTCAATAAGTACAAAAAAATACTTGTGAAATAAGTGACTCCTGTAAGCAAATGACTAATTTGAGAATTATTAAGTATTAACAACACTTACACTTGTAGTTTATTTCAACAACTTACTGACATTTATGATATTCAATTATTATTTATCACTAACACTTCATTCACTCAGCAGCAACACAAGCACTCATATAGAAAAACAATTTAATTAAGTGTGTCTGTAACTGAAATTTCTTAAATTTACGAATAAATATATTAAAAAAAAACACAATTGGATAATAAAAAACAAAAGGAAATACGAAAAAGTGTCATTAATATCAACATCAGTGATATAAAGAACAAACCAAATATGAAACATCAGTGATGTGACCCTTGAATGTGTCATCAATGTGCGTTTGAATAAAATCGAGTTCAGCTTCAAAAGAATGCGTAAGTGATTTCTACTAGGCTTTATATTCAACCAAAAGAGGAAACCAAACAAATAGTGAATGATGCAAGTGAATCAAAGAGCCAACAATTCAAACAATTCAATGGTCCTTGGTCAATATTGTGGTTGAAAATTCTGTAAAAGATAAAACAAATAAATTCATTGAACTTATGCAGATGCATTTCTACACATATAAAATTTTCTCGCATTTTTTTTTCTTTTTCTTCGCAAACAAATTGGGCATTTTTTTTTTATTAGGCGTTCTATCAGTTGAATACTTAAAATTACTTGCACGCAATTTTCATTTAAATTCCACAATTTATGTTGTTTGGGTATAATTCGTGAAAAGGTTGTTATCATACGCCCCGCCCCTATTTATAAAAATGTATCAAAAATTTAAAGAAAAAAATTCTTAAAGATTCATTTCCTATTTCCAGATCTTTCGCTTATGAGATATTTCATGACCAGTCCAAAAGTTGAGGCATATCTGATCATACACAATGAGTTTTTGTGACTGAAGTGGTTTTTATACAAGTAAATGATTGTAAATGCAACAGACACTAAATTTTAAGCACTCTCATTTATTTCAAACAAACGGCTGAAAATACTCGTATTCATATCAATTACAGTTTGTATCATTCTTTGAAAAGCGAAGAATTATTTTCTTCCAACATTAATGTGCAACTGAAACATTATTGTTACTGATTTTTTTTTTTTGTTTGTCTATTAAACTACATTCGGAACAAAATCAACAAAAGCTCCATTACTTTGTACTGATTATTTAGTGCTAGTAAGCACATACTTTTTTCTGGCCTCTAACACAAAATATTTTCTATTCATTATTTACATTCAGTCTGGTAAAACTAGAAAAAAGTGAGCAACAAACCAAACCAAATAATTCCATTTGCACATAAATTTAATTAAAAAACTTTTACTATTGTAAACACAAGCAACACAACTTTCAAGAGCAAGAGTTACTCAATTAAGCAAACATTCATCATACAGACATATGAAACATCATCGTCAATCTACGAAATACATATCATGACTAAAATTGCGGAGTAAATTTTGCACGAACCCGGTGTGCTTCGCTACCCCCTCGTTATAGTCAAGAATTTATTATTTCGTAAGATTATCCTATTGTGAAAATTTAATGACGATCGGTCCAGTAGTTAAGACTATATTACGATTTTTAATTTTCCTAAAAAGGGGCGTGGTCCCACCCAATTTTCTCCAGGTTCGTATTCCAAATTATGCCAATACCATATGTACCAAATATTATCGACGTAGGTCAAAAAATGCCCAAAATATGGCGATTTAAATTTTTGGGTTATATGGGCGGTACCACGCCCCTTTTTCCAATCAAGACTTCATATAGCCTATGTCACCCGCCTGAATATTCTGAGGATTCCCTGAAAATTTCATCAAAATCGGCCCAGCCGTTTTGGAGTCCATACATACAGATACATACATACACACATCCTGTTTTAATGTATATGTACATATATAGATTATATCGTCCCCTCAATATAACAATAGCGTATAATACGCTATTATATATAGCACATAGGCTATTGTTATATTGAGGGGACGATATGATGCCAAACCGAAAAGTTTAGAATATTGAAGAAATAGTAGAAATTAGTTTTTAACAAAATTTTAGTTTGAAAGGTTTTCGATGCCAATAAATTGGGGTTGTTAATTAGTCTCATGTAAGAGAAATAACTTTTTCCAAGTTTGTGCAACAAATAAACACATTTAAACTTTTTGCACGTTAAGATTTTATCAATCATGGCTGTTTAATTATTTTCAACCAAAATACAATCTTTCGTCTTTAAATAAAAAACTGTCCAAATAAATAGATGGAATTCGCACAATCAGTTGGCATGCAGTTACCATAAGTGATCTTATTCACCTGAGATTTAATAAGTTTTTTCCTGTTTAATTTTATCAGTCTCGCTTAAAACGTATTAAGGTCACAATTTAAAAATTTTTTGAAACGATGTTATGAATTATAAAAAATAATGAAATCCTTATATTCCTTGTTGTAATCATTTTGTAAATCCTTAAAGTCAGTTTGTAAGAAAATGAGTCAATACGAGAATGCTTTTTCACACATGACTAAAAATAAACATCATTAATGAAATGTTTATGATAAAGACAGCCAAGGCATTGGTAATTGGATTTTCTATTTTTAACTGAGTTATACACTGCTATTGCGCAACATAATCAGTTTATTATGAAATTTTTGTTTTCAAAATGAAGCTGTTAAGAATAATATTTAAAAAAGCCTCTTCTCTAAACACCATAAGACACAAGGTGAGCACAGACAAAAGCATAAAAATTTTTTTTGTTTTATTATTGAAATAAACACATACAATTACACATACATACATATTTAAGTATGTATGTATGTACTTTAGTGACACTTCAAAATTTTTGTTATTTTCTCTTCATAGCTTTTCTTATGCTATTTTTTCACTAAAAAAGAAAAGAAAAAGCTGAACAAGGTCTAACACGTCAATTTAACAAATTCTTTATAAATTCAAATATTCACAAAATATGATATTCAATATAATAATTTTTTTTATAAAATTTCCATTGAATTTTGACCCTTGACTCGTGTCAAGTAATGCAAAGTGCAAACAAAAGTAAGATGGTTGGAAACAAAATAAAAATAAGCCCAAAGACTTTATTTAAAATAAACAATAAAAAATTGTTACTCTTGCAAAAAAAATATTTATTTTTCTTTTCTTGTTGGCTTCATATTGACATCTATACGAGTAATATATTCAAACCTGAACTCATATGTGTGTATGCCATCATCATTGCTTTTGAAATAAGCTTTCAAATAAGTATGCAAATATAGATAAAAATACATATCGCTCCTTTATTGCAACATACTCATATCTCAAAAAACAAAATTTTTCAATTACTGACGAAAAAGAGTTTCTCAATACCTTCTTTATTTGTAAAAAAAATTTGCATAAACATATCTCTATCTAAACCCAAGTTATAACCGCTTACATGCTCAACCCGTCCATATAAATGCTTACGTTTTGAAAACTTTAAATGCATTTTGCCACGTTTGAGTTTTTTTGAGATATGACTACGTTGCAATAAAGGAGCGATATATGTATTCAAGTATACTTGTAGATGTATGTGTGTGTAAGTTTTCTGTGCCCTTTTACAAATGTTAGTTTGAAAATAACTACTTGAACCGTATCATGCCTTTTGAGTTTTCTAATAAATGTCAAAATAGCAATTTAACTAAAAAAAAATAAAACATTAAAACTAAAAGAAAATACAAAAAATATTGCAGCAATATTCTGCATGAATATAAATTGGGATAAAAATTACAACAAGTTCTTAACATATTTTTAATGTTGCAGATTTCAATGTCATTTCGCCTTCTTAACTCAACACTTCGTGCCCATCACTTCGTTTACGCTGCATGTTAATAATGAAAAAACTGAGCAAAAAGTATCACAAATACCAGATTTTCTTCACATTACCCTCCCCAGAAATTATACCGTATGTTAAAGTTAAATTTGTAAAAATAAAACTGCTATGAGTACCAATATGTCCCGTTTTTACCCCTTAAAAAGTGTCCTATATTTATATATAACAGGATCATATAATACCAGTTCACAAAATATGATGCAGAAACATTATATATTTTTCGAGTTATAGTAGAACAAACATCTAAACTTGCAAACTTTTACATTTATAAAATAAGTAGGATATTTTTACATCTCTACGAAAACACTTTGTATTTTCTGCACTTAAAAAATATTACCAAATTTCGAGATACGTCTTTTCTCCATTAAAGCATCGTCTTTTGTCTCTGGGCTACAGGATGTTCCACAAATCAGTAGGCGTAAAAGTAATATAATTATAACACGTATACGCCTACTAATAAAACAGGATGTTGTAAACGAGATAATTACGGCTGTGTGTAAGTGGGTGTATGGGTGCTGTCTATCCTCCATTTATATTTTTTATTCATTCACTTACGAACAATAGCAAAGAAAGATGAACGAAAAATAGAAATTTTTTTTCATATTGAACGACATAAAGAAAATATACTGAAACTCATAAAATATGTATTTGTAACCGCTGTTACACTCAAACGCTCATAAAATGTTATTTAAATTCATATGCCACAATAAATATTTCACGATATACGACAGAGCTTTAAGCCAAAAATATAAAAAAGAATGAAAGAAGAACGTGCTGCTTTCATCATCTTATGGGATTTTTATTTTTTTATTATTAAAATGTTAATAATAATAAATACTGAATTTTTATAAATGAATAAAAATACAAAAAAAAAAAGGATTTGACTTTCTTACTTCTGGCAATAGAGAGTTATAAAATGGATTCTATAGTGAATAAAGGATTATCCACGATTTTATAAAAATTAATTTAAAATGCACAGAATATTTCGCTGGCCCCGACTGCTCTTTATTTTTTTAAGTTGGCTTCGTAAATTAAACAAAACTTTTACAAAAGTTTTACTAATTTCACACATGACATATTCCTTCGAATAAATTGAAGTTTCTATCGTAAATTACATGTGGCATACATTTCTATACATATGGGGTATTCACACTATAGTCATAAAGTCATGTGTCATAAAATAATAGAACACCAAAATATGTCAAGTGTGAACACCCCGTCATAATTTACTGTGCTATGTCATAAATGTGCCAGCTAATAAAAACAAAAACATTTAACTACTCTCTAGTTTTTAGTCAGAGTAGTGCGCATACTTTTGCATTTGGATTAAATGTAAAATATTTCTTAATTCAGTCCGACTTCTTAATAAAGAATGTAATAAATTACGTGTAAATCTTCTAACATGTCCATTATCAATTAAAATTTTAAAATTGTTTTTTATCTATATGAACTTGCTGAAATAAATATAATCCAAAGCAGCTGTTACCGGTAACATGAGCTGAAGTATTTTTTTGGACGGCGACAAGTGGAAAACCTTTCACAAGCTCCCAGGCAGATAACTTACACAAACACATATTTTTATTCTTGTGTTATTTCTGTGGCAAAAAAGAAAAACTGCTTAAGTCGAGATAAGCTCATTTTCAGTTAATGTCACTATCGTATTCTCCATATTCAAAAGTATCTCTGGGCAAAGTTTTATTTATATTGAACGATTATTAACGAAGTTCTGCCACAATTACTTGCTGCTTTTCTTTTTCTAAATAATTATCCCATATGGAATAACATCTTTTTATTTTATGTTATAACATATTAAATTTCAAATTGAATATATTACATAGAATCATGTTTTAAAAAATCAAAACAATCGAAAAACGAATGATCAACTTTTATTACAACGCGATTACATGTTTATTAGACCACTTAAACATTTAAAACTGCTTTTCTAGATAGCTATAAAATATGACTTAAGAACTTTTTCCTTATTACTACAGATTTATAAGTAGCAGCGGCTTGTAAATATTATCGTCGGCTCTACTAAAGAGTATTATCTGCTCGACTAAGGTTTCTACTGTTATTTTATAACAAACCAAAAACCTCAAAAAGTCTTATTATTAAATGACTTTTTTTGCTTGAAGTCCAACATTTTTTTTAAACTATTGTAAAATAATAAGATATTATGACAATATGACTAATATGACTACAGTGTGAACACCCCAATAATCTTTATTCTAATCACTGTATAAAACACTATAACAATTTATGTTACTTTAGCAAAGTAATCAAAAACTTGTACAATTGAATTAATGCCACACTTAACTGGCTTTAACTCACTGCAACATATACGTGTCCCCTGTGAAGAAGATATATTAAATTGTTTTCTTCCTTACTTCTATTGCAAACTTTTAGATATTTAGTATTCATGCCACATACATAGTGACACTCTTTTAAACACTCAAATACTTGGATGAACAAACAAGTGAGTATCTGATTTGGGTACAATAATTAGCAACAAGTGTAATTAGTTTCCAAACACGTAGTGACCAACAAAAAGTCTACACATTTGTCGTCCAAACTACGAAATCATTTATATTCGACTTTCTAAGAAGAGCACAAACTAAAGTGTATTTGAGAAGTGAAAGAGAGGGAAAGCGAAAGAGCAGAAAAGCTTAATTAAGTTGCGTTTCAAGGGATCCTTCTAAAGGCTACAAATGAACTAAATTACACACTCTCACACACATATTGATTAAAGAAGTATTAAGTATACTTCTTTACTTACTAAGAAGGCAATGTATATAAATACTGACAACCACAAACACAAACATACGAATAAATATTCATATAATTTTATACACAAACTTATATGAAAACAGAAACAAAACAAACAAAAAAAGAAACAAATTTTGAAATTAAAGATTTTACTTAAAGCCTTATTCATTATTATTTACATCAATTAGAATGGGGGAATTCTCTAAGCAGGGAGAATAGAAGACATACCAATATCTTGTTTGTTTTTTTTTTAATTATTATTTAACACACTTTTAGTAAATTTTATATTATTAAAATTATTTCGGTAAATTTTTCAAACAATTTAAATTGCCTCCAGCTTTAACAACAATTATTTTAGCTTATAATATTTTTCTTCTAAATTATAACAAACACAAACACAATTTCGCAATATGAAACTTTCTTTACACAACTCCACCTCTGAAATATTTCACAACAAATGCAGTTATGTACGAGTACATACATTATTTTTATGAAAAGTGAGAATAGATACAAAATCAAAATAAAAAAAATAAATCTTATTTACATATAAAAAAGGGGGCAAAGGAAGAATTATAAACCAATACAATACTTTTATATGCAAAACTTTACCTTCCTTCTTTTCTTTGCTTTACTCTACATCTCTTTTTCTCAACCAAAATAATTTTAACGACACATATTATTTTACATTAAGCTTGAGATGTTGTTGACGATGACGGTGACGATGACATACATAAGTTGCAAATTAAAAATTTCTTATGCATAGTAAAATTCAATTACACGTTCATTTTCATATGCAAATTAATATTTTTGAATAATATTGATTGGATATCTGTAAAGAAAATCACATCACATCAAGATCTAAGATGACAGCAATTTCGAACTGAAGTACTCGTATGTTTGAGAAAATTCTTAAAAATCGTAATAGATTTTATTTTCAATTATTTATTGAATTATGTATAACAATTATGTTAAATACAATAGAAAAATTACTTTAATGAAATGTGAAATGGAAGGACTAGGAACAATTATAAAACATTGTTGATTGTTTTTCTAATAAGAAGTCATTTAAATAATTACAAAGTCAAAGTTAAAGGAATATTAAAGTTTTATATTAAAATCAACAAAAAATCACTCTCATAAAAGAATTTGACAGGAGGCATGTATGTTGTACTACTTTTATTTCGTGTACGTATTAGTACATGTAGAATACAACAAATGTAAAATAGTGAATGTATCAATGTAAAACAAACAATATCAAATGTAACAGAGTAATAAGATGTCTGCTTCCCTTTTGGATTCGTACTCCCATACGTATGAGTAATATTTTTTTCTTTATTATTAAAGTCACACCATTTGCTAAAAGAGTGGGGAAAAAAGTTTCTTTATGTTTTATATTAAAAGTTTTCTATTTTCTTAAAAAAATGAGCGAAAAGCATAAAGAAAAATAATCTAAAGCAGATTATACACATTTATGAAACAAAGAAATATAACGCGGTATCTAGTTCAGTCGTTCGGATCTGATGTTTTTCGGATTTTTATAGAAATAATATGTTTATTTTTTATTTTCTTAAAGCAAAAATAACACCTAGTTTTAAAGAATTTTTTTTTTTTTTTGCATTGCAATGCACAGATTAAAGAGTTATTGAAAAAGAACTAAGTTCTTTACGATCTTTACGTTCTGATAATTCCATACAAATTACTGTGGATAAAAAATATAATTTTGTCAGATATATTTATGCTTAAAAATAAAATTCCTTTTATACCAAAATTGAAAGCTCATATTTTTAATATGAACAAATTTACACTCTTGTTTTAAGACTAGTTTAAACGAAAACAAATATACAAAAAATTGTTGTTAAATAAAAATAGAGCCAAAAATTTATTTTTTTTATTCTTTAATTTTCTCTATCTTCAGTTAAATTTAAAGACAATTTTTCTGTTTTCGTTGAAATTAAATGCTGCAGCTGGTGCTGCTGATTATGATTTATTTTATCTTATCTTTAGATTTTTGAAAACCTAAAATTTTTAGCTGTCAGGTCTTTACGTAAAGAGAAATGTCTTAAATAAATTACACTGTGCAACAGCATAATTTTCTTTCATATCATAAGGTTCTAACTACTGCATATGCGTATAATCTTTATCGTATTTTTTCACAATAAAAACAATGCACGTTTGTCGAAATTTCATTGCAAAAGTAGCATTAATTTATAAAAATTTTACTTTACTGGTTGTAAATATAATTAAATCGGTTTGTAGACTTATGTCACACGGTGAACTGTTAATAGAATATGTATCGTACTATATTTGTAATGATTTTCAGACCAATCATTACGTACGGCGCAATTGTTTGGTGGCAGAAGACTATCCAGACTAAGGCGAAGAGCAAACTCTGCAAGGCTCAGAGAATGGCGTGTCTTCTTGCTACAGGTGCAATGAGGTCATGTCCAACTTGGGCCATTGAGGCCTTGATTGGGCTAACACCTATAAAAATCTTTTTAAGATCCTCTGCGGCAATGGCCGCTTATCGGATGGGTATCGGTATCGGTTCGCTTGTTGGAAACGGGCATTCATCGATCCTGAATACATTGTCCTGCAGAAAGCTGTTAGGGATGCCTAGCGACAGAATAATCTGTGAACTAAGGTTCAACAGGAGATTCAATGTCACAATTCCGCTTAGGGCCACGTGGGAGGGTGTTCCTCTGTGGATTCCAGAACTTTATGTTGGTATACGGATGGATCCAAAACTTTAGATGGAGTAGGCGCTGGAGTCTGTGGACCCAACGTGAAAATCAAAGTGCGTAAATTGGTCGACAGAAACAACTCTAATCAGAGAGAACGACATGTGGACCGCTAAGAAAGTTTGGGTTTCTTCTCCCGGTTTAAGGCAGGCCAAATCATTGATGCAGCCATTTTCATACAATGGCATCCTGAATTTCAACAGGAACGACTTACGGCTAGCCACTGATTTCCTCTCCGTTCATTATGGACTGAACTACCATCTTTGGAAAAGTAACCTAGTTCGCTCACCCTGTTGCCGTTTGGCATTGAAGAGAATGAGCCAACGGCACACATTCTCTGTGAATGTATAGTCTTATGTAATAAGAGAAAGCGTGTTTTTATTTCTGAATTTGTGTGTTCGGATGATATTAGGCGGGCTTCTCTAAGCTCTGTACTGACTTTCATAAGGAGAGTCATTCAGAACTTGGTTTAATGTAGAGGTCCATGGCACAA
The DNA here is from genome assembly GCA_947311025.1 of Lypha dubia. Lineage (NCBI taxonomy): Eukaryota > Metazoa > Arthropoda > Insecta > Diptera > Tachinidae > Lypha > Lypha dubia. The sequence goes on along the minus strand of OX371261.1, from coordinate 125,442,336 downwards.
AAGTTCCAATAGGTGGCGCAGTGCCGGTCCTTGGACCAGATCTATCCACTTTTATATTCTATTCTAACTATATTTGTAACAATTCCTTTTAGAAAATGACGACTCAAAATCATCTGTTATTTTTACTTCTGGAAGTTCCATCATCAATAATAAGCAAAACTATTGTATGCCATAAAAATATTACTGATCTCTGAAGCAATTAAAAGCTTGTGATATTTTAAGTTTAGAATTTTATAGCAAACCAATTTTATCATTGTATTCCCTCACATATTTTTTTTTTTTGTTTGGTGTCAGTGTATGTTTTTTTTATTTTTTGTGTGTCATATAAATTCTAAAATAAAGCTAACAAACTTGTTATCACATTAACTGAAATAATTAAATCTTGTAGATGTTAACTTAAAAATTCTGAAAGCCATAAAACTTAATTCAATAACAAGGTGAAACAAACATATCATCAAGCAATAAATGTATTTTAAACTAATTTTTATATGTCTGTTGTTTTGTCATTTTTGTTTGAAAGATAACAAAATTGATGGAGAAATTTCAGCGACATAAAAAGTACCGACTTATTTTAGCATTTCTATAATTGTGCGGCTCAATTTAAGGGTCAAAGAAATCGATACCAAATTTGTCAGGAAAGTTTCCAAATGTTAAAGATCGATTAATGAAAGAGAGCACTCACTTTTACAGGCCATTACTCTAGGAAATAGTCAAATAATAAATATTTTATTTAATTTTAAAATTTAATGTACGTACATATTTAAGAAAAGTACCAGCAATCTTTGCTTTGCCAACACTATAAAATCTCTGAGGCACTTAGAGCAAAAAACAGTTTATATCGACGTTTCTACAAGCGAGCATTAAAAATAATAATCACAAGATGAAATACGAAATAATTTTGTATCTAATAATTTTGTGCTCTTTTGCATTTGCCGATACAAAAAATGTAGATCGTCAAATGTGGAAGTGCCAAGAAAATTTCTATGAAAGACTTGGAAAGGTGGCCATTGCACATGGCTTGGAATACAAGTAAATAAATAATACAATAATAATTAATATATAATTATTTAAATTAAAATAAATATAATATTTATGCTCTTTTAGACTTATCAATTTCCAAAAATGTAAGATTTCTGAGGTGACTGGTCTGGTGATGAAAGTAAATGCTACGCTTACAGTTCCGAATGGTGATATAAAACAATGTAATGTTAAAATTTGGGATCAATCATGGTCCAATAAAAATACCACCCAGATAACATTTAAATGTGGTGACGATGACGTAATTAAAGCTGGAAATACTTTCCTCAGCATAGATTAATTTTAAGTTGCTAGCTATAGTGATAATTTTGTTCCAACATTTTTTGTGTTTATAACGAAGATGCTTTCATATATTCCTTATTATCTTACTGCCAATAATAACTTATTCCAGGTACCTGCAATATTTAAAAAAAATTGAATACGTACATATCAGTTGTATGCAATTACCTGCATCTACTTAAAGTAGAAGAAAAGAAAAGTACCTTCCTACATAAGGCAGTGCTGTAAAGACAGACACTAAGAGTCTTTTTCGAAATTCCCCCACTGTGCAATGTAGAAAGAATTTTTTCATTCATAAAATTACATTTTTGGAAAGAATTTTGTGCAACAATATGTACTCGTATATAAAAAAATATAGATCACAAAATTAAAATAAAAACCTAGTTCCCAGTGATCGTTATTTTCTATTCTCTTAGTTCAGGAACTTAGCGCATTTGTGAAGACAGCAAAAACATTAAATTTTAACAAGAACTTTGTTCCGATAGCTTAAACAAAATAGCAACACCCTCCAACACTGTTTTATAAAAATCCAAATCTTAATGAAATATTTTCAAAGAATTGTAAATAACATAAAATTTAAGAAATTAACTTCGTTTGGCATTTAATTAAATTTATGGCTTGAATCACAAAGTTGCTGTATCACAGTGTAATTAATTTGTGCATGTTTGCATGAGTGAAAATAAAAAAATATTTTCTATTTTGATGCCACGTTTTTTTATTTTCTCATAACCATTAATAATAAACTGTCACCCTACTCTCCTTTTTTTAACAAAATCTGTCAACAATGACTCTCATTGTAATCGGGATATAGTTTGTGCATACATATTTACTTTGAAACTCATTGTGTCCCTTGAGTTTATACTTACTTGCATATTGTATATGACTTCACAAAAACACACATTTAATCAAAAACAAATATTTTAACGATTTCGTAATGAAATTGCTTTAATGCAAAAGTGTCATAGAAAATGGTATTTTCTGGTCACATAATGATATATTGATTACAAAAGTGTCCTGTAACTGTCATGTAAATGTCAGTTGTAACCAAAAAAAAACACCTTATATATATTATGAAATATTCATTGCATACTCATACAGTTACAGTAGACAATTGTGTATGTGTAAAATAAACTCAACTATTAAATAGTCATGTACTGCATAAAACGAATTCCACAATAAATTAAAAAAAAAAGAAAACCAAATTTTCAAATTATTTTCAAATTATTAGCAACTTTAGTTATTTTGAAAAAAATATATAGATACATATAATTTTTGTGTGTTGTGTGGTGTTGTAAAATATTTTCTGAATAGTTAGTAAATATGCTTGCTTCCAATCAACTCATCCTCTTTGCAGAAATTTTTGTAAGTAAAAGAATTGCTTTTATATGCTATAAAGCTGAATTTCATTAACATTTTATTGTCTTATAATACAACATCATTAAACAAGAAACCGACCAACAATAAATCCTCATTTAATGGTTTTAATTTTTATGTTTATTTTTTACCCAAGGACACAAAATTATTATGATATTTACATTAAATAGCCAACGATTCGATCAAAATTTGTATTTACACAAAAAAAAAAAAAAAAAAACTAATAACACCGTCAAGAATATTTGGCAACAATAAAGCCAGGATAACACGATTTTTGTTTTTCTCACAAAACATCTAAAACAGCTACCTTCAGTTTAGTCCTTGTTAAAGAAAAGTTTCTTTTTTAAGTGTTTCAAATCTTATTTTGTTTAAGAATTTTTAAAATTTGGTCAGGCATTGTACGTGTGAAGCTTAAAATCTGCAAATAAAACAAAGATTTTTAATGTTTCAACATTTAAGCCACAAAAAGAAAATTTACAACAAGAATATAATTCTAATAATAAATAAAAGACACTTTTTTAAAGGTGACCAGCTAATTTATTAAAATTTATTTTGCTTCTTTGCAAATAGAATAGAACGATCAACGTTTGTCACTAATGATGATATCGTTTTCCAAGTAAAACATTAATTTTTGTAATGCATCAACGTGGTAACTCTATTTGTATTATAATACTTTAAGACAATAAACATATTTTATTTCGTACTTTATGGATTTTTCTTAATATCAGGTAACGTTTAAGTAAAGGAAAGCTGCCTCAAAGACCATTAAAATACGTGATCGAATTTTAAAATGAACCAACTGACATTAAATTTAACAAAATAACCAAAATCAGTTTATCATAAATTTATTGTACAGGAGCAAAATACTAAAATATAAGCTTTAAAATGTTCATAAAAAAGCTCAAATCCACAATTAATAGCCTTTTTTATAACCATTAAAAAGAAAAAGAGAATTAAAACAAAAACGAAAAAGAAAAAGAAATTTGCCTCATTTTTATTTAAAACTAGCTTTTTCCCACGGCTTAGCTCGCCTTGAAGCCATACTGTAGTAAATTGAATTGGATATTGACGTGACTGTCGGTAATACAGTGCGACGGTATTACAGCACTCAGTGTTGGAGCTTCATTACATTGAGCTATTTTACACTGGATTAATTATGCTGGCATAACATGACTGTTTTTAGGCCTGAGGGGGTGAAGAGAGCGGTTTTTCGTTGGCACAATTTTTCAATCAGCCTCAAACCCGCATTAGCAGCACAAAACTAATACTTACACACTTACGAATACACAGGTTCTGTGTTTTCTTTTTTACAGATCGTCGAGTGAACATGAATTTCAAAGAAGAAGGGTGTTGGTCGCGCCAACAAACGTTATGCATTTATTTTTTAATAAAACAGTATGAAACATTCTCAATTCATTTTTAATTTTTTGTAAAGGTATTTTATATTTTTCTATTTTGTTTATAAGCAGAAAATATTTTTTGTAAAAAAGGCGGTTTATGTTTATTAATTGTTAATTGATTAAATTTCTCAATAAATCTTTTAAAAAACATAAAACTTTTTAACGATTAATTATAAAAATTCTCACAATTTAGTTAAAACTACAAAAGTTCTAAGAGAATCAATAAGTTACATACACAATTAAATTAAAAACTTTGAAAAATGTTGGCTAAAGTTTTTTTAGTAGTATAGAAGATGTGAAGCAATTTAAAAAAATTTTTTTATTGATGTTTAAAATTTTCCCTCATTGCAAAAATATTCAGTAAATTCGCTTCTTATACTTGAAATTCCTCCTAAAATAATTGCCAATTCACCATCACTTATTATTCTTGCAATATTTCTGCCAACTATGTTCCGTAATGTGCACAACGAAAGACAAACTTCAAATGAATAAAGAAACACTAACACACACAAAGCTGAGTACATGCATACATTATATGCCAGATGAATTAGTCAAGTGTAATTTGGAAAGAACAAAAATTGTGCGGCTTAAAAATTGTTCTAGTGTAAATATGCTCATTGAAAAACAATTTTTTTATCTTTCGTAAGAAATAAAAATTTTTTTAATAAAAAGTATCCTATGTTACTTCTGTTGTACTGTAACAAATTATACTTTATAATTTTTATATAAAAATTATTTATCAAGTTACTGGTTGAATGTATGTTTAATTTTCTAAAAATAAAAATATTATTTTTTCACTCCGTATTTATATATCAAATAGAAAGCAATGACTTTTATTTTTCAATAGGTTATGGGCCTTACTCATCATTGAATAATTTGGTTATATTAGAATTATACGCGAGCAAGAATTGATAAAAATGTCGGCTGCAAACGCAATATTTCATATCGAAAAGTTAGTTGGATCTGAAAATTGGTCCACGTGGTGTTTTGCATTAAAGACTCAATTTGAGTTGGAAAATTTATGGATCTGTATTGAAGGAATGTGTGAGGATGCTGCGAAAGAAACTCAAGCAAGATGTCGCCTTATTCTTTCATTGGACAAGAGCCTATATGTTTACGTGCAGGAAGCTGTTACCGCCAAAGAAATTTTTGAAAAACTGAAGAGCTTATTTCAAGATTCTGGTTTAGATAGACGTATTGGACTCTTGCGGAAATTGTGCTGTATTCAGATGATTGAATGCAATTCAGTGGAACATTATGTGTCTGAAGTTGTATCAACAGCACAAAAGTTAAATGGGATTGATTTTAAAGTATCAGATGAATGGATAGCATCAATATTATTAAAGGGACTACCGATAGAATATAATCCTATGATTATGAGTATTGAAAGCTCCGGAAAAACGATAACTTCAGATGCTGTCAAGGCAAGACTATTACAAGATGTTAAATTTGAACCAAGAATTTCGGATGCAGCTCTAGTGACCAGAAAACAGTTTAAGAAGAAGGACATAGAAAATATTAAATGTTTTAATTGTAAAAAATTTGGTCATTATGCAACAAAATGTCCAAATCGTCAAAATAGTAACAGATTTCAGTCGATGTTTGCTGCTTATATTGCAAAAGATCTTAATCAAGAAAACTGGTACTTTGATAGCGGAGCATCTGTACACATGGCACATTCAATACACATGTTCAGATATATTCAGAAATATAAGGGCGAAATACGTATTGCAAACAACAAAACCTTGGAAGCCGTTGGTATAGGAGCGGTTGATATTAATGTTAATGGAAGCCAGAAAATAACAATTGAAGGTGTCTTGTATGTTCCTGAGCTTGGTACAAATTTATTATCCATAAGTGAAATCATAAAAAAAAACAAAAGAGTTGTTTTTAATAATTATGGATGTGATGTTTTTGATGGAAAACATAAGTTGGCTTCTGGAAAATTGGTCGATGGTATGTATAAGCTATGTACTTCTATTAATCCGTGTGTTTACTTGGCTAGTGATTCAACCAATTATGAAATATGGCACAGGCGATTGGGCCATATTCATCAACAATCAATGGAAAAGCTGAAATCAGATGGTATGATTAAATATATCAATGATGCGATGTTAAATTGTGTGGCATGTGCTGAAGGAAAACATGCAAGAGCAAAGTTTCCTAAAGAGGGTTCAAGAGCCGAAAATATTTTGGATGTAGTTCACACAGATTTATGTGGTCCCATGGAGGTCAAGACGAATGGTGGAAATATTTATATGCTAACGTTTACAGATGACTACAGTAGAAAAGTGTTTACATATTTATTAAAGGATAAAAGATCAATTTTCGATATATTTCTCAATTTCAAAACGCTTGTAGAAAATCAAACTGGTAGAAAGCTGAAATGCTTAAGGTCAGATAATGGTGGTGAATTCGTGAATCACAGTTTGTCTAATTATTTAAGAAAATGTGGAATAATTCATCAGAGAAGTGTGGCTTATAGTCCGCAGCAAAATGGTCTTGCAGAGCGGATGAATAGATCAATAATTGAAAAGGCTAGATGCATGTTATATGACGCAAAGCTGCCTAAAAGTTTTTGGGGAGAAGCAGTGAATACAGCTTGTTATTTGATTAATCGCATCCCACATCGAATTACTAAGAATAGTCCAGATGAGATATGGTATGGCAGAAAGCCAAATCTAAATCACTTACGAATTTTTGGTTGTAGTGCAATGGTACATATTCCACATCAAAAAAGAAAAAAACTTGATGCAAAATCTGAGAAAATGATTTTCATTGGCTACTGCAATGAATCCAAAGGTTATAGGTTATATAATCCTACAAAAAAGAGTGTTACAATAAGTCGTGATGTTATATTTTTTGAAGAAGAGTTCATGTCTATTAACAAAGAGAAGTCAATTGAGCAATACTGGTTTTCAATTCCATCTATAGAGAAGAAACTTGAAACTCAAGAAACCTCGAACAACGCAGATAATAATGAAGAGGACGATTCATTGTTATTCTCATCATTTATAGAAGATAACAATGAAGTGGGGAAATTAAGCAAAGTAGTAGAGACAGATCAGATTCCTAGGCGTAGTGAACGTTTGGCGAAGAAAACTCAGATGGGACTCATTGCCGAAAATTATTTGGCAGAGGACCCTTTAACGTATGAAGAAGCTTTAAGTAGTCCAGATAAAGAAAAATGGTTGGAAGCAATTGAGAGTGAAATTAGTTCTTTGAAAATTAACAACACTTGGACAGAAGTAAGCCCTTCCTGTTGCAAAAACACGATCAAAACAAAGTGGGTGTTTTCAATTAAAGATGAGCCAGATGGTTCAAAAAGGTATAAGGCACGTCTTGTAGTTAAAGGCTATACGCAGAAAAAAGGAATAGACTACGAAGAAACATATTCTCCAGTGATCCGGTATACATCTCTAAGATTACTATTAGCACTAGCAGCAAAATACAACTTAGAAATTGAGCATATGGATGCAATAACTGCATTTTTGCAGGGAGATTTAAATGAAGATATATTTATTCAGCAGCCAGATGGTGTCAAATGTCTACATTCAAATTCTCTTCTTAAACTTAACAAGGCTTTGTATGGACTAAAGCAGGCAAGTTTAGTATGGAACATTAAACTAGATAAAGTTTTGCAAAATATTGGATTCCAGAAATCAGAAATAGATCCATGTGTTTATTATAATGTTACAAAAATGAACAGAACATATTTAGCAATTTATGTTGACGACATACTGATGTTGAGCAATAACTTGAAATATCGAGAGGATATCAAAAGAAAGCTGAGTGAAGAACTAAATATAAAAATGCTTGGAAAAGTTAAGAAATGTTTAAATATAAGAATTACGAAAGAAGATGGCAAAATATTTATAGATCAAGAAGAATATATTGACAAAATACTTGCAAAATTTAATATGTCAGATTGCAATTCCGTTCAACCACCTATGGATCCAAATCAAAAGCTTAAAAGACAAGAGGGAATTTTAACAGAGAATTACCCCTATCAGCAAGCAATTGGAAGCTTAATGTTTTTAACACAGTGCACAAGGCCTGATATTTGTCATGCAGTAAGTTTTTTAAGTCGTTTTAATAATAATCCAAGTGCAGAACATTGGAATGCTGTGAAGAGAGTATTTCGATATTTGAAGGGAACCAAACACGCAAAACTTTGCTTTCATAAAGAAGGTAATAATGAGTTAACAGCATATTCAGATGCTGATTGGGCTAATGACATTGACGAGAGAAAGTCAATTACTGGCTACGTTGTTATTCTACAATCAGCTGCTATATCATGGAGCAGTAAAAAGCAGCAAACCGTAGCATTATCTACAACTGAGGCGGAATATATGGCGATGTCTGCAAGTACTCAAGAAGTTATGTATTTAAGAAAATTGTTACATGAACTTGTTCCAGATGTTCCAGATAAACCAATTCCTATATTTTGCGATAACAGAAGTGCAATAGCTTTGACATCTACAAACAATTACCGTGCTCGATCTAAACATATTGATGTACGACATCATTTTGTACGAGAAAAGAAGAATAATAATCAAATCGCTTTTATACCTGTAAACACAAATGAAATGGTTGCAGATTTTTTAACAAAACCAACAACCTTACCAAAACATACATTTTGTTTTCAAAATGTCGGACTGTATATTGTAAAGTAAAATTTGAGTGGGGATGTTGTACTGTAACAAATTATACTTTATAATTTTTATATAAAAATTATTTATCAAGTTACTGGTTGAATGTATGTTTAATTTTCTAAAAATAAAAATATTATTTTTTCACTCCGTATTTATATATCAAATAGAAAGCAATGACTTTTATTTTTCAATAACTTCTAATAGCTCCAAGAATATGTGTACAAAGTTTCATGATGATCGCATTTATAATATTATAGTATAGTAAGTATAGTAAGTATAGTATAGTATGATATCAATCGAAACGAATAATCAAAAGAATAATAATTGCATACTTTTAGGGATTTTTAAATGTAATAATTAGTATACGCAATACACTAGTTTTGTGAAAATCGTAGCATACTTTTCAGGATTTAATATATTGCAAATAAGATTAACCAACTTGAGTCTAAATAAAAGTCCTAATTCAAAACAACATTCGATTAATGGATTCAGTACCTTTAATTGTAAATATAGAGATATTTTACTTTAAATTTATTTTTAATTTAATTCATTATTATTTAAAAAGCAAACAGCACTGCCTTGAATTTATCAGAATATTAAGATTTCTTTAGCTGCTTATAATGATATTAAAGAATCCTAAATGAAAACAGAATTACAGATACTCTAAGGCCATTGAAAAAGTAAAAGTTTACAGAAAGCAAACTCACAATTTGTTTCGGAATGACTTTCTTTTGTATTTAATAACAAACAAAAATAAAATGAAGTTGCATACTAATTAGAGCAGTGGCACCATGTGCAAAAAAAAATTTACAAAAAAATACAACAACAATACAAATGGCGTCAAAAGCAAAATTTTAACTTTATACGAAAACATAAAATTCTACAAGTCGATAGACTAAAAATACGCAATTTAAGCCATAATAAAGACACATAGATGTAGAGTGTACACATAAAGAGAAATTCAATTTCTTCAGAAATAAGTTGCTGCTACAACGTGAGAAATACTAATTTAAATACTATGATATAATTTCACAAAATGTTGACAGCATTCATTGTTGGCTTAGATTCTGAGTACCACAGTTTGTTTTAATTCTGCATTTATAATGAGATACTTTAGCTGTCATAAGTTGCATAAATGTAAGCAAATATGCATCGAAGTACTTGTCGCAACATACATACAGACTTATACACAAACAATTAAATAAAGAAAAACAAATAAAAACAAAACTATCTTAACAACAAATAGAGAACGAGTGTCGAAATATCAAATAAGCAAAAACTGCCAGTCTTTCCATCTCCTTCTATAAAACACCGTTAGACTGACTATTCACTGAGTCTGTACTGACTTTTAGGCCTTTAAAGAGTCGGGTTCAGAAAAAGCAAAAAAACAGAGCAAAACAACTTGAAAACATTGCAACTTAGCACAAGTGCACAATTTAGTTGCACAACAAGTCAAATTAACTTTGGGAATTGAGCGCAACAAATGTTTAAAAATAATGCCACTTTAGTAGTCATTTACGAAATTGCTTATATTATGTGCAGTTCGTTGCTCACAGCTTGAACATTTTTTTATGAATAAATGAAACATAAATGAACAAAAGTATGTCCTAGTTAAGAATTTTTAAAAATGTTCTGGGAAATAAATCTTTTGTAGGTTAAATACTAAATTCTTCCCGCATATTTGATTTGATGGGACTGAGAAAAAAGAGCAATTCAAATTATTTTTAATCATTTCCTTCCTCTCCCTCTACTCACTCTGACCTTATAAAAAAAAGAATAACAACAAACTGTCAATGCAATTTTTTTTAATTGAAATTGATTTTCATGTTTAAAATTTTATTTTGCCATGAAGGCTTAAGAATAACTTTGACAGAAAAAAATTTATTCATGATAACATTAACTCTTGTTTTTTTATATGAATAGTTTGGCTCAAAATTTTTCTCAAATAATTTTTTGCACTCCAGCGAGCGATTTTTTTGTAAAATTATAATGACACTGCAATGCAGCAGATCGGGGGTTTTTAGCCTTTTTTAGGACCTTTTAGGAAATGGTAAAAAAGACTACTTCAGCGAAGCTTAAGAGGGTTAAAATATATAATAAAAATGTGTCCCGCGATGTTTTACATTCAAATGCAAAATATATTTTGCACTTTGGATCTAAAAAGATATCTAATGCCTTCAAAATGCGCCCAAGAAGAGAAATTTTAATTCACCTTTAAATGAAACTCAAATGCAAAACATTCAAAACTTGTAAATTTTTTTTTGTCATTTCGTTTATTAGATGCTTTGAACTTTTTTATTTTCGATTAAAACAATTTAATTTAAGTTTTAATAAACTGGAATACACCACTTGAAGCAAAACAAAATATTTGCTGCAGTTTTCCATTTATTTCGTTTCAACAACTTTCAATGTTGTCCATGTTTCAAGAATTTAAATTTCAAGTTATTTAGTTTGTTCCCCCATTTTCCAATTTGAAAAACAAATTGGTTGAGGATATGCATGTTAGATTAGGGCTTCATATTATTAACTATTTTAATAAACTTCATTTACTCTTTTTATATAATTTTTTCACTTGACTATCACTTGAAGTGGGATTAAGATTATAATTTAAATTTAAAAAAAAGTTATGATATGGCAAGCTTTTGTTAGATACATATTTTTTAAATAAAAATCATTCAAGAAGTCTGGAATATAAAAAAAAAGTTTTGAAACAACTTGACTAGAATTTGTATTGAAGAACCTCTAATATTTTTAATATTTTGTAAAATTTTTGGAAAAGGCAAAAATTTAATATTAAATATTGTGTATTTTTATTTGTAGAATAGAAAAGAATAGAAAATAATAGAAAAGTGGATAGATCTGGTCCAAGGACCGGCACTGCGACACCTATTGGATTTTTTGTGCCACGCCTTCTCTTATTACATAACCCTCCGTCCAGACCAGCAATTTCATGTGTCTTAATACAAGCAATAACGTCGGCAGACTTAAGACGTCAAATTGCCAGTGTTCAAATATGTATTATTGGTAGGGAAATCGTAGATATCTGAGAACACAAATATGAAAATTTTACTGAAGAAGGTTGTATATTATTTGTATTGTAAATTTTAATTGCGGGCTTAATTGTAAAAAAAAATTTCAGCATTATCAATAGTATGAATGTTTATTTTAAAAATGTTTCACTTTTTTCTGGTTTTCATTAATTTATACATTTAATTTTTAATTTTTTTATTCTATTTGCCCATAAAAAAACAATTTTCATAGAAATCACAATTGAATTTGACAGCATGTGTTCAGAGATAATTGCTCAACAATATCTTCTAGCAATTGTTGCTAAATATGTGTTTGAACACATATTCGTGCGGTCCACACGCAAATATCTTGTGTCGGCAATCAAATTTGCCACGGCAATAATTGCCAAACTTATTGCTGGTGTGGACGGCCAGTAAGACTATACATTCACAGAGAATGTGTGCCGTTGTCTCATCCTCTTCCATGCATAAACGACACAAGGGTGAGTGAACTAGGTTACTTTTCCAAAGATGGTAGTTCAGTCCATAATGACCGGAGAGGAAACCAGTAACTAGCCGTAAGTCGTTCCTGTTGAAATTCAGGATGCCACTGTATGAAAATGGCTGCATCAATGATTTGGCCTGCCTTAAACCGGGAGAAGTCACACAAATTTTCTTAGCAGTCGACATGTCGTTCTCTCTGATTAGAGTAGTTACAGTAGGCCTATAAGAGGAGCGGCAGAGGCTCTCTCGGACAAATTCATCCGCTACCAGTAAATGGAAACCTTGTTCCGTATCGATAGCTTCTGTGGAAAGTCAAAGCATTCTAAAACATGCTTAGAATGGAATTCCCATGAAACTAGGGACTTAAGGACTGTCTGACTATCGGAAAAGATAGCTATATGCGCGTCTCTAATGCCTCTGCTCAAATTAATATGGTGATTGCCTGTATTTCCGCCTGAAATACTGTGGGCCATTTACCCATGGGCCCTGAGATTTTCACGTTGGGTCCACAGCCTCCAGCGTCTACTCCATCTAAAGTTTTGGATCCATCCGTATACCAACATAAGCTTCTGGAATCCGCAGAGGGACCATTACCCTCCCACGTAATGGTATATTTTTATATGTAATAGAAATCTCTATGCGGGCAAATATTTTTCAAAAATAAAAAAACATTTATAAGAATTTTAAAGTATTTAATAAATTTAATATTTGAGATATTTTTCCAATTTTATTTAAAAAAACAAATTATATTTTGTGTGAGTTAAGCATGTGTATTAAGTCTCTTAGCTGATGCAACAACTTTCATTTGATTATTTGATAATTATTAAGTCTTGACTCAAATCTCTTGTTCCTGTTTCGACACTCAGTAGCTTCCGCATATATATCCGCTGCTATCTGAAATTTCTCAGTGTCTTCAACTTTCTAACGACCTTATTTTATTCATAGTCGGTTATTAAAATTAACGTAAAAAGTACATTTTGTGTGACAAAACCTGTTCAAAGCATACATTAACAATTTCATAAGAATACGGATTTTTATAAAAATAGTAGAATAACTTAAGGCTTGCTATTCAACTTTTATTTAAAAGCGCTTTAATTTAATGTTATACAGACTTTATATGTAAACTCTTACTACATTATTTTGTATTGTTTTGTATGTTCCAATTGTTTTATCTGACCTTTGGCAAGTCAAATTCATTCTATAAACCAGACATACATTAAAATTCGTAGCCGTGTGCGAAACATTTTGACGTTTATTTTTTATATTAAAATACAAAAAAAATTTCCATATTTTGCTAAAAGCTGTCAATTTAATTGTGAATTATTAATATTAATTTATATGAGTAAAAACGAAGCATAACAAATGCATTTAAATCAAAACGCTGGCCATTATTCATTCGTTGGTAATAAATATAAAATAACAATTCTACATTCATTTATGACATTCGAATTATACAACAAAACTTGTTTAAAGACTTTTTAATATCACGGTTAAAATTCCGCAATAAATTTTATATGAAAAATATGGTGGAAATGTTTTTAAATATAAATAGTAATTATTTATATGTTGCAAAATATAAAAAGTCAAAATCAGTAACAAAAAAAAAAGGAAAATCATTGCGGTATTGTCAGTTCCAAAATTTTACATAAAGTTGTTCCAAATAAAGAGCTGAAAATTCAATAAAACCAACTGAATTAAAATCGAGAATAATTGAAATATTAAACTAAACAAAAATGCAAATATGTATTTTTGTATGTATGTATGTATGTCGCCTTCTGACACTCAACACAATCAAGGAAAACCCATTTTAGTAAACGCTCCAAAAAAATTTTTAAAAAAACACAATCAAATCTGTATGACCCTCTCAAGACATCACACAATAAAAAGAGATTTCTAAAAACTTGTGGCCACAACTGACAACAAAAAAAAAATTGGAACATAATCTAGAAGCAAAAGAAGATGTGAAAATGTTGATGTTCCAAGGAATGGAAACAAAACGATTGAAGATGTAAAATTATGACAATGATGACTGCAATTAGAATTATGAATAGAAAGTTTATACAAAAGCAATTTAAAAATAAAGAAAATTGAATACTATTAAAACAAAATGCAAATTGAATAATATTTGTCAAAACCAACTAAAAACTAAACAAACACCAACTGGGAAGAGTGACATCAAGGATTCCTTTCTTCTGACCCTCTCTGTTAACGAATATTTGAAGTTTCACAAATACAAACATGCAGTTAATCAAAATGGTAATTTGCAATTTACTTTGTTGACTTTAATTTATTTAAAAAAAGGGTTGGAAAAATTTCTCTAGGAATTATTTTATAATTTATTTTTCATTTCTTTTTTACTTATTACGAGAATTTACTCATTTATAACAAAGTTTTGGCCCAGCAGGAAATTGTGTACGTAGTGCTGTCGATGTATTTTTTCTGTGACTGGTGAAAGAAGGAGAATGGATCAATATAAAACAGAACTCTTGAGCTAACTAAAAGCAAAAATGTTTCTTCTATTTTATTCGAGCTTTTTAAAGTTTACTTAATCTATACGCCATCGCAGCTGTACAAAGTTTCAAAACTTAAACCGTTAACTAATCCATGTCAAACAGTCATATGACTTATGATAACTTTCTTATAATCTAAGGATACTGCTGCAACGTAACTTAAGAAAGAGGAAATAAAGTCCTACAAAAGCTATTTGACAAATAAACAATAGTAAATCGAAAACTTGGAGTTGTTAAAGACTTAATTCTCGTACGAATTTTTAATAATTAACGCAGACTTTTGTGACTTATCTTTAATATGCATGAATATAATTTTGTTTTGGGATCGACACTCCATCATTCCCCATAAAATTTAGGTTATAGTCCGATATTCGTCGACAATTTATCATTTGCAGTACTCTGTTGCTTTCTAAACCGTTTTATGTTGTTCAATGTCCTTGTTTAGTGTTTCGGTTTTTTCTCTGACTTTTTCATCGTGTCTGTGTCTTACAGTCGCTATTCAATTTTTCTTTGTCTCTCGCTTACATCACTGCTCGAGTGTATTTCTTCCAACCTTTGCATCTTCCTCCACCAGGACCTCTAATTTTTTTCCTTATTACTGCTTTCGGATTTCCCTTTTCTTATTGTCACGTGTTTCTATATTGGCAACTTTATAATATTCTTTTGTCTAAAATTTTATTCCGTATTTATTTAATTATTTATTTATTTCTCGTATTGAAATCAAAAAGTTTTTAAGTAATGGGAAAAATATAATATTTACACTCAAAATGAGAATCGTACATATGCATGCACATTTTGTTTTTATAATTTTGCATTTTGTATTTCAACTTCGTTTTAATACACAATCAGAAACTGCCAAAGGCTCCATAGTGACTGAGTTGAAAAACAAATCATAAATAAATAATTGATTTTTATGACAAATTTCAAATTTAATTACAAAAGTTAAAAAATTTTCAACTATTTTATTGGAAATAAACTCAAGACTATGATCGCACAGAATTTTTTTTTTTTAATTTCATAGACAGAAAGGCGTCTAAACTGAAAAAATAGCGAATTTCCATTATTTTTGGCACTTGAAAAATATTTAGAAAAAACTTCATAGGAAGAGAATATAATTTCTTAGTTTTTCCTAAATCCATGTATACGCTGGTCTCCTTTCGCAATGTACTTCTTGGTGGCGTAACATAAAATATTTTACTTTTTGTAGTTAAATTACCATCATCAATGCAACATCATCATTTCGTTGCTTTACAATTTATGATCAACATATTTGTACTCTACCATTGGGAAAAGGAAATTGTTTTACTTTTGTTGTTATTGGTTTCCTGCAAAAGAAAAACAGAAAACATGCTTGTGCCGGCACTTATTTGTTCTTCCGCTAAACTTGTAATAAAATAAACTGCAACGTGATTTGCGGTTTTCTTGCCGCTGAGTCTTTAAATATCTATTCTCTAATTATTGCGAAAAGATAAAGCAGACATACTTAGAGTACAAATGAATGTGCAGAATTTCAACAGATTTCAGTTTTAGAATTTAATTTTGTATGCTGCACAATTTTGTCACTTACAAATAGAGTAAAACTAAGGCATGCACATAAAATACTAATAATTCCTTGCATTTGCTTAGGGTGGGTGTGTGCGTCCGGACGGTTTGCTTATACGTATGCTTGTATTAGTTTTGCAGTTTGTTAAACTAAATATTTTACGAAACTTTATTTTATTTTCGAAAAAGTTAATAGCTTTCAAGCTATTACGCAGCAACATGAACTTTTGTTGAAACTTTTCAAAACACAAACATACAAACATTAATTCCAAATCCAAAATTACTTTTCAAATAAGACCACTTTATCCAGAAAACAGCACAACAGAACGAGAAAAATATTTTAAAGGAAATATTTAAAAGTTTTAGGGATAAAATTGAACGGCATAGAAATTTTCATAAAGAAATTTCTGAATTTAAAAAATATCAAAAAAAAACAAGCGTGCCATTTCATCTGACTAAGGCATCACGAACTCACTTACGAACTCCAAGGTAGCAGTCACCTAAAACAATGTATGTAACTGATATAAATTTAGCATTTGCGTGGCAAACGAAAATAGTTCTAAAAGCTGCTGGGATTAAACAGGTGGCCTTGCCTGTCTAGATTTTTTTTTATATGTCCACAAAACCACTTTATAATACGACTTTGCAGGAATATTTACTTCGGAAAGAAAATGTCCAGTATCACACATAGAGCCAGGGGCCATTAGTGTGCTTCATCCAATTCCTTAGATTTCTAGTCAATCGTTAAAATTGTTCTTATATTAATTTTTCGTCCTTTACCTTAACTTCCAACTAGATACTCCCTCTTATTATATGAACTGTTTTTCGACATCACGTTAGAATAAAGTTATTATTTCTAAACTATTCGAAAGCTTTTGAAATTTTCTAAACATGCGATTTCATACCTTCCACAAAAAAATTCTCAACAGTTTCCATGTTTAAAAATTTTATTAATTTTAAAACTGTTCAACTAACATTTATGTTTTCTACATTAAATGAAGCAATTAAGAAATATAAAAAAGCTAAAAACATATATTCGAAACGTTAATTAGGCTATAGAAATAACAAGGCATGCATCACTACCTTAAAATTTAATTAAATTTGTAATAGAAATTTATTATTATACGAGACTGCATTGCATAACGCATGTGGGGGACCGAAAAGCAAACCAATAAATACAAATTGATGCATAAAATTTCCAAATTATCAAATATCTTATTGCAGTTTAGAGAAAACATTTGTCTAACAAACAACTACTATGCCACCACAATCACACGGACATAATATAAAACCAACAATACAGAAAACTTGCCAAAACTACGAATGCCGGAGCTAAAGAAAGTTTTACTTTTTCCTCTCTAGATATTTTTATATAGAATTCTTTTGCAAGTACAGTTCTTTTATTTTTTCAGTATATTTCACACTTTTTAAAATCTAGCAACATTAAAAACCAAAGTCATTTCTAAAAATTCTTCCAAAATATATACAGCAGTTTTTGGTCGTTGTACACTATACTGCTGTACACGACTGCATCTGTAAAAAAAATTCCTTTCCATACTTCCCTCGTATATATAGTAACGAAGCCAATATTTGAAATATCTACAGGCTTGAGAATATTTCAAATTCAATTTAATGTGAAGATTTTAACAGTCCCATAACACAATAACAACTTTGGAAACTCATACGCTTTTATTTATTTATTTATTTATTTATATGGAATACCTGAATTGTCTGCCAAAATAAACTCATACAAATAATTGGAACAGTATTAAAACACCCACATACACAAATTATTGGATGTGTTGTATATGTGCACATTTATCTATTCACTCCTTTACTCAATCTCATCTCTCATTAAATGAATTTTCAATTGTTTCTTCGAATTTCAATTGTTTCTTTATGTCTACTCTGTCTTTCATGCATGAATAAGCAGTGGAGGAAGCAATAAAATATTGTTGTTGTATTTGTGCATTGTCTTCATTCGCTTTCAACTGTCATCAATGTAAGACATTTAATTAAATTGCAGACTTTGTTTCACAACCGGCCTTTGTCTAACAAACTCCTCTTCTTCGTTTCTTTGTTTTGTCTTTATCAATTTTAAAGGTTTTTCTGTTGTCAACACAACAAAATTTAATTTGAACACTGATATTTCTAACCACCAGCCAGCATAAAGAGAGCAGTCAGAAAGAAATATTAATTATGGATGTTTGTTCTTTTCTATTTGTGAGTTTATCTGTATATTTTAAGCTGCTGTACTGAATTTAATTTTAAATGATAACTTAATCAAGAGTATTTTTAAATATTAAATTGAATAGAATCGGACCTAATAGATCACAGATAGAAGCTACAGGGACAAGCTCCCAAGGGATATATTTGCTCTTTCATCTAAGTTTTGAAAGCTGGAGTCTAGCATCATTTTATAAAAAGATGATCTGCCCTTTCATGTTAATCAGCAGAAGAAATCTTGTAATATTAGAAGATAGTCACATGCCTCCCGACCAAACTAACTTTAAAAATCCATCTGTCTATTTCTTTTGATTTCGTTTGTATTTTATGAATTAGTATTCATCCTCTTAAATAATTTTATTTTTCTTTTACATAAATTTAACAAAAATATTAAATTAGCAACTTTCACTTCTTTCACTTTCACTTTATGTCAATAAGATATTTAATGCAGGCACTTTTAACCTTATCCTCTTATACAATGTTTGCTCTTGATAATAATTATCATCAAGATTAGTTCCGCTGAATATAATATGGTAAAAGCTTCTAATGATTAATTTCTTTTTATTATTTCTAGCCGCACATCACAACAAAATATACACACATACGAGTATGTACATTCCACCTTACAACTACATACAGCGATAGTTACACTAACAATTTTTGTAACAAGTGCAACACATTTGTTGTATAGAAACACTTAAAAAAAGAGATAGTATTCTATATATAGTAAACAAGAGTGCCATACTGGCTCCTAAAACTATGCAGTAGAAACTTAAAAGCTACGCTATATAAATGAAACAAGTACGTAAGTACTTGCTTTAGTGTGTGTGTGTGTGTAAGGCGTATTATTGTCGTCACAATAATTTGAAAGGATAGACGTCGAGTACGAATATGTGAGTGCATGCAGCAACATGAAGAAACTTGCTTTTATACAATGCCTTAAAAAATGCGAAAATCAGGTCGCACAAAAGTGTCACTAGAGACTGGTTGTTAATAATAAGATAACTTGTCAAAACTTGAATGAGTATGTGTATGAATGTGTGTGTGTGTGCATATACTGTTCTTTGTTGACATGCTTACTTTTCCTGCAGTCTTCTCTTATACAGTTTCTTGAATAAAATATTTTTAATGAAAATGAAATTAAAGTTGGCTTAAGAAGAAATTGCAATAAAATTAAAAAGGTTAAGCTTGTGCACGATAGAAATAAAATTTTTACAAGATTATGAATATAATTTTTATTCGTAGCGAACAGTTCAATATAAAACATAGGCTAAATATTTTTTCTGTTTCCTTTAGTCAACAGGAAATGAAAATAGTACAAAAAAAAATAAAACAATACAAACATGGGAAACCAACATTATTTCACTGCCTGTTCACGTACAAAACAAACAAAGTTAGGCTTACCATCTGACAATAGTGATGATATACGAGTATGAGATTCTAAGCTGAATTGTTGCTTCAATTTATAAAACAATAAAAATGAAAGTAGAATGCAAAATAAGAGGAAAGAAAAACATAAAAAGCCACAATACAAATTGTACAAACCACAGAAAAGGGAAAAAGTTTAAGAAAAAAACAATGAAAAATATGAAACTGAAAACCAAACAAATGATTGTCGGCTGGGGGACGTATAACAGCAAGTGTTTCTTTTAGGGTTTTAAGGAAATCATTTCTTTGTTTTATTGTAGCAACCATGATGATGATAATAAAGAAAAAAGTGAAAAGAATAATAATATAAATGGTAAAAGAGAAAATTCAAAATACCGAAAGAAACTTAAAATAATGGAAACGAGACTTTTTTCACTAGAAAAAATTTTTAAATGCCGCACCGAATCTTAACTGCAAAAAAGACATAAGCTGCACAAACAAGAAGACTTTCATTAATTATATTTGATTTGGGATAAATTGAATGACTCATATAAGGAGGCAAAAAGAACAAAAAAATAAACAATTTGGCACAATTTCGTTGTGGCATTTCCAACAAACTGCACAAAGTTGTGGTTAACCATTCGCCAACACTCTGCACTAAACATGAAAATTCTTGAGAAGAAAAT
This sequence comes from Lypha dubia, assembly GCA_947311025.1. Taxonomy (NCBI): domain Eukaryota; kingdom Metazoa; phylum Arthropoda; class Insecta; order Diptera; family Tachinidae; genus Lypha; species Lypha dubia. Next base: position 125,421,746 of record OX371261.1, on the reverse strand, counting down.
AACGAGAAAATTTAAATATAGGAAACAGTAGTGGAAAACGAGGAATAAATTTACGAAAATAAAAATATATACAAAATATTTCTTATCCTGCTCAGGAGGAATTTTATCTTACTAAAAATTTTCACATTAAACTTTAACACTAATTTAACAATCAAATTATATTATGCTAATGTCGTCTGACAATTTCAAAAACTAAATATACCTTTAAGGATAAAAAACAAATGTTGGCTAAAACTACGTCTAGCAGCAACAAAATTATTCATGGCATTTTAAACAGCACTTCAGCCTACAATAAAAAAAAACTAACAACGAAACACTAAAAATATTCACTTGTGGTGAGTGGTTGCTTAAACGAATTACGAATGGATTTTTGTTCATAAATAATTTAACAAAAAGATTGAAAAACTGCAAAAAAAATTAAAGAACTTGAGAGTGAAAAAGAGCAGATAAACTCAAAACTTTACCAACACTTTCATTAAGTGTTTTTCCAAAAAAAAAAAAAAAAACAACACCATAAAAAAATAAACACTTTGAAAATACTTGTTGTGGCTGAATACCTGGTTTTAGTTTAAAAATTTTTAAATAATTTAAAATATTTTTATGTATTTAAAAAAATCATACCAGAATCTAATAAACAACAAATCAAAAGGACTCAACATAAAAAGACACACATTAAACAGAAAACTTCAAACAAACTACTCACACACATCTTGTGTGACTCCTTTTTATGTCTGCTATAACAAAGACAATACTTAACGATAAAAATGTTTGTTTAGAAAATAGTTTAAATCGATTAAGATATTGAAAGAGAAGAAATAAACCATCTGATAGTTGTCATAGTCATCATACAGCGTACAAATAATACAACACAACGTTTACAACATACTTCTCTAGTGTTTGAAAAAGTTTATCCGATCATGTGTGCACACGTACTATCAAATAAAGACTTTTGTTGTTGTTGTTGTTGTTGCTAGCGTAAACTTTTCAAGTACTAAAGTATGTATGCCGTATATGTTCCCAAGTATTTCACGTACTGTAACTACACCGGGAAAAAAAGTATATTTAAAATACAAAACCGAAAATAGTTAATTTGATACAAAAATATATTGAATCAATCATATAATTTCCAGTTTGACCCAGCAAATTTAATTTAAAAAACTATTCGGTTGTAAAACAAATTATATTAACGCCAATAAGATTAAATATTTTTATTTATTTGTTGTCCTTCTACACAATAATTCGTTCGGTGTATCCACATGCTCCAACTTGAGATGATGATTGTGATTTCATGCCAAGAAAATATCAGAAATACTTTAAAATAAAGAAAATAGGAAAATCAAACATCTACAAATTTTATATGAAAAAACAGGAAGTGAAAAATTAAGGTGGATTTATACGATGAGCTTTTTCATAAGATTTTTCGCTTCCCAATCCTCTTTTCATTTGTTTAACCAAAGCAGGTAAAAAAAATAAAAGCACCGAATTGATAAATATTCTGTGATTTTCAAACCTCATGGAATTCTTAACACCTTGTGAAGTTAAGTTAAATGCAAGCTCGTAAATTTAATATCAGAAAAAAGACTATTACCCCTCTTGTCACCAAAAAGCACAGCTCCAAGGTGTGGTTAGTCACCAAGATGCATAAACGTGCCCCTGGGGGAGTACTTAACCATTTTAAGTTTTCTCAGTTAGTGTATTCTAAAAGAAACTGCAACATGACTAAAAGTTTCCAGACCAAAAAAAGAAACAGATCTTTAAAACCAAAAACGATCAAAATTTTGTACGAAAAAAAATATTCTCAAAACAAAACTAAGCAAAGATCAAAAAGAGCGAAAGCTGAATACGTCATAAAATTTGAATAAATTAAAAACGAAAGTACGATATCAAACGTAAAAAACACTAAAAAATATGCGAAGCGAAAAAATTCTAAAAAAGTCAAAATAAAAAAGAACACAATAAAAGCAAACACGGAAAGAGCGGAAAAATACACAAAACGTAAACAATCAAAGAAAAGGAATAATTCGTCAAGATGAAAAAAAAGAAGATTTTGACTAAAACCAAAAACCTCGCCCAAACTAAAAAGTATGAATAAATAATTGATTTATTACGAAAATATTTTAATTCTGTCCCAATGTGCAAAGGTACAAACAAGTTATTTAGATACACACCAACATCACAAAAAATCTATTCATTCTTAAAGAGGCAAGAAAATATAAATATTTGCTTTTAAAGCAGGTCATACAAATAAATGTTATTCAGGCATACACATTCGTATATCGCATTCTAGCTTTGACTGGAAGGGTGTGTGTGTGTACACGTAAGTGGAACTTTGTCCAGTAAAAGTATTTTCTAAACAAATAAATCTCAACGATGTAAAAAAAAACTTTAGAGTTTATATATATATATATATATATATATATATATATATTTTTTTTTTTGTGAACAATTACACTGTACAACACAAAATATAAAAATACTAAGATTTTAAGGACTCATACTGGTAGCACGCATCAGACAAAGTTAACTATGTATCATCGCATTCATTTTGAGAGGATAAAAATTTACTAGCATTTTGCTCATTGCTGTAGAACTTAGGAATTTTGTAATCGGTAAGTTTGGGGTATAAAATTAAACGAAATATTGAAGTTTTAAAAGTTATCAAATCTCTTTCTCGAAGTGTTTTACAACCAAGTGCTCAATACAAGTTCTACCTTAAATATATGTCTCTTATCGCCGTTAACTACAATAATGTGAAAAAGGACAGGATAGTTGTCAGTTTTGTTTATGTTGCATGGTGTCGTCTGGAATGAACACACTTACAATTTTTTTTGTTAATTTAAATCATTTCATTCGAGTATAAAATTATAAAACATTTATATCATTATTTTCTATTATTCTATCATTTAAATAATGAATAGAAAAGTTTTTGAAAAAAATATTAAATGTTTTTAGTTAAAAAGTTAAATTAAATTCCACATTTGTATTGTTAACAATAACAAAAAGTTTCAATGGTCAGGCATACATACAAAACGAAGGAATCAAAGTAAACAAATAAATAAAATTTAATTTTATATTGTTGATAATGATATTTTCAATTTTTAAGCTAATAATTTTATATTGTTTTTTTTTAACAAACCCTCAATCAGTAGATCATTTACCATGTTTGAAAGTTTTTACAGTCGTATTCTTGTAGACAAACTCTCAAACAAGAAATGAGAATTATTGTTGTTTTACTTTCGCTTTAAGTTGCCGGAATATGGCCTTGACATCGCAAAAGTTTCATAATCATCCCACAAAATTTAGTTTGTAAGATTTGTTCGCTCAAAACTGGTCAAAGGAATTTTCTTATTTCTGGGATCGGGATGTGTAGCCTACTGCCCCCAAAAAACGTGTAACAGCATACATACATATATTATGATCAAGTTGAGTTTGAAGACAAAAAAAGGGTTCGGATCAGACTTCGTAATGAACACAATTTTCTATCATAAGCCATGGATTATTAGAAGTTGTGAGAATCGCCTAGTAGGCATTACTGCAACGCCACTTACAATGAACAGAACTACATATTCTATATCGCTGGAACTGTATTCCAGCCTAGTTTCCATATATCTGTAAATAAATTTTAATTTTAAAAAAATTGGCGTTTCGTTTTCGCTAATGATTTTTTTTTCTTTTTTTTTTTATATTAACGAGTTTTGTAAAATAAATTCTATACAAAATTTTATTTGTTTTATATATATTTGAGCTTTAAGCATTTAATTTTTATCACAATCATTTCTTTTTAATATTTTCAATATTTTATTTACTCCATCAAATATTATCTTCATTGAAATTTTAATTTTTCATTAAATATTTGTCCAATTGAAAAATATCGTATGCCACAACAGTTTGGTTTTGAATTTCTTTTATTAAAGCAAAAAAAAATCAAAAACAAGAAAAATTATAATAAAAAACATTCTCCATATAAAATTAAGTGGCCTGATTATACGGACGCCTTATTGACGCGTCACAATGGCGGCTTTTAAACATCCAGTTTGGCAGAATACTCTCATATATTCCTTTTGTGTTTTTATGTATTTTCTTTGCCATACAAATAAAGAAAAGCAAAAGAATAATTTCCAAAAATATCCTTGGCCTTTTAGACAAAAACAAAACTAAGCACCGTCACATTTCATAAAGAACTGTGCTTTTTTCCAAAATAAAAATAAACAAATTAAATTATATTCGAATATTTGCCATGTGTAACTTAAAAGTTATTTAATAGCAAATAACAACGTTTCTATTGTTTAAATTTTTTTATCCTATTTTGCAATTTTAATATTGAAAAATAAAGTTTTGAGTTATTTTTCTGTCAAAATCAAAGGCCATTATCCTTTAAAACTCAAAAGACATTTAAAAAAACATGTAAAATTGTAAAAACTTTTTTTAGTGTTATTCGTAGTAAAAGCTTTAAACACTTAATTACGAAAAAAAAAACAATTTTATTTTTTGAGGGAACAAAGAGCAGCAGTTAGCGAATAAAGGCCGTAGTTGCTTAAATGTCTGTGGAGAATTGATGATGAGAAGAGTTTAAGAAAATAAATAATAGATGGCAGGATCGCCATGTGGAGGATTTATGATGTGAAGAGTTTAAGAAAATAAATAATACTGCCGGCGCTTAAAAACGCCACTGGCTAGTGTTTATCTAAGGCAGATTAAATGCCTGTATTTAAAATAAAATATGAGCCGATTTGAGGCTGAGTTAAGAGTGGTGCCGATTCAAGGCAAAGTATAGATTGTAATTGTAAAAATCTTTGTTCCATACAAAAATAAAGAGAAAAAATTATAAAATTTATAATTTTCAACGTAGGCACAGTGGAAGTGAATCAAAATTTTATCAATATTTCGATTACTAAAAATAATTTATAATTTATCTTTATAAGTTTTGAAAAGCACAAACCTGCGTAGCAATAAACCATCCTGTTTAGCAATATATCAGGTCACTTAGAAACAAGCTTTCTATTTATTAAGTTTGAAAAAAGCTTTTTTAGCAACTAGCTTCCTATTAAGCTTTTTAATAACATTTTCTAACTTTCTAACGCGACCAATAATCCAAGCTAGATTTTTATCCATTTACTTTTCCAGTTACACAGCAGAACAGAAAAACTTTGATTAAGGACATCACAGTAATGTTGCAGAGAACATCAATTTGAACTTCATGCCTAATTTTTTAAAAAGCATATTTCATTTTCATCATTCACACATGAATTAAGTTGGCATTTGTTGTTCTTTGTACAATTTTACGAAATACAAATCCTTTAATGGCATACGTACGGTTTTTTTGCCCCTTTCATGTAAAAGAAAAACAAATATATAATCTGCTTTAGGACACCATTTCATAAATAGCTGGTGGCAGCTTAGTGCCTTTGGTGTTTTTTTTTTTTTTTTTGTTACAACAATAACTATCAACAGTCAGTTTGCCAGCAGCTTATTTAAATACGATGTCATACGTGTAAGTTCAGGTAAATAAAATTTGGCCATAGGATACGGAAAAATTTTCTTTATGAAAAGTCGTCTAAAGAATAAAAACAAAAAAATTTTAAAAAATATGTTACAAAAAACGTGATGATTTTTTAGGGGATTTTGTATTCATGTTTCTGTGGTTTTTTATTTGAAAAAAAATCAAAACTGAAAGTAAATGTATGTATGTCTTTATTACCACCGACCCACAGACTACTTTTTTTATATAGAAATTTAAGTGCTTTTTTGATAATTTTTTACACAGGACTTTTTTTCTTTGTTTCGTGTTAAACTGGAGTTTTTCATCTTTTTTATATATATATTTTTTTTTTTGTTACAGAAAGTAACATTTTAGCAGAGGAAAAGTTAATGTAGCTGTTTTCTATGCAAATTAATGTCGGTATTTGTATGTGCGAGTATGTGTATGAGTATGTGTTAATAACAAAACTTTCTAAAAATTATATGTTCTTGCAACGTGCTTGTGTAACAAAACATCACCACTTACAAACACATTTACGAAATATATTTTGGTATTTATTCATTTATAAACTTTCTCTCACGTTTATAGTAAAATTCATGTGATCTTACATTCATACACCTTAAATTTGATTTTATATATAAAAGATTTATGCAAATTCTATAAAAAAAATTGTTTGAGAAAAGTAATTTTTTCTAAGATTAAAAAAATCAAGTAAACTACTAATTTTTGTTTAAGAAAATTTGCAGTCAACTTTTATAAATTGACATTTTCATGAGACCCTATTTGTTTAACTTAATTTGTGGTCTTTCTATGATTATGCAAATTAAGTTTATACGGGTATATATTCTACTAGCATACATCAAGTCTTTAATTTTCTTTATTTGGGTTTATAACAGTCGTCGTATGAATACAAAATATTATATTTTATATTCACAAAAATTAAAAAAAAAAACGTAGCTTATGTTAATCTATATGTAAATAAATAATTCTCTTACACATACACAGTTGCTTGCAAATGCCATGCACAATATAATGAAAGCGAAGAAAAACAATTTATTTAGAAAATTTTTAAGAAGTTTTTCATAACAATAAAAACAGTAAGCGAATTACTTTTTAAACTTTTTAACAAATAACAAATACAAAAAGGCTAAATAAAGTTCCTGTAATTAAAATTCAAAAAAAATTTCCCTGTAACTTACATCTCCTTCAAAACTCTCACTTTAGTTCTGCTAAAAAATTAATCTAGTTCTATAGTTTTAACCAAAACTTTTAAGTTCTTTAGAAGAGCATTTTGTTCACATGTAAGACATAAATTTAAGTGTTGAACATATTTCTGCCAAACCCTTGCAGACAACAAACCAGTCCTTTGCAGTACACAAAACTCAAAAGTTAATATAAACCGGAAAAGTAAAAGTAAATTTAGCACCAAGTAACCACAAGTTTACACCTGCAAATAAAAACTAAATATTTGTGCTTTAAAACTTGTTTTTGGAAAAAAATAAATAAACATTTCACAATATAAATCCCCATTAGAACTGCTTTAGATAAAATAGAAGAAAAAAATTCCAAAAAATAGAAGAAAAAAATCCAAAAGAAAAACTCAAATCATGAAATCCTGCAACATTGTCAACATCATTGTACACTCCATCACTGTTTATATCACATGCTGCAAAATAGTATTTGAGGTTCGCAAACCGCAACAAGTATAAAAATATTTTTAAAAAAGAAAAATTTAATAGCTTATGTGGATGTTTTGAAATAGAAAAAACGTATTTTATTTTATAACATGATGTTTAACTGCAACAATTACAAGACTTTTTCAAAAACACAAATACACACACACATATTTACAAACAGCAACAAAGCCTTAAACATTAAAACAGAACCATTATATTCAAGCAACGAGTAGAAAATATGTATGCTGCAGATTTTAAACCAACCATATCTAATAGTTGCTGGGGTATTTCATATTGTTTGTATGAAAAAAATAATGAATTGAAATTTCAAAATTTTGAAAATATTTCACTTTTACTATGAAAATTTAGTGCATGACAGGACCCAAATGATTAAATTTTAAAGCAAAAACTTCTATCGAAATAACGTGCAGGAGAACAAAACTTGAATAGATTTAAAACAATTTTTGTTAAATTTATTCGCACAAAAACACAAATGTGAAAATACGGCCAAGTTCCTATCCAAAATATTTTGGCCGTAAAAAGTACATACTGAGATCAATATAAGGACCAAGTTCTTGATAGGTACAATTCCACCTCATTTCAAGGCAACATGTAAGCTTGGCAATATTTTTCGAAGAATTCTCTCCCATATTAGAAAGGCAAATAATTTTGCCAAGCTTACAGGTTGCCTAGAAATGAGATAGAATTGTACCTATCAAGAACTTGGTCCTTATTTTATCTCAGTACTTTTTACGGCCGAAATTTTTTGGATAGGAACTTGGCCTTATTTTCACATTGATGTTTTTGTGCGGATCTCACTTCTTTTTTCTAAGTTGTTTTTGTATAAATATTTATATGTATTGCTTATCTGGGCCTACCTGTGAACTAAATTTCAGTTTTCTATCTATACTGGAAGTGCCCTATACAAAGAAGGGGCACCATAGTCGCCCCAGATGAAAAGTACCCGTTAAAAATTATTTTCTTTAATTTCTCATCAGGACCACCTACCTGTGCACGAAATTTCAGTTTTCTATCTATACTGGAAGTGCCCTATACAAAGAAGGGGCACCATAGTCGCCCCAGATGAAAAGTGCCCGTTAAAAATTATTTTCTTTAATTTCTCATCAGGACCTTCCTGTGTACCAAATTTCAGCTTTCTAGCTGTACTGGAAGTGCCCCATACAAAGAAGGGGAACCATAGTCCCCCCGGGTGGGAAGTGCCCGTTTTCAGATTTTTCTGGATAATTTCTACCTGCATACCGAGTTTCAGCTCTCTAGCTATACTGGAAATGCCCAATAATATTGATGAGTGAGTGAGTGAATATGTTCTAAAATATGGACTTTTCACACCTTAATATCTCGGGAAGCCTTTACGGTAGAAATTTAACCAGTGAGGTCATCTCTGGAGGGAGACCTTTTGTCTTAAGTTGCATTATATTATGATCAAGAGGAGCAAAGTTATGAGGGGGTAAAAACAGCTCGAATGGTTTCGTGTAAATATACACACTGTGTGGCCGAACTTGGAATCTTTTCTAAAATTCATTTACCTTCTTTGAAAAATCACTTCCAAAACAGCATGTGGTTAAAATTTTTTGTTTTTGTATACAATATTTTATATGAGAATTACTGAGCAAAATAGTTAGTACACAAACCTAATAGCTTGTGCAGACACCCAAAACAGATGAACGCACACCGTACAACTGTTCACCAGTAACTATAGAGAGCAAAAAAGAGCAGATGTATGTATTAATTTTCGTAGTTCCCGTATTTAAGAAGACTCGAAAATAAGTCTCAGATGAAAATTTCTAAGCAGCCCTGTAAAAAGATTTGTTTGTGCCCTTTTCCTGAGGCTATCATCAAGCTCGTTGTTGTTGTTGTTGTTGTCGCACAGTCTTATTACAATTCCAAAACTTCGACCAAAATTTAATCGACAGAGAAAAATAACTTTGAACAGTTTTAATCAAATCATGATGACGACAAAATCTATTAAAACATAATTTGGAATATTTTAAAGCAAAAACTTGGGTAACATTTTTATATATTTCCTTTCTAATCATTTTAAAGCTCTACGTACTCGTATAACTTAAAGCATTGTGCTATTGTTTTTGTTTTTTTACAAAACAACATCTTACAAAATTATATATTCTTTCAACGCATGTTGGTTTTGTATCTTATTTATTTTTTCGTCAGTTACAATAAATCTTCCTTCAAAAATTTAATTACATTTTAAGGTTATGTAAGCGACAACGTGGCAGCTTGTTAAGAAAAAGTAAAATTTAAGTAATTAGTTTGTTTCTTTTTTTGTTGTAATAATACTAGGTAAAGAATTTTCGATGTTAACAATTTCCCTCTTTAATGTTTAGGAAAACCACACACTTCAAAAACTTTTTCAGACGCAGGTGAAAATTCATTTCTATTCCACTATATGCTACAGCTCACCCCTTTCTCCCAACCCTTTCACAATCAAACCTACTGCGCTTAATTGTCTTTAAAAAACTTTCAGACATTTAAGCAAAAGTCTAAAAGTTTTTTTTTTTTCTGTTTTGAGTTTAAGCCAACTAACCCTGAAGGCTCCAGGCGATTAGCTACGCATTGCAAAATGCTTAATTTTTCTCTGCACCAGCGATCTAAGCTGGGGCAAATAACAAAAGCACTATAATACAGTGGGACTAACTGGTTATAAAACAATTGGCAGCCATAAAAGTAAAATAAAACAATTGTCTAAGAATGAAAAGCATTCCAATTAAAACTAATTGTATACATCGTTAGTAAAACTTCCGCACATGAAAACTATTGGTTGGATATTTTTTACATATTTTCAGGAGGTATTTAAGAAAAAGGAAAAAAAGGAAAAAGCGAAAGTACGGAATTTAATTAAATTAAACTAATACTGAAAACTTAAAAACACCATTTCTGGTTTATAATATTTTTAACACAATAAATTATGCATTTGAATTTTCGGTCCAGCCCACGGTACATTGCAAGCAAAAATGTTTAAGGCAATAATTAAGGAAACAAAGAAATTAAAATCAATTTAATTTAAAAAAAAAATATATTTTGGTTCAGTCACGAAAATTACACATTAAAATTCAAATTTTGCAATTTCCGAATAATTTCAACATTTTAGCCAAAAAACTCAATTTTTAAGACATTAAAAAGAGTGTTTTTTTTTCTATGAGAAAACAATAGTTTTTCAGAGATTTAACTTTTCCATCATTTTAAGTATTTTATAGAAATAGTTAGTAGACATTTCCATTTGCTGAAATTTACATTGTATTGAAAGAAAATAATAAGAAAAAAACCCCAACCAATATTGAAAGTACTCATAATGCACATCAAAAAAGAACTAACTGTTACAAGTAAAAATCAAGTAAAAAGCAGACAAAAGAGAATGGCCAACAAAGTGAAAATGTTTTGGTAAAATAAAATAAACTTTGAAAAAATGTTAACCAATCACCTGTGCTCTTGAATTGTCCCCAATAATTGGCCCTAAATAAAAATAAATGAAGAAATGTAGAATTTCTATTCTATTTTTATAAAAATTCAAAATGAAATCAGCAAGAATATATTTATTATATAATCATTTTTAATGTTCAACATGTGTTCAGCTAAGTCATGTGGAAAAATTTTCCACACATAAGCCACGTATTTTCCTCTTGGTTTTTTTTTTTCTAAACCATCAGTCTGCCGTTATTTGTTTAGCAAATTAAGCAGGCAATAAGCCAACCATACAACCGAACCAATAATAATATTTTTTTTACTCATCTTTACAAACAACCATAATCTTCTTTTTACGGATATTTACGTTCAACTCAATTGCTAAATAAATATTGGTTTATTTACAAGTGGCAGGAAGAGAGTAATACACACACACTCATACACAACGAAGATAAAAAGAGAATTTAAACATTAATATGCATGCATGTGTGTATGTGTGCATGTGCCACAGACTGAGTATTTATTTGTTGCTTCAAAACAAATGTTTTTCTAATATACTTTCAATTTAAAATTAAGCATTTATGTTTTAATAATAATAAAATGTTTCCTTGCAGTGTCCTTTTACTTGACTTAACGCTTAAGAGAAGAAAATGATTAATAAACATTTTAAATGCAGGAAAAAATTTATATATAAAATTTTATAAAATGTTTTTTAATATACCGATTAAAGGTCTGCTAAACGAAAGCTTTGCCATACCATTTTTTTGTGTCACATTTTGGTAAAATAAAAATACATATATGTATGGTTTTGTTGAATTAAGGTTGTTCTTGACCACCTTCTCCATAATTTAATTTTCATATATTTAGAGTAACAAACATATATTAAAGATGTTGTCAACATACTGCTTAACATAATACCAGCGAAAAATACCTCATCTAATGCGAACTGATGCCAACCCTCTTGCCTACAATCATTTATAATGAGTTTATAAAATCAAAAAAAAATATTTCTGTTGTAACCACTTGAAATATGATTCAAACAAATGTTGCTCCAGGCACCATTCACATTCATCAAAAATAGGAATATAAAAATAATATTCAACATTTATTTAAATGCCGCAAAATGACAAATTGGCATTTATTATAACAGCATTTTGTTGTTTTTGCTTTCATTTAGCCAATATACATAAATACTATTCATAGTAACATAAGCAATTTATTAGAAACAACACCAAGAGACATAAAAATAAATTACGTTTGAGAATTACAATGAAACAGAAGGGAAAAAGCTTTAAATTGCTTTGATTTTTGCAGAGAATTACTACAATAAAACTTCATAAAAAGTCAAAAAGTTTTTATTTTAAATCTCGGTTTTTAGTTCACAACAAATTGTGTTGTTTAACCAAAATTCTTCCAAGGCACCCAGAGAATTTGAAAAATGTAATCAAACCTTAAACAAATTCTAGTTATAATAAAAATAATTCTATATGTTTAGTTTAAAATAAAATGCTGATAATGGCTTTTAACGCTCTAAAGATTTGCACGAAAACAACTTTTTTTAGATAATTCCTTCGCGCTCTTGTTTGGCAAAAGTTTTTGCTGATTTTTCAGATTTATAAATGTGTTAAGGACTTACAAGAATTTATGCAAATGACAATTTTATTTTTACAGATATGAACGTGTTGTCAATTTCTAACAAACATTAATTTATTTGAGGATTTAAAACTCAGCAACTAACAACTGTGTTCGAGTTAAGCAAATTTAAATTCATTAGAGTATACTCAATATTTCCGTTGTAAGGAAATATTGCTCATACGTTATATTCGTAGTAGCCGTATTTTCGAAATGAAAGTCTAGTTTTATTCAATCTATGAAAATTAATTTTTAATTTCAATTGCATTTTACTACACTCAAACTGACCCCTTATGCGTATGATTAATAATTATGAAGGTAACTGTGTTAAGACCGCCTACATACGATTAATAATCATACGCCTACTAGTCTAATTTGTATGCCATTAAATTCAGATTTTTTTTTTCCTTGTATTGAAGATACACAAGAGTAGTATTTAAAGTTTGTGGTTACTAACCACGTAACGTACGTGTATGAGTAAATTTCATTATAATAAATCAAGTATAGTTTAAACAGTACAGTGCAACACCACTGAAAAATAATTCTAAAGTTGATTCTAGTAGAGGCCAAAACATGTATCGCACTACTGGTACACGTGTAAAACTTTGAATGATTTATATCATTCCAGCTAAGTTTGGAACTTTGTTGTCCTTAAAGATTAATAGTAGACTTTTATGATAAATATTTCTGTAGAACATTTAAGAGCGCTAGATATCTCTTTAAAGATATTCTTGCAAAGAAAAATAATAGGTTTAGTATGTTCTTCATCTTATGCATATTCACTGTATGAATTTGCAGAAGTTTTAACTGCGTATAAAATTAAACTTAGAAGTAAACTTTCAAGACATCGGAATACTTTTATATATTGTTCGTACCCTCTATCACAATCAGTTGCTAAAATGTTGTTATTTTAAGGAAAAAAATGCAGATATGATGCACAGTGTATCTTAAATATACTAAAAATATTTATCAGCCTTCTTTAAACAAGTAGATGTCAATTAAATCCAATAAGAAATACAACAAAAAAATTATGCTGACAACAAAATTTTACAGTCATATTGAATCAAAGAAAATATGTTTTGCCATTTAAATATATAATTGCCAATTTAAAATAGTTAAAATAACTACAAATAAAGCAATAAATATTTATGGTATTCAAAATTAATTGACTGTAAAATTATATGTGTCGAAATTATTTACAAACTTGAAGATGCCAATTCAATTGGTCAGTTAGGATTAATTAAAAATAATTGAGAGTGAAAAATAAAAACATACTAATATTGATTTAAATAAATTAAGGAAAATTAATTAAAGTATTTAAATATTTAAGCATAGTAGAATTACGGTACGAATTGATTTCACTGAAAGTAAATATTCTCTTGCATATGGATCATGTGGTAATAAAATTTTTAGACTGAGGTCAAGTACTATCAGCTGCCAGTACCACCTTAACTTTTTAATTCTCATATCCTTTTAAGGTGCCCAAAAACTTGGCACAATGTTTATATTCTTTTAAATGTTTTAGTTTTTACTAATTTTCTCCTCGTGATTCAGTTATTAACAAATATATTTTTACAAGCTCAAAATTGTTTATATTACCATTTAATTGGTTCTATTAGATCTACACAACAATTCAAATAATCACATATTGGCTGAAATTAAAAGCAAAAGCTGCTTACTTTATGTCTCTTCCGTTTCCGTTTATTCTTTTCATGTTTTGTATGAAAGAGCTAACAGACACATTTATTTTATTATTTTGCACTTTTCATAATAAAGTTGTCTCTACTTAGAAACACATAAACATTAACTTTTATTTTTATTTTCCTTTTAGTGTCTTGTAATAACGCTCCTTAACTGGAGCCATACAAAATGTTTTTCACGTTATTGAAAAAAGAAATTCGAACCAGTTTTCTTACAATCATCAATTTCATGCCGATACCGAGATGCTTATGCTACAAATAAGACATTTATTCTTATGACTACTGTTGATAAGAGTTTGTGTGTGTTAGAATTTTTTTTTTATTGCTTGTCTTGTCTTGTTGCAATGCCGCACACATAATTGTAAATACTGTTATTGGCCCCAATAGATGCAAGCAAACGTATCAGTATTAGTTACACAACACACAATACAAATACAATGAAGTCGGTCCATCAAATATATGAACACCTCTTGTTCACACAAACAAATATGTCTAAATACATACTTTCACATTGTTGTACATTGAGTCCATTTAGAGGCCGGCGAGAGCACACAAGGAACATGAAAATGTTAATTAATTGATGAAATTAACTTAATTAAATTGATACAGAAAACTCATGTTAACTACAAGTATGAGTTCAATATTGGCCACAACTTCATGATTGTCTTTTCCATCAAGTTCTTTATTAAAATATAACTGAAGTGTACAGTGCTGTTAGATTGAAATCAAGTGGTGTAATATTATTTCAAAGCAATTTTTTTAATTATATAAAAATTTAAAGAAGATATAAAATTATCCTTCCACGCATTACTTCCTTAGTCAAATTAATTCCAATTGAGGAAGTCATTAATAATTAACTATAAAGCAGAATATGACTGCAACTTATCCAATGATAAGTTTAAAATTCAGTATTTATTTAAAATTAATGCTTAAATATCATGTAAAAATATTAAATTATTTTCTAAAAAAATTAAATTTCACAAAAGCATGGTAAGGATGAGAGTTTTAAATTATTACGAAATTCATGACAGGTGTCTTCGACAGTACTGGTGTTTATTTTCGATGCTAAAATTTTGATTTCCATGAAATATATTTCTTAACTTTAAGAATTTGATGAGGTGAACATAAGCTTACAGGTTGCCTAGAAATGAGATGGAATTGTACCTATCAAGAACTTGGTCCTTATTTTATCTCAGTACTTTTTACGGCCGAAATATTTTGGATAGGAACTTGGCCTTATTTTCACATTTATATTTTTGTGCAGATCTCACTTCTTTTTTCTAAGTTGTTTTTGTACAAATATCTATATGTATTGCTTACCTACCTGTGTACCAAATTTCAGTTTTCTAGCTATACGGGAAGTGCCCCATACAGAGAACGGCAACCCTTGTCCCCCCAGGTGAAAAGTGCCCGTTTAAAAATCACTTTCGTCAATTTCTCATCAGGACCTACCTGTGTACCAAATTTAAGCTTTCTAGATATACTGGAAGTGCCCCATACAAAGAAGGGGCACGCTATTCCTCCCGGGTGGAAAGTGCGCGTTTTCAGATTTTTCTGTATAACTTCTCACGAATACCTACCTGTGTACCGAGTTTCAGCTCTTTTGCTATACTGGAAGTGCCCAATAATATTGATGAGTGAGTGAGTCAGTGAGTGAGTCAGTGAGTGGATATGTACTAAACTATAGACTTTTCACACTTTAATATCTCGGGAAGCTTTTACGGTAGAACCTGTGAGGTCACCTCTGAGGGGAGACCTTATGTTTCAAGTTTCATAATATTATGATCAAGATGAGCTAAGTTATGAGTGGGTTAAAACAGCTCGAATGGTTTCGTGTAAATATACACACTGTGGCCGTACTTATGCTGTGCTTATTTCAAAGTAGCTACTTCCCAGACATATTTAGAATGTCATTTTGTTGAGGACAGAATTCATCAGCTTAATTTAAGTTTTAAAGAAAAACTTTTTAAAATTTAAGTTTTAAAGAAAAACTTTTTAAAATTACTGCGAATATTCAACAACGTTCATAAAATTTTTATACTTCTTTACTAAAAAAATGTATTATAAATTTGAATATCCTTCTCAAATGCCAAAGAAAATGTATCTTACCACCACTAAAATGAATTTTAACATCCATCTTTTAATCGATACTGTTAAAAAAAAAACTTAAATTAAATAAACTAACAAGCAGAAGTGTAATTTTGTGTTCGGCTAAGAGCAGACACAAGATAACTGTGGCCATTAAAAATTGATGTTGTTGTAGAAAAAAAACAGCAGCAACAACAACAAAAATGTTTCCCATTTTCAAATGTCAATTATCAAGTTGTGTCTGTCTATCTTTTAAGCATGCCTACTACATTTTGTTTGTCAATTATTGAAAACATCAGTTAACAACAACATTAAGAACAAATGTATTTTGCCTTGAAGAGCAGCGCAAAGCCTACGAAAAAAAAGGATACACGAAAACAATAAAAACAAAATCGAGAAATACAAAACGGGGGAAGAAAGTCATAAATTGACGTTAAAAATATAATGAAAAATCTAGATTGTTACTTTGTGAAAGGTAGAAAGATAATAAGATGTTTATGGCAGGAGTAAAAGATAATAAAGTTTTAATAAAATTAAAGTAAAAATATTTTGAAAAATTTAAAAAATCAATAATATTGTTGTTGCTTATACTCGAATTCCAAAAATCCATTTAATTTTGACACACATCTCGCATTACATTGATAAGGGTTTTTTGCACAGCAAACTTGACTGATAAAAGAACTCAAGGTAAAATACGAGTACATACATATATACAGAAATAAAATCTTGAAATATATAACTGATATGAAATCCTATTAACCTGGGCTCCAGTAAATGTTTATACGCAGTTTAATGTATTGAAGGTTACTTTTGCTTGTCATGTTTTATTATTAATAACCTTTTCCGTTGCCTTAAAAATACAATATTAAAATATTAAAAAGATTTATGAGTTTATCGTACATCTATGGTTAAAATGTGTATTGAACGTTACTTAGTTTTTTAAATTTTGCAAAAAAAAATTCTTGTGAATTGTAGTGAATGGAACTGTTTTTCTTTAAACTCAATGAAGAAGGTTAGGTTAGGTTAGCAAGGGTAGTGTGAAATACACATCCATTCGGAGACCCAATTGGATCCATTGTGATTCCCTTCATTTAAAATTTATTGACTAATTAGTCTCGCTACTGCCCAAGGAGAAACAAAGAGCCGTTGACATCCATCTTTCACCCATTTAATTCCGATGATAAAGCCCCTGATATCCTCAAGTTTACACTTCGTGGTATCACTAATGCCTTCGTGGAAACGTCTGCTCAGCAATCTTTTCCTATGGCGTTGCAGCCTTGACAGATGTCCTCGCTCTAACCGAGTCAAGCCGCCTACTAAGACTCTCACCTTTCTATTCATACCCAGCAGTAAATCAGATTTACCTGAGTCTTGACCTGTAAATCCTGACCTTAGAAAGCCCGCTTCCATAAGCCTGAGCAAACTCCTTGCCACCGTTCTCAACAAGAAATTCTTCAATGGGAAGTCCAAGGCAGCCTGAGGGGTGCTCCACTGGGCCCCAGTAATACCCAGCGAAGCACACCTCTTGACCTTAGCAAGCAGCTTCCTATGGCTTTCTTTCCCCAACGCCTTCCACCATACGACACATCCATAAGAAATCACCGACCTGACAACCGATGTATAAATCCAATATACCACCTCCGGTTGCAGACCCCACTTCCTCCCAATGGAATTCCTGCATTTATAGTACGCATTGAGCCCTTTCTTGAGCCTTTCTTGTATGTTTCGTTTCCAAGAAAGTTTGCTATCTAGGAAAACACCCAAGTATTTGGCCTCTTTTGCTAGTTTTAACTCCTCCCCGCCAGCCATAGGTAGCAAAAAACTATATATTTTGTATCTCCTGGTAAAGAGAACTAGCTCCGTTTTGAGCGGGTTGATCCCTAGTCCCTTACTACTAGCCCAGAAAGACAGTTCGTTCAGCGCTGCCTGCATGACCTCACTGATATTGGAAAGAAATTTCCCTTTTACCAGTAATACCACATCGTCAGCGTAGGCGACTATCTTCCGACCGTTCCTCAATGAAGAATATCAACATTAATTCTTCTTTAGTTAGATATTCATACAAAATTGTATTGAACGTTATTTAATTTCCAATGTTGGAATTGCCGTCGAAGCAACAAAAGGATTAAGGAATTTATCGAAAATTGGAAAATATTTTCATTCATTAGAAATTGCAACTAAATAATGTATTGAACGTTACGCAGAGTTATTTTAAACTCATTTGAGGAGTATCAATTTTAAATGATGGCTGTTTTGATGATAATTTTTTAATATATGATGAAGGGTCCAGCTGAATTTTTTAATTTAGACGCTTAATTTCGTTTAGACATTTTGTTACAAAATTTAAAATTTTATGAAAAGTAAATTTCACACAAAGCTTCACAATCAATACGACGCCTATCAATGATCAATATAATACAAATTATTCAGCACTTGTGAAAAAAAATTAAAAATGGTTTTCCACAGAATTCCTGACAAAAACTCATGTATGAAATTTAAAACCATTTCAGATTTTATTGCAAAAATATTTTGTTTTGTAGCAACTGCACAAAATTGATAGTATTTTGAGATAAAAATATAACATGACCTTTACAATAAAAAAAAAACAACGCAATCAAATGAAAAACAAATTAAATAAAAATACAAATTTTTCCATCCAGTTCATAAAAATGTTTTAAAAATATCATTTTATAAATTGTGAAAATAAAAATATTTTAACACACAACCTGGTTTGAGTTTAAATTGATCATAAAGGTAAATATGTAAATATTTATATATGTATATAAAAAAAAACTACTAGAACAAATAACTCTATTTAAAGAATTTTATCAAATTGGAAAATTATGAAAAAAAAAAATATTTAAGTATTTGCTTTAAATTTGTATTTCCATATTTTTGTAGCATCTACTTTGATCAACAAAGAAAGAAATGTTGATATAAATTGATCATTACCAAGCCTAAGGAGCTGTTTCCACAGTACAGACATAAACTTGTGTTGAAGTTTTGTATGGGAATCACACAAAAAACTAAGTAGTTTTTATACAAATTTTCTACTCAAACCAATTGTTTTTATTATAGAAACCACACATAAAACTTCAATAACATTTTAATCTGTGGTACTAAATAGAATATTGTAGGATGCCGATAGTACTCTGGACAATATGATGGCCCTAATGGTCCTTCTATCCGGATTTAATTTAACCTAAATACAAGTCAAAGTTTTTATTTTATTGTTTTTCTTTAAAAATGTTTTTGCCATACAATTTAAAAAAATCTCATGAGACTATTATATTCGAATGGCACTCTTGAATAGTATACTTCCACACCTAAATGCTTACAATACGTTTAGTTATCAGCACGTCTGTCTAAGAATCTCATAAATTCAATTCTCAAGACACGTGTACGAGTAAATGTACGTATCGTACAAACGCAGTTTCGTAGTTATTTTGAAATTGCTCACTTTTTTTATTTAAACTTGTCTAAGTGAAATGTTTTTAAATACATTTAAGCTGCTTGAAACCTTAAAAATGTCTCCTAACTGTCTGGCATAAGTTTCATATTCAATGTGGCAGTCACCAAGTGAAAAGCATTTACAGACTTACAAACAGCAATCATATAAGTGTATGTATGTGTGTGTGTGTGCACATATGTTTCTATAAATTAGCTACAAATTAATTAGTCTTATCTTGTCCAGCACTCGTTTAGTGGCATGTTGTGGAGTTGTTAAATACAGTTTAAATTGTGAACACTTGTGTCTATTAAATGGCGTGCAGTTTTTGTTAGTATGTGACATGTGACACTATTGGTGTGAAAATTTTATATTGCAGCAAAAAATCTAAAAGTGAATTGAAAGAAAAATTCCATTTTTTAATATCGAATAATTTAAAAATTGAAATTAAAACAATAATGTATACGAAAAAAATACACTTTTCTGGGGGCTAATGATGTTCAAACGTCATAATTTCCTGGTAATGATCTTGAAAATTTTTAAAAACATCTGCTACTCGTTTCGAATTTGTAAAAAAAAATATTGAGCAACCTGAATTTTCATCATAAAAAAAATACGTGTAAGTAAGGTTATGTGCCTCTCGATTTTGTTTCTTTTCCTTAAAAGCGTGCTACATTATTTAACGTTTGTGTTAGGCAGTTGTCAGTTCTTGACACCTTTGCTCGAAATAAGTGCCGCTTATTCTATTTCGCATGTAGACTTCAAAGCTTGCAGAATTATTTTACATGCGAGTATATGAATATTTATCACAGAACGAACAGAGAAGCACATATGAAAAATGTTTTCCAAAACTAATTTCTGAACTTTTTATATGTATTTTGACAGCATTTCGCATAAAATCCAGATTATTATCCCTAGAACCCGATAAAAAAAAATTTTAACCCATAATTTAACCACAACTTTGGGAATATGTGACAGATATTCTAAAACTATATTTTGTTAAATGTAATCAACTCTCTTATTTGATTTATCTTTTATAGCAATTGAAATATAATAAACTTTGCCTTCGACCTGCACAGTTGTCCACCCATATCCAATCAAAACAACTCTTTAAACCAAATATTTCACATGCATTACTAGTCGCATTCCAAACAGTTGAATTTTTACTGCATATTCATGGTAAATAGAATTTTGTGAAATTTCGTAGTGAGAATGAAAGTTAAAATTAATATAAATAACAACAAAAGGAATTTCTGTCTGGAAACTACAAATTTCAAATATCAATTGAATTTTGACAAAATATCATAACAAGCAAAACCTGAAACGTTTCTAATAAAGTTTTTTTTTTCCAAACGGGCATCACATCAATCTAAATGTAATTAGTGCGGATATACTCGTTAAAATGATAAAATATAATTTTATTTACTACTCTACGAGTACATGTGTTTTTGTTTGCATGCATGTGCATGTGTATTTTTATGTGTATTTTCAACCAAAACCACGACCACCAGAAACAACAACACTTTATTAGCCAGTTGCCAACAAACTCTAACACCTTAGTGACCAATTTCTTGTCACAAAGCTTTATTTATTAATTAAAAGCTTTACTGATGGGCACTTTGGTAGAATTTCTTTTAAATTTCCTTCAAATATATTTTCCATAAAATTCGGCTGTAGGTCTTTAACTAAATTTAAGAACGAGTATTTTTTATATCAATTTATTTTTCCAATATTTGAGTCCTCCAAGCTTACAAAATTTAGAAAATAGTACGGAAAATGTGAAATAAACTATGAAGGAGATTGGAAAATAATTTCTGATGTACATATTTTGTCTAATGATTTTTCGATCACATACACGATGACTGTGAACTAAATCTGGTGATAAATAAAATTATTCCTTATATTCGCCATATTTTCTTTAATTTGCATATTTTCTATAATTTGCAAATAAATCAAAATTAAATTTATATATTAGAAGCCTATTGGTATTACAATATGCAATTTTACATATTTTATTACATCCGTTCTCTGTTTTATGCAACCAATAATAACAGGAGTGAAACAAACCAACCAACCAACCAACCAACCAACCAGACAGCGCAACTAATAACTTCCTCACAACTACTAACGCATGTTTACGACAAAATTATATATTTTATTGTTTATTGTTGGAGTATATATATGTGTTTATATGGGTGAGTGTACTTGTGAATGTGCACGTAAATTGTTTCGAGGCATATCGAGAAGTCAAACTCTAGCCCACAGCACAAAAAGCAGAACAATTGCTTTTACGAGTATATATTGTTATTTAGATTTAATATGATTTCGACACTGTTGGCTAAAGCTTTACGTCGTGTGCTGTAACAAATTTAATACAAGAATAGTGTTGTATGTAAGTGAACAATAAACAACATAATGAGTATTAAATACTTATAATTGAAGATTTTTCGTTGAAATCATTACAATCTCAACAAATTGCAATACACAGGAGGTGGTAATTTTGTAAGTTTTGCCATTTGGTGAAATATTTATAGGAAATTTATAAACCAGGATAATCAAAGAAGTCTCTGTGATAAAATCTAAATGCTTTTAGCTGTTAGCAATGTTCTTTTATTCTATATTTGTTATTATATACAAGTAGAATTTACGATAAGCTGCCGCTAAGACTTAACAATGCTACAACGTTGTAACTGCGAATGAGATATAAAAAAAAGTTGTAGGAGAAAAAAAAATTCTAACATAAACATGTACAAATAGAGATTAATTTAAGTATTTATTTTGTCACAGATTATGTGGAATAAAACAAATAATCGTATATACTCATTTATAGTACCTCTAGAAAGATTGAAATGATTTACCTTTTTTAGACAATCGTGATACTCGTGGCACTCGTGACAGCGAATTTTGAGTTCTATATGGCGTTTTAACAAGTTCTGTATTCAAAGCCATTTTACTGATTAAAGCGATGTTCCCTTATAACGAATTTTCGAGTGCAGCAGGAAACTTTTCTGACAATAACAGTTTTAAATAAATATTTTACAGAAATTAGTACTTCTTTTAAGCAAAATATTCTTTTTTGTAATACTGCGTATCATAATGAAAATATCAAATATATATCTTAAATATGAAAAAGTTTTAATTTCGTTTATAACAAACTTCACCTGTAACAAATAATATGGGGCTGAGTATGTTATAACTAAACTCTACTGTATGTACAAATTTATAATATCAAAAGTTTTATTTAATTTTTAATTAAGCATTCACTTCAGTTTTTCGATGGAAATAATGTTGAAAGCCAAATCGACAACAATTAGCTGTGTCACGTATTAAATAAACATTTTTTATTGGATTCTGCCACATTTTAAGGTTTTATTGTTTGGAAATTAATTGGAGTAAAAGTCATGATTTTCTGTTACCAACTTCATTAATAATCTAAAAGAAATGGGGAGGAGAAATTTGTTTATGAAACTCACTTTGCCGTCACATGGTAATTTATTTTAATAGATTCGCTTGCATTTGACAATTCTTGATTGGCTCAAAAGGCAGTACTCACTTGCTATTGCAAAAGCTTACAAATTACACGAAAAAAATATTAATTTTCTAAATTGAAATGCTCATATGAGTCTTACTTTGAAAACAGCTTTTGTGCTTTGCGTCTTAATTTTATTTATACGAATATTATCTATGGAAAAATTTTTAATAACTATCTAAGATATGTATATATATTTTGTCTTTTCATTGAAATACATGCAAACACTTTCTATATCGGTAAATTATGTGTGAGTTTGTACATAAATCCATTTAGTATTTTATGACGCTTTCATAAATAAGAAAATTATCTTTACACTTCTTGTAGGTCACGTACACTCTGCTACAATTATGAAATATTAGAATACTTTGAAACGCACTTACAAATATTACATTTATATCGAAATCATACGAGTATAAATTTAAAATTTGCAATATTTTACAAAAATACATTTGCAAATACATTTCAAATTTATTAAATAGATTGGATGATTCTATAAACACAATATCGACGTAGTAATATTTACTATCAGATTTTGCTGTAATAAAAAAAAGACTATTAGTTTTAAACTGATCGCATCAATCTAGAATAAATGATTTGAAATTTTATTAACGATAAGGAAAAAGTTTCCAAGTCATATATAAATTGTAGTTTTGTGGAAAACCAATTTTAAATGGGTTCTTAAAAATGTATTCCCTTTCCTTTTTCGATGCTTTTGATTTACGAACGTATTTCGACTTAAATTTCCTTGATTTCCTTCTAATATATATATAATTTTTTATTATAAAATATATAAATATACACATATACAAAAGAACTGTATATGCGTATACATGTAGGAATTACATACAAAGAAACAAATAAACAATCATAAAATATTTCACATTCCATTCATTCTTTTATTCTAGACAAACCGAAATTAACTCCCTTGAGAATAATTGTAGTCCTTCTATTATTTCGTTTCCAAGAAAAGAGTTTTTTTTTAGTTTTTTCTCCCAACTTTTTTTTAGATATTTACATACACAACATTTAAGTTTTCATAGTATGTTTTCGTATGTTTGTATACTCATGGCATTCCCAAAAGATTTGATGGGTTTTTTTTTTCTCTAATCAACAAAATACAAATAAATAAAATTGTATTATAAATACTTATACTGTGGATGCATTTCTATTTAGGTGGAGTAAATTATTTGTAGCAATACTTTTGGCCAAAGTTCTCATTTACATGACACGATATTTTTGAGATTTTCTCTAGAATTTTTTTCGCTGGAAAGCGATATTCAATGTGAACGATATCTTGCACAAATTATAATAAACTAAACTTTAAATTTAAATAACAAATATTTCTACTTTATTTAAAATAAATGTGTGCATGCAAATGACTTTCAATAACACGGGATATGTAAATAGTGAAACTACTCCCAATAGTATTTATTTCATAAATAATTAACAAAAAATTTAAATAAACAACGTGTTTTATCATATACTCTTTTTTTTCTGCATTAGTTTGTAAATGAACCACCACATACATAAAGTAAAATCCACATAAACTAATAAACTTTAGCAGAATTATGAACATAAATTCAGTCGTATTTTATGCAGATTATGATGATATAAATTTGAATATTAATGAACCTCCAAAAATTGTATGCTCTAGTTTTAATAAAACAAACACACGTACACACAAAAATACTCGTTTTACTCACACAACTAAGGTATGGTTTTGTTTATCACAGATTTAATTCTCAATGGAAAGCAAAATTTATTTAAAATAATACTTTTTATATTGAAAAGTTAAATATTGCAGAAATAACAAATTTTCAGATTTGAATAATTATTTAAAGCCATTTTTGAAAAGACTAAATTAACAATAACAATTTTAATGACTGTTTAAACAGAAATATTCAAAAGCCAATAAAGGTTGTACGGGGAGCTTTTTGATGAATGGTTTGCTGAAAAGCAAAAATAATGAATTTTTTTTAAAACGTTCAAATTTATACCTAAAGGATTTTGGTGAAAAAATCGTTTAAAAACCTAATAAAAATTTGTTACTTCTTTTAAAGGAATATTTAATACTATAAAATTCTGAAGAGAGAAGGACCAACAACTGTGAATTTTACCTGTTCAAGGCAAAGAAAGTTTCGTGAAAAAATCCCATAAATTAAAACTTAAAGCTACAAAGTGAACAAGAATATGTATTACTTGGAAGCGTTTTATTCCCAGCGGAAAATAACTCAGAAGACTTTCTTAATTCAGGCCTTAGGCTTATTTTTTTTTTTTATCCAATTTCCCTTATTCAAACTGGCAAAGGAAGTCTTATAGAAGGCTTCGAATCATAAATATTAAAAAGAAGTAGAGAAGGAGCAACACCTTTTTGTTTTACTAATAACGAAGCAAAACAAGACAAAAACTCACACAAAAACTCTTGCATACTTTAGGGCTTCATATTAACAAACCTCAGTTACACACATTTAATTCCAGTGTGAATACAATTGAATGTAAAAGTAAAGCAGTCTGATATGTCTGCATGAATAAAAATTTATCTCTTAACTCTTCCCGTTCTTTAGCACCTTCTGTGTCATTTTATTGTTAATATTTTTTTTTCTCCTAGGCATGCAGTCTTTACTTTGTGTCTTTACAAGACATAAAAAGAGATAATTTTTTTTAACATAAATATATTTGTGTACTGTTGCAAAAGCTCAAGGAAAATTTCCTATTAATTTTATCCAAATTTACTGGTACATTAGATCTTTTAAAAAAATTTTATTTACCAATCATCAAAAAATTTGAAAAAATAAAAATTCTTGAGATTACTCGAATAAAATGAGGTAGTATATTTTTCTTAATATAAATCAATAAAATGGTTCAATATTTTTGTTGTAGAATAAAAAACAACAAATGCTTTCTATGATCCGTTTTCTACCCATCTTCTATGAATACTTTCATTGAAACATTGTAAGTGTACACTGCATCAATATATGATTCAATAAAATCAATGAATCTAGTTCAATGAATGGAATTCACTGGAACTATTATAAAGTGAAGTAAATTTGCAATACTCTTGTAGCAAATCCAACCTTTTCATTAGATATAACAAAAATAAGATTTGTTAATCAAAACTTCTTGAACGATTCCAAAAACAAATATTTATGTTCAAAATCACGTGATAAAACTTTGTTTAAGGGGTTGTGCACATATTATGTAACGCTCTGGGGGCGAGGGGTTAAAGATTGTTACGGATTGAAAATTTTGTACTTAAAAATTAGTAAGAAGCGTTACGGAGGGGGGTATAAAATCTCTGAAAACAGCGTTACGTAATATGTGCACAGCCCCTAAACAATTTATTTAGGCAAATCTTCAATTTCTTGGTTAGAATTTTTTTTTTTCTTTGTTTTACAATTTTGTTATTCATACAATTTGTTATTTAATCTATACAACTATTTTATCACCTTGGCATTTATTACCTCGTTTCATTGTAGTTTTGCTAGTTTTATTTTCCCATTTCCCAAAAGTCAAAACTTTTAAAAAACAACCCTGCAGCATGTACAAAATATACAGACAGTAAAAATTGATTGCTCAGGTACCTTCTGCAGACATTAAAGTTTGCCATTACTTTACGTGTTCATTTCATAACACGAACATATCGTATATCTAATAAATACATGCAGTGCAATTATTATTTTTGAAGAAATTTCTCTACAATAAAGTGTAATTTTTAATGGAAAAGAATTGCCTACCAACTTCAGTTCAATTTCATTTGAAAAACTTGTGTGTGTGTTTGCTATTTGCTGTAAGCGAGATACACTCAAAGTGAAACTATTTACAATGTTTAATGTACAAAGAAAAAAAAAACTGTGAAATACAAGCGTTTTTTTTTTTCAAATAATATTAAAGTATTTTATGTAAAAACAAAACTTGTAATAGAACAAAATATTCTAGATTGTATCCAAAGAAACCTATTTTAGGAATTTTTAGAACTTTTTCAATTAAAAATCTTACATCTTAAATTTAGTTGCCAAATACTTCATTAATTGCAAGAGTTGTATGTTTCACATACACATACTAAGTATGTAATCTCTCTACGTTTATACATATAAAAAAATCTGCTTTACCAACAATATTTACAAAAGATTTTCATTTGTAGATGAATATTTAATTTTTCAAATAAAATCAAGGATTTTAAAAACAAATCAAATGACGTTGTTACTGTATTGCATTTGATATTTGAGATTTGTTATCAGATAATATGTGGTAAAACTGGCATTGCAGCAAAAAAAAAATATGCGGCAGTGGATTTTCCATTCATAACGATGCGTCACGACACACACTGCAACATCACGTTGAAAAGAACCAACCAAAATTAGACGAGTTGTTAGACGATTTTTGGACATGGTTTTGGTTCGCAAATATAAACAAATTTTCTTAAGAAACTCTTCGAAATATTACGTGCAGACCTTTAATACTCACACATGACTTTTTTACGCATATAATTTTAACCCAACCGTCTGGTGCATAAAAATTATCATTACAAATACTTTCCCTGTTTTATAAAAGTAATAAAAACTTACTTTAAAAAATTAATCCTGCTGATAATAAAATTAAAAGCTTTTTAATACATATAATTATTAGGTAATCCTTTTTGAAGCCAGAATAATCCTTATTAAATAGCAATTGCAAATTGTTTTCGTTTTCAAATTAGACTCTTGTTTTGTTGCGAAACTCCTTTGGAACTTGGAAAATTCTTTAGATTAGTTGTACATGTGTCGTAGCAACACTTTAGGGATTCGCCAAATAATTTTCTAAGTTTCATTTTAAAATTATTAAATAAATTTTTTAGATTTTAGAAGTAACACGTGCTAACTTGTTTAACAGCACTTGAAAACTAACGTTATTCCACTCACGCACGTTCGTAAAAAGCTTTTCACAAACGAACTTTTTTTAGTAAAATACGAGTACGAAGAAAAAAGAGAAGAGCATGTTAGCTTCACGCACACACAATCACATAAATATGCTTTGCTCACGAAAAACATACTCCACTTTTTCACTTTTATATTCCATTTGAAATGGCGAATATTTCTTTATATAAAATTGTTATTTGTTTCGATAAAAAGTTGTTGATTTTTTTATACAGAAACTTCTTATAAAGACTAAATGATGATATTTTTACGACAATCTACGAAATCTTCTGAAAAGTTTTTCTTCGAAGCCATTAAGAAACCTGAAGAACGATATCGTTCGGTTTACAAAAACAATAAAATTGTTGTGTTGCCTATACAAATGCTTTGTTGCACTTACAACCAACAATGACTAACTCAACAATTTGGGTGTCACAGGAGAATTTAATCAATTTGAGAATGTGGTGGGTTACATTTGGAAAATGTTTCAACAGAATTCTGCATCATATAATAAACAATGTTTCAGCAGCATGCTGATTTACTTTGTTCAAACTTAACATCATGTTTAAGTAATTTCTGCTTATAAGTCTATTAATAAACACGTTTAGAACAAAGCTTATTCAAGGATATTCAGGTTTAGAAGTTAAGATATGGTCGTATTTACGCATACGACATGGGTTGAGTGACAAACTTGAACTGGATCTTAAGACACTGCAGATTTCAATCGAGACACATGACTGACTAAATAACGTTACGCACCTTCAGACTAACAAGTTGTGAGGATCTTTTGACCGCAAACAAGCTTTCCACTCTTAAGAGCTGATGAGCAGGTCTAAGCTGCTGATAAAGCACTTATCATTCAAAAATAATCCTGGAATTAATTGTGACTGATTAATAATTTTGTTTTATTTATTTCTCTTCAAATTGATTGAAGGCCCGCGACACATTCATAAATAATTGGAAGTATGCAAAATAAAAAATTTTTTTTATTTATTTAAGTTTAATTTTTCCCAGCTTTCCCGCTGAGTTACCGAACACAATTATGTTGCGGAAATCAGTGAAGCTAATAATGTTATAACGACGACTCAACGATGATTGAAAATTAATATTTCATTTTCTTTGTTTGGCATTCAGTTACTTTATTCATGCGTGTGCAAGAAATTTGTATTCAGTCAAATGTATTTTCTCACTTTTGCTATTGAAGTGGCTGTTCTTTCACATAAATATGAATTTATGAAAATTCTGCATATAAATTGTTTTTTTTTTTTCTTTTTTTTTCATTATTTATTAAATTTTTCTCGATAATTTGAATGTCGCTTGTGTGTGTGCAAGTGAACTCAAATTTTAAAAATATGGAGTTGTTGTTTGCGTACGTGTAGCGGATGTTTCTGAAAGGCCTTTTCTCATTTTTTTCATTTGATTGTTAACAGTCCCAGAACACTCATTTTAACTATCCTCCAATTATAGAGAGGGATATTTGCCCCATATTTCTTTACTATTGGGACATCGATTAACATGGAGGCGATTAAAAAAAAAATTATTTATTTAGCCATGTTTTTGAAAACTGCAAATAAAAATTTTATAAATACACTGTGTTGTTAATGGCTGTCCCTTTGGAAAAGCTTTGCTCACTCTTAATATTCAATGTTCAGAGCTGTCGCACAAATACGAAACATTTGTAGTTGAAATTGTTTATGGTCCCGACAATTGTTTTCCTATCGCTGATAAAACTCTTTAAAACACATTTACAATTTACGAACCATCAAAATAGAATAAATAAGTCAATGTGGCATGGTGACAGCCATGGTTATGACAAAGTATGTATATTTTTTTTTTTTTTTTTTTAATTAGGACCAGCACACAGGGGATGACCCCTACGTATGCAAAGCATTGAGCCGGAACTAGGAAAATAGGTTTTGGGAAGGAGGATAAAGGGAGTAGTGTTTATGGACATTCGATTTGAACCTTGACACACTGAAAGTGGAAGGAAAGACCTCTGCGGGGAGTTTATTCCACATACGAACAGTACGGCCAAAGTACGAATTCTCTCTGTAATGCATAGTGCGGTTCACTGACATATCGACCACAAAGGGATGTGCTCTTGGTGAAGAGCGTGTTGTACGTGAAAAGTGACGGGTGACGGGTTTCGGGAACAAGTTCCCTGATTTCATTAGAGCACATTTCGTTGTAGTAGCGATGAAACAACGAAACACACTCAACATTGCGTCGATGCTCCAGTGAATTGACTCAATAGAGTTGGTTGTCACCGATAAGCTTCTTCGCCCTATCCTGTACGCGGTGGAGTAACTTCAAAGTAGATTTTGAAGCACCAGCCCATACATTAGAGTTGTATTCCATTTTTGGTCGGATAAAGGTGGTATAAATATTAAGGAGATCAGATGGAGTGAAGTATATCCTACACCGTCTTAAAAAGCCGAGGCACTTGAATGAGATATGAAAAATGTGATCATTCCATCGAACATTACAATGTATTTTCATGCCAAGAACATCAAAAGCTTCTGATTCCTCAATATCTATACCATCCATATTTACATATTTCGTCAAACAAAGCTTTAAGCTTCCTGTAAAGCATAAGACACTCCCTCCCTTCTATTATATGCTGTAACAAGAAGTTAGAAGGTCAAAGCTACCAAAGAGCTCTAACCGACTTTCTAAAGCTAAGATCCCACTATCGTCGCAATTTACCAATTTTCATGCATGTACCGATAGTGTGAACGCAAATAATTTTTGAAATTGCGACAATCTTCGCGGAAATTTTACTGAGTATGGGCAATCAAAATCAACCTTGGTGCGCCGATAATGGGAACACGCTATTGCACAATGTTGACTAATCAATTTGTAAAATATGCGCCGATTTTTATCGGCCACTCGTGCGCCGATCATAGTCGACAATCAGTGCCGATACGTGGGATGGAAAACCGAATTTTAAAATTGCACCACTTGGCTTCTAAAACTAAATTTTTTTTTTATTCATATATTCTTAAAAAATTGTTATTTGTTATGGATAAGGTAATCGATATCCATTTCGTTGTTAGCTAAATACCAACTCATCAGTTTAAAAAATTCTAAAACGCATATAATCATACATGAACTTACAAATAATATTTGCGAACCTTTGGTTGCCAATAAAAATATTTATAGGGCGAAAAAACAAACTTCCCTTTTACAAAATATAACATTTAATTCGAGCAAATAATCAAGTGTTTATGAGTTGGTATTTAGCTACCATCGAAATGCATATACATATGTAGTTTAGCTAACCTATAACAAATAATAATATTATAAAAACATAAGTTCTTGAGTGTTTGCTCGAATAAAATGTTATATTTTATTCATATATGTATATTAAAACATCAAATATAACATTTATACTGTTGAAAAAAACCAAGACGGTTTTACCAAAACATTGCAGTTGTAAAAATATTGCCATCCCTGAAAACATCTGTTTACAAAACAACAAGAATAAAAACTGCGTGCTGTGTAGTAAATTCAATCAAAATTCATTAATTTTTTTATGATTATATGTATGTATATTAATACATTAATTATATACACAATATATACTGCCAAAGCAGTTTTCTCTTTTTCATAGTAATAAATGCCGAAAATTAAACTGTATCTGCCAACAAGGAAATAAACAAAAACATACATATGTACATACATACTCGTATATACATGATTTAATTTGCCCAATAATGCTCGATAGTGTGATCGCATTGTACTGATTATTATCGCAATTGAGATTTGGCCAATATGAGCCGAAAAAAATTGTCGCAATATACGACGATAATGGGACCGCCCAAAAATGAATTGTACAATGTTTTTACATGTGTGCCGATATTGCACGATAAAAATTGTCGCAGATTGTGCTGTTTGCGCCGATAGTGGGATCTTAGCTTAAGCCTGAGCAGCACTTCACGTTTTTATAATTTAATATTTCCGTTTAAAATAATACCAAATAAACTTGGATCTTTTCACTATTTAATTTTTCTTTACATGACAGCTATTGTGTTGAATTGAAATAAAAAATATGTATGCTAAAATAACACGATATTAAAAACGTATAAATTATTGTTGCATACTTGGCAGTGTATTGAAGTGTGAAACCTTCAATTTATTTTTAAGCGGTTTATGGGTTTTTATGTTAATTGAAAAACAATTTCGAGTAAATCAATTATACATAAATTTAAATATTTCATTGCGGTCGATGTGATAAAAGCACACATACAAAAAAAAAACAAAAGTTTACACCCCTCAAGTCTGATGATGGGCTTTAATTATTAAAAAAAATTTGAATTGCTCATCTGTGGTTCTTTTTATTATTTTAAGCTGACTTTTCACTTAAAATGACTTTCATTGTAGCGATATTTTAAAAAACAAGATTTTTCTTAATGGCTCCAGAGAAACTTTTAAAAAATAATACTGTGACATCTTATAAAACTACTGGGTCGCTTATAACACATGCGTGTGTATTTAATCTTTGATTTTTTTTTTGAGTTTTTTTCATATTTTATTGAAAATCCAAATAATTTCGCTACATTAAAAGGAAAGAGTACTTGACAGGGATCTATTTGTCTGCCTTATTTTAATTGTTTTGAAATTATTAAACCTCTCTTGTCATAAAATTTATTGTATCACATTAATAATGTGTAGTTAGAGCTAATTATTATAATTAGTTTTTGTAATGAACTCCACAATAATACTTAGAACAGAGTTAATTATTTAACCATATTTATTTTATTGTTCTGACAATTTCTTATTTATTAATGCAATAGGAATTACATTTTTTCTTAGCTCTCGCCAAGATGGCTAGATATATTGTTAACGATAAATATTTTATATAAAATATTTAAAGTAATTGTATAAATGTTAAATAGTATCACAACTAAAAGTTCCAGCTTGGATTTTCAATTCATCGACATCATTTGATATATAAAAATGTTATGAAGAAATTAAAAATATTTTTAGAAGAGTCGAAATAAATTTTATTTTTTATTTTAATAGAATTTTACACATCATTTTAGTTAAGTCTACACATTACACTCTTATTTAAATATACATACATGCTCGTATGAATTTAAAATATAAAACAATTTTTCCAAAACAAACGTAAAAATATATAAAATAGAATAAAATTAATTTTTTTAAATAAATAGTTTTGGTTATGAAATGAATTTTAAGTTTACACATAAAGAATTTGTTGTATGTGTGTGTGTACGAGAATATAAATGGCATAAACATAAAAAATTTATAAAACTAATGTTTGTCTTGAAAGCAAAAATTAAAAAAAAATAAAAACAATAAATAACACTGTGATAGTCGATAAAATGACCTTCGATGAATCCTTTTCGAACTATTAGGGGGGAGTCCCCTGAGTGCGAAAGTACATTTGGAAGTGTCAGATTGGCTTCAGTTTTTGAGAAATCGGTATATATCCATTTTTCATGGATATAGCTAAGTCTGCGCTATTTGAAAAATTTTTATTCGACTGTATTACTTTTTTTGCCATCTTAACTTTCTTTTACGGAATGTTTTGACTTTTTTTCAAAATTTCACGTAATTTAAACCATTAATGTCGATCAAAAGTAACGATTTTTGACCATTTTTAGCCATTTTTTCAGGTTTTTAGGTCGTCTTACCAAAATTTTCCTAACATAGGCCTCAACATAAGCTTCAAAATCAAAATGTACTTTCGCACTCAGGGGACTCCCCCCTAATAGTTCGAAAAGGATTCATCGAAGTTCATTTTTTCGACTATCACAGTGTTATTTATTGTTTTTCAAACCAGAAGTGATAATTAATAAAAAAAATTTATGTTTTTATTCATTAGGTACGAAATTAATATGAGATTATGAAAAATTTTTAAAAAGTTATATGTGGGTGGAGTAGAATTGGTGTACTCAACTGAGTAAAGTGGCGGGATGCAGCTGAAAATTTTCAAAACATTTTTTTCAATGCATAATGTTGTCCATCATTTCTTGCATTGTCAGCGAACTTTTGCATGACATAAAACACATCTTAACTGTTTTTCTAACTTTTTGGGGTAGTGACCTACACCATCTTGAGGTAACCCCATCACTAACGAGGATGAAATTCGAGCCTTATTCTGCGTGTTTCGGTGTAAATAGTAACTTGCAATGGATCGCAGGAATAAATGTTGAACAAAGCCATCGCTATGACTCATTACATATAATCGCCAAGCGTTCGCAATTACAACGAATGGCAATTCTGTAATGTGACATTGACTGGTCCAATACATCTACTCCTGCAATATGTTTGTTTTAAGACTGAAACCCCTTTCTAGCACTGGCATCAATTTTTTGTCGTTGAATAGAAGACTATCGTTTTACAGTGAGTCATAATTTGTTGCTATTGTATAGGCGCTATTGTCTTTCTATTTTACCAACAGAATTTCCTTTTGATTGTCAAACATATAGTCATATGAGCCTCGGTCTTTTTTTCATTTCTTTAGTACTTCTCAATGAACATTTTTTTGTTCTGTTCTCTCTTATTATTCCAGTCGCACGAAATGCATTATTCTTGAGATCTACCAAGAGATTATAGGTCGTAAAAAATTATCGCAAAATACTTCGTGCGATGTCTATTCAGTCTCAGTTTTGGAATCCAAATCGTACTGGTTTTCCGTGTAAAAAACTGCTTATCAGGGTGATGCCCAACATATTTTACCATCGACATGAAATGTGCTCGTGAAATACTGCCCACTGAAGGATTTCAACATATAATTACTTTAATCAAACCAATCACAAATTTTGGGAATCCTCTTCTTACATATTTAGATAAACACGTCACAACTTTATTTTATGGATTCCGCCGCTGTACTCAATTTAGTACAGTGGTATTTAAAATTGAATAACTTTGTAAACGTTACTAGTAGATAATATTTTTTTATTTATTTATTTATAAAATAAAATAGAACTTATCAACATAGTAAAGGCTAAAAAAGAGAAAATTCTATGTTTATCTCGCCTCACCAATTTTGTAACTTATATTCAGTTGTGAACAACAAACTTCTTATCCAAATGGGCTGATAAAGCCAACATATGGCTAACACATATGTACCAACATAAAAAAATTTCGATAATCGAATGTACATACACAGCCCGCGAAAGTTGAAAATTCACCTTTTCATTTGTACAAACGTCGTATGTATGTTCATATACGTTATACATAAAATTCACGACGAAAGAAGAAAATAATCAGGATGGCTAAAACTGGTCAAAAATCGTTACTTTTGATCGACATTAATGGTTTAAATTACGTGAAATTTTGAAAAAAGTCAAAACATTCCGTAAAAGAAAGTTAAGATGGCAAAAAAAACTAATACAGTCGAATAAAAATTTTTTAAATAGCGCAGACTTAGCTATATCCATGAAAAATGGATATATACCGATTTCTCAAGACCTGGAGCCAATCTGACACTTCCAAATGTACTTTCGCACTCTGGGGACTCCCCCCTAATAGTTCGAAAAGGATTCATCGAAGTTCATTTTTTCGGGTCAAAAACTATCACAGTGTAATTTAATACCATCAAAGAGAGCAATCCGGCTGTGAAATGAATATTGGAAATGTAGAAAAATGTTTTCACAGAAATCTTGTGCTTTAAGTGTTTATGGTGTTGGCTGAAGTGGTTAGCGCGTTAACTACTAATGAAACAATGACTTGGGGCCTGGGTTCAAACCCTGGCCAGAGCAGTCAATCAACATCATTAATTTCTCTAATGTACATTAGTGAGACATTGTATTAATTGTTGTCGGATAATTTAAGTGATGAAGGCATAGCACTGGTCACTAAAACTCTGTTCCCACGGCGATTGATGCTTTTCCAAGCTAATGTACACAACATCATCGCCCTCCTTCGTCGGTTAGCAGAAACAGCGGCGAAGTAAAACAATTAATAAAATGCCTCCTAATACAGCTTAACAAAGTTAATGCGTCTACTTAACACCCGCCTCCCGCGCCGTGAAAATTTATACACAGTTTAACTTAAAGTTTAAAAAAAAAATATTTTTTGGCCATTTTTATGTTGAAAATTGTTTCGTTTATTATATGGAAATTATAAAAAACAATTTTCAAAATACCTTACACATTTTTATATCCACTTGAAATTTAGTTGTATCCATCATTTCACAAGAAATATTTGTTCAAATTCTGCAGATGGAATCAAAAACTTTATGATGCCATCCACATTGAGTTCTAGTATGATTCAAGTATTTTCAAAAACGATTATCTACAGCCCGCGAAAAATGAACAAAATACGCCGAAAATATTAAAAAATCTCATTTTTGGGCTTTGTTTTAGTTTGATGAGGAATTGCGGGATTCTCAATTTTATTTTTGATTTTCTCTGCATTAAATACACAATTTGTAATTCAATTGATATATTTTAGGCGAAATAAATAAAAACATTTACAGTATTCTTTTGTCTGTCTAGTCAGCATTAATTTATGTAAAAAGAAAACTATTATTTTTTTCTATTTAAAGCAGTTGCACAACTAATATATATTTAATTTTTTTAAATTGCAGGTACCTGTAATAAGAACAAAATTATCACTTTAGCCAGCAACTTAAAATTAATTTATGCCGAGGAAAGTATTTCCAACTTTTATTACTTCATCGTCATCACAATCAAATGTCATCTGGGTCGTATTTGTTTTGAACTTTGATTGATCCCAAATCGTAACTTTACATTGTTTTACGGCACCATTCGGAACTGTAAGCTTAGCATTTATTGTGATCTCCTGACCAGTCACCGGAGAAGCCTTACATTTATGGAAATCGACAAGTCTAAAAGAGCAGAAATATTATATATATATATTAATTTAAATAGAAATTTATATTAATTATTATTGTATTATTTACTTACTTGTATTTTAAGCCATGAGCAATGTCAAGCTTTCCAAGTCTTTCATTGAAATCTTCTTTGCACTTCGTTTTAGCGACATTTGTTTCATCGGCAAATGCGAAAGAGCACAAAACTATTAGAAACAAAACTATTTCGTATTTCATCTTTTGATTATTATT
Source organism: Lypha dubia (assembly GCA_947311025.1). NCBI lineage: Eukaryota > Metazoa > Arthropoda > Insecta > Diptera > Tachinidae > Lypha > Lypha dubia. The sequence continues at coordinate 125,384,800 of OX371261.1, read as the reverse complement.
TTTAATGTTCGCTTGTTGAAACGTCGATATAAACTGTTTTCTTGCTCAAAGTGTGTCACAGATATTAATTATAGTGTTAGCAAAGCAAAGAAAATTCGTTTATTTCTGGTACTTTTCTTAAATATGTATGTACGTACGTACATTAAAATTTAAAATTAAATAAAATAAAATTTTACATTTATCTGAGAGATTTACTTTTCATTAATGATAAAACTATTTATAAATTTTTTTTTTTCAAATACATTTTATTGTTCAATGATATGTTTGGCATTGTTAATGAATTAATTTTCAAGGTTGTCAGATCTTTTAATATAACGTCTATAAGATTTTATTATTTCATTCAAGTGATAACTAGTTTATTCGCTTTATTTTAGACTTTATATGCCACAAAAAAAAACGATTACAATCAAACTAAGAAAAATTATGTGCAGGTATTCCATGTGGCAAAATAAGTGAAGTTTTCGTTACATCTATTAAATTCTAACTTAAGAAATCATAAGCATTTAATTGCTTCAGAGATCAATAATATTTTCATGCCATAGAATAGTTTTGCTTTTTTTTTTTGATGATTAAACTTCCATAAGTAAATGATATTGAGTTTTCACTATCTAATAGGAATTCTTACACGTGTATTGTTTTTCTTTTGGTAAACATGATAAAGATCATACGCATATGCAGTACATAAAAAAAGACATGTACTAAATTTTAGGAAAAAAATAGTTTAAAATTTTTCTATAGTATGTATACGAGGTTGATAAAAATTTTAATACTTAAAAACCAAAAATGGATATCCTCAATTTAGTTCCATATTAATTTCTAATATTTTAATTTTTTTTTCAAAATTTAAAGAAAATATTTTTTAAATTATTTTTATTCATGACTTACTAATTTCAAAAAAATATTTTGTTAATTTAACCCTTTATGGCCTGCTATTGCCATATGGCAACAAACAAAACACATTGTGTTATATGGTCGCTATTCACAACCTGTAAGCACAAATAAAAAAATAATAACCGTTATGACACACAAAAATTATGTTCTTATTAGATAGAAAGAAAAACAATCAGTTTCGTTAATTGAGTATTGTTGAAAGGTTGTTTTTACACAAGTAAAAAAATTATTGTGCTAGAGGGCTACTATGAATTTTATGGAAAAGTAAGTACATAGATTTTTTTAGTTTGATATGTTTTTAAGAAAAAAAAAATTGTGGTTATATTATTACAATGCTATTATTTAATTTTGTTGAACAATAAGATCATTTATATATAGCTATCTTACAAAGTTGTTTGATTTTATAAACGTGTTGCCATAGGGAAACGCCAGGCACTAACTAATATTTTGCCTTCTACATAGGGCATATGAATAAACTTTAAGTTGAAGACTTTATTGCCGAACTAATTTTAGAAAATTGACCTTAACGGAAGCTTTAGCCTTCTTAGAGGAACTTGATAGTAAAAATGAAGACGAAGTTTTTAAAATTTTTATTGAGCCACCTGATAATGACAGTTGTATGAGCGGTGATGACGACGCTCTGGAAGATGAGGCTGGTATTCAAGATAATGTTTGTCCTGCTGAGCTAAAGTTAAATTGTGAAGTACTGTTGAGAAGTGGACACCGCTTATCTTATCTAAGTTGAAGACAAAGTTAGCAATGACGAAGCCATAGAAGATGTTTTATAAAATTCAACTGAAAATTTGTCTGTTGAGCTTTTATCTAGTAGCATGATATCACATGCTTCTTCGCAGGCAATTTTTCTGGAAAAAATAAAACCCAAATCACCATTGTGTCCGCTACCAACTGAATTTAGAAAACAGAACCACACTTGGAGAGCAATATTACGGTCCCATGAAATTCCATATTTCCTGAAAGTTATTATGAAGGTTGTCGTCATTTGCAATCGCATATAAGTCTCAAAAATTGTTCGATGAGATTTTGATAAATCATATGTTGAAAAATCTAACGAATACGCAGTTTTCAAGGCAAAAAGAAGCCCACTGTTACCGCAGATGAAGACCGCACATTTAATAGGCATTTTCTTAATAACAGGATATAATTCACCTCCTAGAACTAGGGATATGTGGTCAGTTGATAGTAAAAAGCGAAATGATCTCCTCTTTGAAAGTATGAGTATGTAAGTATTTTTGCCGAAAGTAGAAACGATGCGGACTAAGTTCTCTACGCAAAAGGCGCTATAAGGAGCACTCGCTACAAAACGGCCTTCTATATGACGTTCGGCTTGTAAAAAGAGTGATATTGGCCTATGCATCAAATGCTTTGCTGATTCCCACACAAAGTTTTTATAAAATATACAAAGTTGTATTCCATACTATGTATCATTATATGTATGTATGTAAATAATGTTTAATTAAATTTATTCAAACTTGTAAAATTATTTCCATTGCCATAGCAATTAAATAATATAAAAATTTAACATTAAACATTTTTTAAATTTCGAAAGTGTGTTTATTCCCTGGCGTTGCCATACGGTAACGGTCCTTTTTGGCCTTCGCAGGAACTGGATATAATATTTGGGCTTGGTAATTTGTTACTAAAGGTTCCTCGATCCCAAAATAATAAGTATTTTTTTATATTTAGCGCACAAAGTATTACCGGACATAAAGGGTCAAGATATTACGAATGTAGTACTTATGTGTACTGGCTGTTGAGAGGTAGCAAGTGTAGTAATGAGATGGTTAGAGTGTCTATATACTAAACCGTAGTTCCTTGGTTCGAGTCCCAAAAGACGCAAGTTTTATAAAAATGCTGTATTCCAGATAATACAACAACACGTTTTAAATAAGCATTCCGAATGTTCCAGCTCTCTGATGACTTCAAATGCTTTGTTGTAGCAGATGCCCGGCTCAGAAGGAGTTAAAACAAGGAAACGAAGCAGGAAGATGGCAGATGTGGCGCACTTGACGAAATTTTTACTAATTTTTGCACAAACACCTAACTTATTTTTACTAAATATTTTTCTAGTTTTTAGTAATAATTTCCTGTTAAAGACGAAATTTGTATTTCGTAATATCAAGAAAATTTTACTTAGTTTCTTTAGAGAACTGCATTGGCGCCATACAACAGCCAATTTCAACTCAAATTAAGTAAAATTTTCAAAATTTTGTTAAGTTTTTTTTTTGAGAGCATAATTCGTAAAATATTATACGAATTTAGATAGATAGAAAAGTGGACTGAAAATGGAAACCTTGTTCCGTATCGATAGCTTCTGTAGTGAGTCAAAGCACTCTAAAACAAGCTTAGAATGGAATTCCCACGAAACTAAGGACTTAAGGGCAGCCTGACTATCGGAGAAGATAACTATATACGAGCCTTTAATGCCTCTGCTCAAATTAATATGAACACATTTGGCAATTGCCTGTATAATACGAATTTACTACCATATTATGAAACATACTGGTATGTATGTATACTTAATTATGTTCATATAAGATAATATTATTTTCACTTTAGTATTTTCGCAATTTATTTTCTTTGTGTATATGAATTGTTTCGATATAAATCAATAAATACTAAGGCTTTTATTTTTACTTTTATAAAATACTAGCTTAACCCGGTGTGCTTCGCTACCCGCCTCGTTATAAAATAAAATTAAAAGTATTTATATATCCTATTGTGAAAATTTAACGACGATCGGTCCAGTAGTTAAGACTATATTACGATTTTTAATTTTCCTAAAAAGGGGCGTGGTCGCACCCACTTTTCTCCTGGTACGTATTCCAAATTATGCCAATACCATATGTACCAAATATCATCGAAGTAGGTCAAAAAATGCCCAAAATATGACGATTTAAATTTTTGGGTTATATGGGCGGTGCCACGCCTCTTTGTCCAATCAAAATTTCATATAGCCTATAATTCATCCGAGAGTTCCAGTTAAATACTGTGAAAATTTCAGGAAGATCGGTCCAAGCGTTTGGCCTCCTATAAGGAACAAACAAACACACGGTTTTATATATTAAGATTACGATTAAAATCTTATTCATAAACGTTATCAGCAAATATTAAGTCAAGAACTACAGATGCGAAAATTAAAAACTCTAAAATATCTAAGTAATGAGACGCAACATGAAAATTATAAGAGAAAAATTATTATATTAAAACAATTATAGAAATTTCCTGCTGCATAGAAGAAGAATACATTGAGATGTGAAAACAAATACATTCACTTTAATCGCAATTTAAAAGACTTGAAGAAATTTTTCAAAGAAAATTTCGCCTTCTCTGGGTGTTTTAAACTAATTTTGTTGTGCTGGCAAAGTTTCGTAAGCATCAAATTTCTCAAATAAACTTTTAGTCTTTTCTCGTCATTAAAATGTTCTTTCATTATTCGATGCAGAAAATTTTTTGAACAAATAAAATCAACCTGTGGGGGATAAACTATTAATTGAGTATAAATTTTTTGACAACATTTCAATTGATAATTGATCCTTGACCCATGTCACAGAGAGTACAGCAGCAGCCAAAGGAAATACAAGTTATTTTAAACAAAGACATGCTTAAACTAACACCTTTTGAAACTTATTTTCCTTTTTGTTTCCTGCTTCTGGAAATAAAAGAGAAGAAATGGATAACTCACATGCATTTGTGTTGTAAAAGTTAACAGTTTCTTGGATTTATTTTTTAGTAGACGAACTGTCTGCTACATGTGTAATAAAGGTATTAAGGGATACTGGTTCTTATACTAAATGTTGAGCAGTTGAGTGTTTTTTGTTTTAAGTCTAAAGGTGCAAACACTTGAACCCAAACATAGTCTTTACACATTCTGATTGTGATAATTGATGTCAAAATGTCAATTTAAAAATAAGAAAAGCAACTATTTTCTTCTTTCTGTGTTTTTTCAGTGCGAAAAGAAAATATTTCTGTTTTTTTTTTGTTTCTATAGTAAAAAATTATCTTAGAAATATTCAACTGATTACTGAATTTAATTTATCAAAAAATTTGCCACACTCGTGCTAATAATACTGATGTATTCATTGGTAACTTTCTGTGTGGTTTATAAGCAACAAAAAAATATGTATCTTGAAATTAGTTTTCCTTTGCATACAGATTGATTATATTGGTATCATTTGCATTGATTATCATTTATAATTATTATTCCTTCTTAGAGGAATTACACACTTTTGCTGACTCAGTTGCATAAATTAAAAACGTTTCATTTCTCTAAATGCAACTAACAAATCTATACTTAACTTTAGCTTAAGTAATTACGAGTAGTAAATAAGAGATTTTTGTGCAAATTTATGCAAATAAATGTGGGCTGAAAGATGCCTGCATATACAGAGTACTGCATTAAGGCCAATAAGGCACTCTCATTCTAAGATGCATTTATTTTACTTGTGAATTGATTAATTGTGTGCGGGACCCACAGTATACGAGAAACATTTATGTCTGTCTCAAATTCTCTTATTTCATGGCATATGAAATACCCTGTATTCTAATTACAATCAAGTTAATCTTTTGAAATTTATATAATGATGCAATTGAATCGCTTTTAGAATTACGAATATCTTAAGATATTTTCAACTTAAATGGCAAACACATGCTCGCTCTACAACTAAATTCAGCTGGAAGATTTTGGAATCAAAGTGCCATTCAAATTGACTTTACTTGAATAGAGTTGATACAAGAAGTTCTCTGTGAATATGAATTAGTTTAATATTATACGGATTTGCAATTCAAATCTCGTCAGTGGCATTGATTACATTAAAAACTTTGCAGAATAATCGGAAATAATTACGGCAAAATTCGTGGCAAAACTGAAATGCAATTTTATTTAAAATATAAAGGAATATAAAATAAATAAATTTTTCTAAACATTTTAATGTCGGCATATAATAAGTTTCGAAAGAAAACTGTAAGTTCAACTTAAACTTAAGTAAACAAGCTTTTGAGTTCATGAATTCAATTGATTTTTATTCAAAAAAAACATGCTGGAAAAAGTTATTATTCTACGATTGAAAATAAAATGAAATTTACTTTTTATAACAACGAAATCTCAATAAAAGAACAACGGCAGGCAAATATCTAAGTTTAACCTCCAGGTATAAACAAATATAATTGTAGTTTCCGCCTGCAGCATGGAATGATGGAGATTGATTTTCCTTTGGCGATTTAACAGTTGTAGGCGTATACTTGTTATAATAAATGTGTTTACAAGAGTATTGACTGCCATCTGGCTGAATAAATGTTCTAAACAACAAACATACCACCATATTACTGAAATAGCAATTGTAATTATAAAATACCATGAAATTCTTATTTTCATTTCTAGAAATAGAAATCAAACAAAATTATACATTTTGCAGCAATAAAAAATTTATCTGTTCATTACTTTAAGTGACATGAATAATACAAAAACTTTTAGAGAAAATTTATCAGCGATCTATAGAATTTCCTTGTGTCCCTAATTTTGTTTTATTATGCATCACTTGGATGAGGGAAAAGTTATTTGCCCTCTGGCAAATTACACTGTGTTACACTGTGCAACACAAAAAACATTTATTATATAATAAATATTAAATCTATAGCTTTCTTTTATATAGTAAAAAAAAATTTTAATTTATGAAGGCTTCTAACTTCCTTACTAGCTTTAGGTTATTGAAGTTGAATTTTTTTTTACATCTCACAAATACGTATAAAAATATATTGGCATTGAAAGTTGCTTTAACATTCTTTTATGCAAATTCATTTTATTCGATTATATTTTTCTTTTATTTCTCTCAAAGAGAGACAGCCAAATAATAATAAGAAGAAATCTTTAGAAATCGTTGCATAGCGCTGTGTCATGTACAGACTTTAAAAATAGTTTATTAAAACTATGGAAATGTAAAATATGAATTGATAAAAAGATCTTTTATTACAATTCGATTTGAGCTCAACTCATAAAACTCGCTACCAAAATGAAAGGAAAGGGTATTCTGAACCGATTAAAGACAGACGATCATTTTATATTTTATCAAATAAAAAAAAAACTCTTAGAATTCGGGAGCTGAATTTAAATTTCTCCACAATTGGTTGAAGCATAATCTGGGAAATTATATTTGGTCTCGGACTAAAGCGGCGGATTTAATTTCATCATTCAATAAATGCATCACTAATTCACTTAATCGATTATTTCAAAACTTTACGTGTCATATATAAAATATGTGATTAAAAAATATTTGTTTGTCTGAAACCGTCCATGAGATTTCTTTAGCAAGAAAAATCATATAATTTTATTGCCATCCCCGCATTTCTACACACGCACATACACACACATGCGGCACAAAAAATACTCAAGCAGGAAGCTTAACTCCAATTATAAATGATATTTAAAGATAAAATGGCTGGTTGAGCAATTTGGGTTATTAAACGAATGAATGACAAAAGCAGGATTGTTTGTTTAGTAGCCGCATACGAGAAATCTACGATGAAACAACTTGAGTTTAACTGAGCAAGGACACAGTGGAAATATTCACATGCATGTGTATTCATGAACTTTAACAAAAAATCTCACAGCAAAATGAAACTCATCAAAGATACTACAAATAATATTTTGTGGGAAAATGTAATTTTTTTCTTAAAATATTTTTTTTTCTAAGAGAAGTGCCTACTAAAAGTCTAATATACAAAAAAAACACATGTTTCCAAAAAAGCAATTTTTCAAAGAAAAAAGCAGTTATATCAAAATATAGAGTTTTCGAAAAAATTAATTTTAAAATAAAATCCGATCTCGGCTGAAAAATATTGATTAAAACCGATAGAAAAGAATATTTTGTGCCACAAGTGAAATGAAATTATTAAACCACTTTTCTTTAGTGGCAGCAAAACGTAGCATACTATTGGGGGCACTACCAACAACAACAGCAACAACACTTTAACTATTGACATGCTGATGCGGTAAAAACATAATATATGTGCAAGAGATATACATACATATAAATGATACTTAAATAAAACAAATGGGGAAAGAAACACAAGCTCAAAAAAATCACTTGAAAATGTCATCATTATGTCAGCGGCAATTGTAGTGTCTGTTTCGAAAGAAGAAGAACAACAACAACAATTTCAGCAAATTAAAAATATATTAAACCAATTAAAAGTTAAAGCATGTATTTGAATCAAATATTTACCCAAACAAAAACTGAAATATATATTCAAAACACAACAGGAAACAACGACAGTAACACTAATAAAATAACACGAAAAAAAGAACAAAGAGGGCTTTCGAACATTAAATGCTAAAGAACGAAAAAAAATTATGTTGTTCTGTAACAAACTAATACGGCGACTAATTGTGAAACACAGTCCATCTAGAAATAGTGACATGTTCTAAATATCCTTTCTTACATCCGCCTCTTATCATGTGTTCGTTGTACTCTGTATAAATTTCCGACACAAAACAAAATTTACTTTAGTTGCATGATGGCTAGCAACTTGAATGAATAGAGTTTATATTTGCCTCTATTTTATTGTTGGCATTTTGACAAATATCTCCTGTCACTTGTGCCCATTCAACAGAAAGACTTGATGTCTGCAAAGTCTGCATTATTTGTATGCTCAGTTTCATCAGCTTCATTATCAACTTATTTGTCATAGTCATGCCTCATATGCAATCCACATGACTAAGTCAGGCATACAATACAATTGCATTTTATCATTCAAATAGTTGATGTATTTATTTCGAAATAAAGATTTTTTTAGTCTAAAATGAACTCAACTTTTTGGGACTTGTATTTTCAGTTGTAGACAGCGGGTGTTTTTTTTTTTTTTTCTTCTTAAAGAAAATTAATTTCTAAATTATATTTAAACAAAATTTTTGAAAACTGCATCACACCAACAGGGATTGACACACTTAATTTAATTACATACAACTATCGTATACATACATGTACTCACATACATATTCTTACAAGTAAGTATGTGTGTATTTTTTCATATCTGTATGATTGCTATTTTCCTTTTAGATTTTCTAAGGCTAAAAAGAATTTGAATAGATTACTTTGTTTTACTTTTCTCCTGCCAAGCAAGTGCAATGCACAACCAGAATAAAAAAAATACTTAAAATATGATTGTTATTCAGAAATTTTACAAAAAAAATATAAAAAGCTCTTTTCTATAAAATATAAAATACAAAGTAGAGTACCTGCATAAAATGCTTGTGCAGCGTACAAGACCAAAGTAAACACACAATAATTGAAATCTTTTAATGTTAAGAGGTTGGCCACACAGCCCTAAGGCAACGTTGAGTCCACATAGCAAACTTCTTCTTTATTCTAACTAATTGTTATTTATTTTATTACAAAAGCCCAACGAACACTTGAAGGCATTTTAAATAAATTATTTAGAGATGAAAAAAATGAACAAATGAAATTCAGCAAGTAGCCTTCCTTCATGACGCTTAGACAAAATTTTGCACAAATTGTGTGGCACACAATTCTTAAATCTAAATCAGTAAAGTGTAAAACGATTAACTGTCATGTTCATACACTATAAAACCCATCAAATCACATCAGATTTTGGATACTATTTTTTTTTTTTTTTTGGTGCCATGCTTGAACATGATTACAAATGAAATTGAAAACTTATAGACAGATTTTGTAAAAAGAAAGAGAAAAAAAAACTAAATAAAACATTGAACACACTTTTTATAATCACACAATGTCTTTTCACAATCACTGCTAAATAGAGCAAGAAATAGTAAAAGAAAAAAAAAACTGCCACGACAGTTAAATGACTGCGAAATGTCAGAAATGGAAGAAAAGAATTTTCTAGAAATGCTATCGCTTTCAAATCATAATAGACAACAAAGTGGAATGAATAGAAAAAATCTTAAAAACTTATATTTAAGAGAAAGAGAAGGAAAATAAAACAGTCACGTAAGCCATTGATCAGACCTACGCGACAAAAATTTCAATTGTAATCAACATGATGATTGTTGCACTGAAGAAGAAAATGCGCTGTTTTATACAAAAAAAAAATAGAACTAAAATGGTATAAGAAATAATGTTAACACGCAATTATTATTTTGGCAAGTATTGTACGAGGGTAGCTCAATAAGTCTCTGTAAGAAATACAGGTTTTTTTCGCTAAGTGCCTTTTTTTAGCCCGTTCTAGCGGTTTGGAACGAGATTTAATTATTTATTGAAACTTTACACATAGAAACCTGTTTCATATTTAGCTGTATCCCGTTACTTAATCCCGTTTCTTATGTAAAGCGCAAACACTTATTCATCGCTTTTTTTCTATTCAGTATCATTGAATTCATATGATCCTTAAGCGGCAACTTCACCCAACCACGAAAGTATAGTTTCTCATGTAAATCCTATCAAATTTTAGCAGTCGACTTTATAATTGAATCAAGTTGACATAAAAAGATTCGAAAGGTTTAAATAAAATCGAGACATCATGTTACACTGAAAGAAATTAAAATTCTGGAAATTTCAACATTAATCCAATGAAAAACTTGAAGAATGACAAGTTTCATTAAAAACTAGAGAATCAGTTCATTAATTTAACGTATTGGATTGATCCATTGGGTCAAAACTAATAAAGAATTCGTCGAAATCATGAACATTTTCCGTGATTTTTTATATAATTAACTTTGACCCAAAAGAAAATTTGGAAGGATGAACCAAACGCAGTATAATAAACTGTTGTCACGCCTACGAATTTATTTAAGTGCAGAATACGAAATATTTGTATTGCAATAATTTTAAATTAAAAAAACAATTATTTTAGCCAGCAGAACTCATGCTTTAATCACCGGCAATTTACTTTGTATGCCTTGTGTTTAAGCCCTTAAGCATTATATCCACACATACAAAACACTCTTACACACACACATACATCTCCATATAATTTTTAATTTCATTTTTATTTCTAGAATGGCAAAAATAATTTACAACCTTAATGGAGCCCCACAATGTCTTTGTGTCAGACAATAACTTATGGTTTTATTATTTGTTTGTCCGAGGAGCAGCTCAAAATGGATTCCTTTGCCGGCGATAAAAGCAAAACGGACAGAGACAAACACAGAGATATCTTTTTTTACATACAATCATACAATTTACAAATAAGAACACATTGGCGATGATAACTGTGAAGAGAAAAACAAGTTTGTTCAGTAGCCTTGACAAAGGCCTTGATTGGTGAAAAGAAACTTTTGCTCTGTTAAACATTTCTTACGAATTTAATTCTTTCATTTTCTTTATAAAATTTCAAGCAATCTTTGTTCAATAAATAAATTCAGTGGACGGACGACATTTGATCACTGAAATAGGAAATTTTATTTTATCAATTTTGACCAAATATATCTTGTAAAACACAAATTGAGGGTTGATTAGAAAAATTTCGCGATGTCGAGGACATATTCTGGGAATTTTTAAGGTAAGTAAAAAACAGATTTCCTTCACTTTCTACCATAAAATATACGAAGAATATTAGTTTACTTAATTTATAAAATTTTCTCTATATAAAATGACGGTCAAGGCTTTTATGCGGGGCGCAAATGTAAAAATTTGAAAATTTAAATGAAAAAGGCGCATTTAAGCGGGAAATACTCTACGCCGATTTCCTTTAAGTTGAGCAATAAGTTTTTATTATACCGAATAGATTCGGAAACGCTGGAGAATACATTTTTGTAAATAGAATAAAACCAACATTTATTAAAAAATAACAAGTCTCTCTGTCTGTAATGATCGATTATAATAGGAATGTTCACGTTTTTATTTTGTTTTTAAATTTTACTTCTTATATGAAACTAGAAAGTCTTAAGAAGTTCAGACTAGCACCCCTTTAATGTTCTTATATCTGGCCTATTTGAAATTATTAAGCACCGGCCTGGCCTGATTGTCTATTGTGGCCAATAAAACTGTTAACTAATGTTTCATAAATGAATTATGAGTTTATATATAAACACATACATATACATTCTTAAAGTAATTAAAATGTTGTGTTTAGATGGTGCTGTTTTATATATTTATTAGGGTATTCCAAAAATACTTGTGATTAAGGAAGGCTCTTGGAAGAGTCATTTTTTAACTCCGAGCCATAAGTTTATGATGGCGTTAAGGTATGAACTAAAGGAATGGCTCTCCCGAAAACATTTCTTAAGAAAAAAAAATTAACTTAGAATGTTTTTTTTGTCAGTCTTCCTTTTTTAAACTAGTGTTTTTGTACACCCTAAGAGTATGGCAATTGTTCTGACTAAATGCAGACAATCTTCACTGACAACAAAATATAACCATAGGAATGCAATTTATACTACAGACTTGTTTACCACTGCATATTAACAAACTCTCAGTTCATTTGTATGTGTGTTTCTATCTCAATATTATTGTCTACACATGTACGAGTATGTATGTGTATCAATAAGTCCGCACTTAAACAAAACTTTACAGTTGAGGCACACAATGTACATCAGGGGTCATTTTGAAGTTTGTAAGTTTATGAACACAAGCACACAAGACTTTTTATTATGCTTTATTTTTTTAATCAGCATAACAAAAGCATAAAGCTTAATTCATAGAATATGTTTTGTATTCAATTAATCAAACTTAGGTGTTAGGTGTTTATTGCACAAAAATATCGAGAATTGTGGAAACAGGAATGTGATAATATTGATGATACTGGCAATAACTGAGCAGAAACAGATGCCGAAAATATTCTAAAATTTAAAAAATTTAAGTTTATAAAAATGTAACATACTGCGCGGACAAAAACCACTTGCATTTGGTCCAGCCAACAGTCATATAAATAAATTAAAATAAATTCTATGAAAGATATTAAAAGAATCTATTGTGAAAATTTAATTAAAATTACTTCTCACATCTACTCTCAACTTATTTAATGGGAAAAAATCATGCATTCCGCGCTTAATCATAAACACAATCATCATCATCAAACAGTTCTAGTATCTGTGTGTATTACACTCGTATATGTATGTATACATATGCTCGTATACAACACAATCACAGCATGCAGAAGATTTAAAAGAAGATATAAACTGTTGGAAAAAAAACTTGCATAGTGAATATGACCTCAATGTTACAAAATATCAATGAAATCAACAACAACAAAGGCAACCAAACATTCAACATTGTCATGACATCATCAATTAGAATAATTAATTTCAACTTTTTGCGGGCTTAACAGCATAAAAAACCATAAGCTTTTTGAAAGGAAAAAAGCAAACAAACAGGAAAAAGGAATAAGATTTGAAAAGCACTGGAGAGATAAAATGTTTGACATTTCCAAAAGTGCGAAAGAATTTTAATTGAATTAAACATTTCTAACACAGATGCATGCACAGGAATGCATGCATAAAAGAATTTATGCTCGTATGATTGATTGAGCATGTGCATGTTTGTGAAAGCAAAAGAGTTCTTAGTGTGAGCATCAGTGGCACGACTATTCGAATAATTAATAACAATCGATTGTACATTTATTCCACACTCGTATTGAACTTTCCTGAATACTTTTTAGCAAATGTCACAACCTTCGACTACCTAAAGTGTGATTATAAAAGTGGCGTTCGTAAGTCGACAATTCATAGGTACACTAAAAAAAATATATGTATACTAAATTTTTGTGAAAAAAATTCATTCAAAATACTTTAAAATATTTCTATGTATATTTAATTATAATTTTATTAAATCAAATAAAATTTTCTTACAATGAAAAAAAATCATATATTCTCAATTTGGAATTTTTTCAAAATTTAAAGAAAATAATTTTTTAAATTATTTTTAGTTCATGACTAACTAATTTCAAAAAATGTGTACTGGCTGTTGAGTGTCTATCTACTAAACCGACGTTCCTTGGTTGGAGTCACAAAAGACGCAAGTTTTATAAAAATGTTTTCATCACCCCTCATTGCAGATAACACAACAACGTGGTGTAAATAAGTATGCGCACACAAACACAAATGTGAAAATAATGCCAAGTTCCTATCCAAAATATTTCGGCCGTAAAAAGTACTGAAATCAAAATAAGGACCAAGTTCTTGATAGGTACAATTCCATCTCAATTCTAGGCAACCTACGAGTATAGGCTTGGCAATGTTTTTCCAAGAATTCTTTCCCATATTAGAAAGGCAAAATATTTTTCCAAGCTTACAGGTTTCCTAGAGGTCACCTCTGTGGGGAGACCTTATGTTTCATTATATTATGATCAAGAGGAGCAAAGTTATGAATGGTGTCGTGTAAATATATATACTGTGTGGCCGAACTTGGCCTGGCGCACGGTAGCGCAGATTCCAGACCTTCAAGCGCTCTGATGACATCAAAAGCATCGTTGTAGCAGATGGCCAGTTTAGAAGAAGGTAAAACAATGAAATGAAAAATGTGCAAGATGGCGGATGTGTTGCGCACATTACGAAATTTTTACTAATTTTGAGAAAAAGACTGAACTGGTTTTTAGTAAAAATTTCCTATAAAAGTTGAAATTTGTGTTTCCTAAATTCAAGGAAAATTTCACTTAGTTTCTGTAAAAAGCGGCATTGGCGCCATACGACAACCAATTTGAAATCAAATTAAGTAAAATTTTCAAAATTTTATTAAATTTTTTTTTTGTGTAGTCTTGTGTTAAAAGTAGTCGTCAATTTGGGTGCAGAAAATTATCTTAAAAATAATTTAATATGAATTTGTTAATTGTCTTCACAATTTCCTTCTCCCCATCAACAATATTCAAATAGAAAAATGTTTCACGGTGAAATATTTTCGTTTAAATTCAGCCTAAAATACTGATAAAACAAAATTAAATTAAATTAATTATTTATTTGCGATTAAATGAGATTTATAATTTTTTGAACCGACTAATTCTATGATTAGTTAATCGATTAATAAAATAGTGAGTGAGAGCAATATTTGTTTGTTTGTTTTGTTCATTCATGTGCCACCCACGCAGTTTGTGTTTGCAAGCGTATGATTAATATTTTTAATCAATCTCACTCATACCGTCAGCTGTTTAGATATTTTATTTGTTTTTGAAAGTGTGGTATAGAAATATTAAAGCAAAAATGTAAAAGAAACATACGTTACCGTTTTAACTTTTGTATGATACTTTCTAAGAATATCTTGAAAAAATGTTTCAGCAAATGGAAACAGTCTGAAGGTAAATCAAATTAATTAAGTTTCACAATTCATACCATCAGCAATTTAATATTACTTTTGTCTGAAGTTACAACTAAGTTTTCTTATTGAAACTAAAATATATTCGTCGATATCTTAAAAAAATATACTTTAACAACTTAAAACCAGTATTTCCGTGTAAATAGCCCATTGGAAATACAATATTTGTGTTTTTTCTTCCAAATAGAATTTTGCTATTTATGTATATAAATTGAATGCTTTAATCAATATTTTTTAAATGTTTTCTTTTTGTAGGATTTCAAGTAGGATCCATTCTACCAGCCACAGTTTTCTCTTTTATATCCTTTTAATTGCACAAAGTCTTTGTGATTTTTTAGAATCCACTGCTCACTTTTATAGAGACAAATTAGAAAATATACTCGTATTTGCAGTTAATCGATTGGCGTCTTAATATTTTTTCCATCACTTAATTAACAAACTTAAAGCTGAACAGTTCCTCATTTTTTCTCAATATTTCCTTTCTTAGATATTCTTTGACCAATTGCAATACTTTTTTTTCGTTTCTTTTAAAAAGAAAAAAGAAATAATGATTGCAATTCAAACAGTTTGCATTGAAATTCGTCAGACACTCATTACGTGCATGTTAAGACAAAAACTAACCATGAATAAACTTAAGTATTCATAGAAAAACATTTAAATCGAATAAACAGAAAAAGAAATCTTTAAGAAGTTTTTGTGGTCCGTTATTATTTACTTTGATTTCTTTAGTTTTTATGATTCAGAAAAGAATTCAATGAAAGGTACTTCAAAAGTCAATGGACATAAAAATAAATTTTAATCAATATAAAATCAAACACGATGCATTAAAATTCTACAAAAATCATTTTAAACAAATCTGGTAGAAAACACTTCAGAATGCATAGTTTTTGTTTGCATTATTCCAGCTTTCTGACATTGAAGTGATCTTCTTTTACGTTTAATCTTAATATGGACGATAGAATCTCTATCTTCCTTTTGTGTAATCGTGACAACGCATTTGGGACAGCTTCTAGAAATTCCTTACTATTTTGCTAGATACGCATCAATGTTGGGAACATTTCAGTAAAATGATTGGCTAAATCATTTAAAAACACATTAGAAAACGATGTCATATTTTTTATTAATAAAAAAAAAAAAAAACACCAACACTTTGCTAGAAAACGTAATACCAGATTCTTAGCGACGATACCTTTTGCGCCCTTAGAAATATTTAATAGAAAAAAGGATACAATCAGATGATGGCTTAAATGGTTCTAATGTGTCTGCATGTATGTGTAAGTGACTTTATTTGCTCATCTTTGTTGCGTTTGACAAAATAAGTCTCTGCTATTAATTTCCTTATATTTTTTTTTAAATTTTAGTTTTTCACTGTTGCTATATTTTGCTATAACGCTGCTTCTTGTTGGCAGCGTTACCGTTGATAATTTTCAAAAAGGGGCACAAAAATGAGATTTTCCTAAAAATAAGGGTCACAAAAAGGGGATTTCTATGAAAAAAAGAAGCTCTTCAAAAACAAGAAAAATGAAGCAAATAAATACGTTTCATTTCTAAAAACAAAGGTTAGCAAACATTTTCACTAAAAGAATTTTTATAAAATATATGTATGTATGTACATATAACGAAAAACAAGCAAGAGAAAACAAAATTTCTCATATGGTATGTACATAAATTTAAAGTAAAAATATATATAAAAATTTGAAAATGTATGTATTCATTTTATGAAAAAAAAGGAATAGCTACGAAAAATAAAATATAGTTCATGGTAACAATATGTATAAACGTACTTAAGTTTTCTAAAGGATAAGACACAGATACCTAAATTTATTCTCTTAGAGGAAAAGCATTTGTTGTTGATAACAAATGACACATACGATTTGCAAGAGAAAGACAATTGCGTAAATTTTCTATACATCTCATTATTAAATTAAAAGATATAAGCAAATTAAAATATATGAATAGTCATATAGTTTTACACTCAATACCTATTTTTTGAAACTGTTCTTCTTCTGTATTTTTGAATAAGTTCATCACTAGCAATCCAATCTTCCAAGTCACTTTGAAACAAATTTAAGGCGGATAGCATGGACTGACAAGTGTCTACTTTCAGTCTATTTGTTAATTTATTTTTTAGTAATGCTAACTTCGAAAAAACACGTTGAGCAGAAGCACTACTATGTGGCAAAGTAAGTATATATGACGTAAATTTATACAAGTTTGGATATAATTTGTCGTCCAAACAGTTTTTTAAATTTCCTATTTCATGCCAAAAGGTTTCAGGCTTAGGTATTTTTAAAAATGCTTCATGGCTTTTGACATTCGCTTTGATTTCTAATAGCTTGAACTCAGTTACAAATTCGTCTGGTTCACTAATTATATCACTAAAAACAGAAATAATTTCATAGTAGTTAATGTCCTCAACTGATTTGATAAAAAACTGGATCTAAATACTTCAGTACACTCAGTCTTTTATCGCTAATATTAATTCTTGATAAAATTTCCCTACATAATTGTTGGTAAAAAGCAATATTTTGCTTTTAATATTCATAATATCACTCCTTGAGATCTCGTTCGTATTTATTTCTAGCTCGGCTTCATATCTTTAATGTGTTAGGCATTAAAAAAATCAATATTTTCTATGCTTGTTTCTAAAATGTATTCTTTTTTGTTCAAAAAGGGGCACAAAATAAATCATATTGATCCAAAAGGGGATTTAAATTAAAGGGGCTTTGCAGAAAAGGAGCAAAGTGCCCCTTTAGGGGCACAACGGTAACGCTGCTTGTTGGTTATATACCAACTATAATCATCTCACACACATACAAGCTTACATCCATACATAGATAAATGTGCATAATCATACATACATACATATATTTACACTGATGTTTGTATAGACACAGAATTTAAAATTTAGCAAAGACAACAAACTCAATATTATATAAATATTTTATAAATAAGCGTTACAGCATAATTTCCCAACAACAATGTAAAAGAAAAGCGGAAAGTACAAGTCAGACTAAATTGTGTGACTGGCGGGGTAATCATGCTGTTCGGAAGGAAATTTTATAAACAAACAAAAAATAACTCCCTCATATATTTTATTCTGCCATGGCGACGTATTCACAAAAGATGATTGCAGCCTCACAGGAAATTTTGTTTCTGTCTGAAAACAGTGGCTCTGTTAGATTGAATGTAAAGTTGCTTAAAATTAAAGAGTTTCTCTTAATAAGTATGCAACTTTTTGGGCGTATAAGAGACAGGCGTTATTCAAAAAATTGATTGATATACATTCGATGGATAGATTAAATGGTTAAAAGCTTTAATTTGCTACCATCTTTTTTGTTTTGTTAAGTTGGCTATTTGCAACAACAAACTACAAGCATTTTGTTGTAATTGTACTGCAGTTATCGTGTAAAAAATAACTAACCCATCTAACATTCATTTATTGCATGAGTAACCATTCTGCTGGAGTAAGCAACAACATCATTATCATCATCTCTTTATAAATGTGCTTTTATTTTTGAAATTATTTATTTTAGTTTCACAGATTCTGTTGGTGCTGGCTGGTGTTGCTTTTTTTAAAGCTTATGAATAAACAAAATGTCATATTTAGAACACGAGTTATATTTGCTGTAGTTATATGACGTTGCACATCACACAACACGGTGAAGGCTATTTGATGTGACCATCTACTATATCTAATGTTTGGTGGTTCGAAAACTAATTTTAATTTCGGTTTGTAATTTCCACAATATTCATATGCGATCCTATAAAGTACAGAGGGTATTAACTCAAAATTTTTAATATTTCATTTTTTGCAAGAAATTGATGTACAGTGGTCATATATATCCACTGTAAAAATATTACACCATTTTCTCCATTCTTTCCCCAAAAAAAATATACAGTTGATTCTCTCTTTGTGATAGAAGAGCAGTATTAAAAGAAAAGATTTTTGTCTCTACTGAAAATTTTAAAATTTTGATTTAATACTTTCTTGTTGTTCAAGTGCGATGTGTAATCAGGGATATTATAGATAAAAAAGTGTATGTGTATGTGAACTCGATTTTCCGAAGCCCGTAGAAAAGTCAAAGACTTTTTGTGATGGACTGAAGTATCAGAAATATTTTAAGCAAATATTTAGGATTGGTTCCGACAAACCTACATACATTTACCAAGTTTGCCGAAGGATATATCGCTCCTTTATTGCATATGCCGCCCATATAAATGCTTACGTTTTGAAAACTTCAAATGCATTTTGCCACGTTTGAGTTTTTCTGAGATATGACTACGTTGCAATAAAGGAGCGATATGTAAATTTATCTGAATATAAAATACTTAACTCGTATGCAAATTTCTCAAAGTTGGTAACATTAATCTGAGCTCCTTATATAGAAACAGCTTCATCCTTCTCCAGCATCAAAATATAATACTTTTAATAACGAGTTTAACGCAACACGAACGCCATCATCCTTTTAAAAGTGTATAAATGTTTTAAATGAACACAGCAATTTTTTAGACTTTTTTTGTTTTGGTTCGAGATACTGCTGGTGTTTGGCGTTTTTTATGACTTTATTATTTTATAACGGCAGCGTGGTTATTGTTTTTGATGTTTTTCATAAACAGCATAAATCTAGAAAAATACTTATTTTAAGAAGAAAAAACAAAAGAAAAAGTTAATGAGGAAGGCATAGTGCTATTTACCATACATATCACGAAAATTAACATGGCACCACATCATTGTGTTAATTTACATATATTTTAAAGTTTTTAAAAGACATAAATATTGGCATAGACAGCGTTTGTTTTTGATGAAAAAGATAAATACTAATTTTTTTAATAAATCCTTATACAAACATGCATACATACATATGTATGCATGTATTTATAAAATATAGAAAAGTTTAAATATTTGGAGAAAATATGCACTACTCCTAACTCTCCTTGCGTATCTGCCAGCTATCAGCAGCGATAATTTATTATACTGCAACGTTATAATAAATGATTTCTTAAAAAATGAGATGAAAATGTTGAGCAAATATTTTCAATAATTTGTCAACAATTGATATTCCTGTCAAATTTTAATCATCACTAAACTCGTTGCAAAATGATTGATGCGCCTTTTGTTAAAAATTGCGCAGACCAAAAACAGCTACATGCCACACACAAGCTTTCAAACAACATCACACTACCGCAAGCAACAAAACTCAACAGGAGGAATACTACAACAGACGATTTCACGTACAAACAACTCATTGCCAGGAAATATGTTTGCAATTGTAGATGATTGATTATTGAAATTATTGAATAACTATAAGTTGGAGTCAAAACGATTGCAGCAACAGGACATCTTATTATACATCCCATAAGTATTTTTGATGATTGTCTGACAGCAGCAGCAGCAGCGGCAGGAAGATGGAATATTTTCTGAAACAAGTTGCGATAATCAATCATTTTACTCTGTTGAATAGAAAACGCTGCAAATAAGTAGAAATTTAAAACTATTTACAAAAAAGTTTTTAGAACAGATTCAGTGCCTACTTTATAACCATAATGTTGTTGCATTGCTTTGAGAACTTAAAGTAACAAAATCTTTTTTTATATGCACTTTTTTAACAAATGGAACAAACTGCAACCTTGTGGCGATAAAAAATATATCATCGTCTAATTTCATCTATACATACTAGAGATCTGCAACTAATATCGTTTTTGCTACTCATGAATTTTTACATACATATAAGTACCTGTGGCGGCCATCATTGAAGATCAAGTACTTTATTCTAATCGATTTGTCATTGATATCATATTCATGTCGTAGCAAATCTGTTTAAATTCTTATAATACCTACAACTGATTTAAAACACTCAACGCGGCCATGTACGAGTATATTTATATTCAATTCAAATTCAAATCGAGTTGAGATCACCAACGTTATTAATGTTGTTATAAGTATGACAAAAGATGATGATTACACGAAACTTTAAAGTGGATATGATGAAATTGTAAATCTCTACTCAACTCTACTCAATTTTTCCGTACTCATTGCTGACCTCTGCTACATACGAGTGCATACAGACGCAGAAGTCTGCTGTATAGTTTGTAAAAGATAGCAAAGATTTTTTTTACTTACTTATATGTTCTAAAGCCAATATTTTTTAATCAGAATAATGCAAAAAAATATATAAAACTGCATAATCATGGTAAGTTTCCTCATCCCCACATCTTCCTTGTATTCATTTATAAAAAAAAAAATCTGACGTTGTCATTGCAAACTTTTTATTCAATTCGAAAAAAAATCCCAAAAAAGATGTCTTTATTAAATTTCTTCATTAAACAGCGCCTGTCTCTTGTGTTGATGTTCTCTGTCCGCTATTAAGCTTTATTGAATTTGTGGTTAACAGAGAATAAAAGCCAACCAAATAGATAAATGAAACGACCATCTTAAAGGAATAATAAGATTCTCCATTCTTAACACTTTATCTCCTCCTCTTTCACTCACACTCTCTCTCTCTCTCTGTTGTACTGCTTAAGACAACAAGTTCGAATATAAGAGTGTCAGCAAACTGATGTTGAAGTTTTTTTGTTTAAATCTTGTTAGTTGGGGAAAAAAAAACTTATTACAAGTTGAATATAATGGTGCCAAAATGAAAATAATTGACAGTTATTGTGAAGAATACACGCACATAAATATAAATGCATCTAACGGCAACGGTAGCGAAAGAAAAACTAACAATATTAATAGTTTTTGCAAGCAATAACATCAACAACAACAACAGCCAACAAAGTATAAGGGAATTGAAAGTTTGTATGGAATCAACTGAGATTTGACGCATCACCATGATATGCAAATGTAGGGCAGCAGTGCGTGAGTATATTTCAAAGGATTTTAAGTAGAGAAGATATATTTGTAAAGTATTTACATATTTTGAATCAAATTTCTTAATAATATTTTGATAAATGATATTTTCCTAAAAATATCTAATATTTTCTATTAAAATAAATATTTGTAATTCAAATATGATAAAAAACAGCTACTCAAACTGAATCACATCTGAACTTTAAAATCGCATTTACAACAATTTTGGAAATTTAACTCATGTTGGCAGTAAGTAGTAAAATAGAGTATTAAGAAATAAATAAGAAAACATCTTCAACAGAGTGTAAACTCTGGCATCTTTAAATGTACAGCAATAAATTACCACCACCTAGATATACTCGTACGTCCCTGTAGTTCAAGTGGCTGTCTCCGAGCTGGTTATAATACTAGCCCCTTTATGACACAACCAGTCCGAATGCTAGCCATATGACTGGCCACTTTAACAAGGGGATGTCCTTCGATGGGGTTAATTGTCACCAAGAGGCCACAAAAAGACAGTTCATAAGCCCGTTCTTCTTGGCTTACCCTTAACTATCTCCTTATACCTGCCAAACCACTCCCTTAAAAACCCCAAATCATTCCCAATTTTTTATGAAATAAAAGTCATTGTATAATTTATTTAACTTAAAAAAAAAAATTATTTCGTCAAAAAAAAAAACATAACAAATTCATTTATTAATTAAAAAGATAATAATAATTAATTAATATAATAATTAAACTTTGCTTTCAGCTATTTTTTTATTATTATTCTTATTATTTTATTTATCTTCATCCTAGTCATCTTCATCCTGGTTATTCCCACTGCAGTACAATAATGTTCCTACAGCCCACTTTTAACTTAGTAAGGATGCGTAACATTGCACTATTTTTGTAAATGTATTTTGACTGTATTGAGAATTGAACTAGCAACCTTCCGACTGCTAATCAACATCTCAACCCACTCAGCTACACTCACTGGTACTTGTACATTGTACTACTTAAGCTATGTGTGCTTAATGACATACATTTTTTACTATCCACCATCTGCGACACAAAAAGACAGCTAAGTGCCTGCACAAAGTGACAGTAAAATTTTCCACAGTTTTAGAACCAGTCTTCCGAGTATAGGATCAATGTGGATAGTTTTATAACCAGTCTTCAGAGTATAGGATCAATGTGGATAGTTTTATAACCAGTCCACATTGTATAGTACTGCCACTTTTGGGGTAAATTGTCACGAAAAAACTACAGGGGTATATATGGTTGTATATGCATGTGTGTACAACAATCGTTGCAATATTTGCAACAACAAGAATTTCTCTGTCTGCATACAGATGAAACTTTAAAAATTTTGGTCTACATAAAGCACACACGTATGAAACTATAAATTTATTCGTACATTTAGCGAAGTGCAACGAGCGTAACACGTCAATTTCTCTGTAGTTCCTCTTGAACAAGGTGTGCCTGTATGTTTCTGTGTGTGTGTGTTTGTGTGCTTATTGCAAATTGAATTAAAGTTTCAATAGCGTTTACTTAATAGAAACTAATACCGAGCACAATTTTAAAGGAACAACTTTATTTTATTTTGTTTTTTTTTAGAATAAGGAAATGCAAATTTTAATGTATAAATACCACACTTGATTGTAGCTACATTAGGGTGGTACTAGAATGCAAATATAAAATTAAAATTCGTGTATTTGCGAAAATCCAAAGGAAGAGATTTCCTCAAATTTCCACCAAAAAATTATCCTTCTAAGCTTTTACGCAAACCACGCTGTGAAAATTTGCTGGTACAAACCGGCGGAGGCGGGCTTAGAGTAAAATTAACGTAACACAATTTCATAATTGTTTAAACTGATCGTGAGTAGTAGAGTGAATGACATTTCAAAATCAAACTTTAATAAACTTAATCTATAAAATCTATTTAGTAAAGCGGCAGCAAAAAAAGTTATATTTTAGAAAGTTTCTAGTTTATTTTTCTTTTTGCCACAATGCTCTGCAACGTCTTTTATACTTCTAGACTTATTGTTAAAATTGTTTGAAATATATTTTCAACTCTCAAGTGATGAGCTAATAGAATTAACGAATGAAGAAAGGAAGAAATGTTAGATTTGTTATTCAAACAAAGAAAACTTAATTCATTGTAATATAAACACAACGCGTATGCTTGTGTTTGTGCGTGTATGTGTGTATTATATACGAATACATAACTTGAGGCCTTATGAATATCAGAACTTAAACTATTGAAATACATTGAGCTTGTTTATGCTTCATTAAACTTAAAACATTAACGGCATGTTCAACGATGTCGAAGAGAAGAGTTCGATTGCTTTCTAATCGAATGAAAACTGATTTGGGTTCAACAACTGGTTTTTTATTCGAACGTTAATTCGAATGAAAACTCAAATGTAAACGTAAGTACTTTCATGAAAAATTCCTTTCAACTATTTCGAACATACGGACATCATTGCGAACGCATATGTCAAAATCAAGCACTTGTTCTTTTGTTTTCGTTTTAAAAACATTTTGCCAAAAACATATGAAATTTATATAAAAATGCTTTTTAAAACATTGATAAGTACATTTATGTATGTAAATACATGCATATATACATACATTTAGCCAAGGATGCTGTTTGAGTTTTTGGGGAAGGGAGAAGTTGTAACTGAAACATACCATTTTGCATATGTAAGTTATTGAAAATATGATACGATCCATTTTAGTTATACAAATGAACATCTTATTTATTTATTCTTGGGAGTTTATAATGAGAAAATTAGCTTATTCTAAAGTTTTTTTATAATTATTGATTTCCAATATAAAGTTGACACAATTTCAATTGAACAGTTTTAATTCTATTGCAAAATTCTAGTTTGAAATTTTTGTTGTTGTTGTTATATTAGTGTGGATTATTGTTCTTAAATTTTAAAGGGATTCAATGAATGAGCTAAAATACATATGTACATACATACATTGTCTTTATTATTTGTTTGTAATTTTTTATTACTTTCGTTTATTTTTATATATCAAACGAATTGATAGTGATTTTGACAATTTTAAAGAAAATAGCTAAAACAATTAAAATTTCTTATGTGGCAATACTTTGAAAAACGTAACTACATTCGATCGAAAGCTGTCGATATCGTTGAACCCAAAGTGATAAGACTTCGAGCGGTTGGCTTTCGATCGCTTAGATTTTCTTTCCACATTGTTGAACAGGCAGTAAGTTGCATTAATTAAATAAACTTGTTGTGCTGATTCGCACAGCACACACTTCAAAATTCTTCAAAATTGTTGTAAATACATTTCCGTAGAGTTTTGACAAAATTTACTGAAATTTATTATTTTTAAAAGGTTGAAGTAAAATAACATACACAAATGAGCATTTAAACATATTCATCCGAGATTAGATCAACTTTTCTTTAAATTAAAAATTCTATAAAATATTTAAAACACAAACGAAAATATTTAGGACTTACTACTCAATAAAATTTCAACACGTTAATAGCCTGCAATTTTATTCATTTGTAAAATTTTAAAATTATGCTTAAGGGCAAGTTCTTTAGGTCCTTACGACCAATTAACAAAAATTATTTTTTAACGGTCCTTTTCCACCCGGGGGGTCTAGGGTATCTCTTCTTTGTATGGGACACTTCCAGTATAGCTAGAAAGCTGAAATATCGTACACAGGCAGGCCCTGATAAGCAATACACATAAATATTTATACAAAAACAACTTAGAAAAAAGAAGTGAGATCCGCACAAAAACATAAATGTGAAAATAAGGCCAAGTTCCTATCCAAAAAATTTCGTCCGTAAAAAGTACTGAGATCAAAATAAGGACCAAGTTCTTGATAGGTACAATTCCATCTCATTTCTAGGAAACCTGTAAGCTTGGAAAAATATTTTGCCTTTCTAATATGGGAAAGAATTCTTGGAAAAACATTGCCAAGCCTATACTCGTAGGTTGCCTAGAATTGAGATGGAATTGTACCTATGAAGAACTTGGTCCTAATTTTGATCTCAGTACTTTTTACGGCCGAAATATTTTGGATAGGAACTTGGCCTTATTTTCACATTTATGTTTTTGTGCGGATTAATACTATTTTGCACATTTACAAAATTTATCATTATAAAAATAAAGAGAACTTAGCCGCTTCCTGAACTATTTACAAATACATATATTTAATTTAGAGCGTACCAAATCAATGTAGACTTTAACATTTGTTTTTTTAGCTCAGTTTTATTGATACACAAACACAGACGCGTGTTGTATAGAATATAATTTGACAAAAAAATTTAAATACAAATATAAAAAAATCAAATGTGATCCAGCTACTGTATTTAGTTCTTTTTACGTATCTCTCAGGAGCGCTGTTGTATTTTTCATGAATTCACAAAAATATCAAAATCAGGACTTTGATTATTTGTTGAACATAAGCCATCTGTCTACTGTCACATTCGGCATTATTATAATGAAAATGAAAACACCGCAGCAACTATCACTTATACTATTTTATAAAAAATTCTTTTTCTGCTGTAATATTTTAAAAATTTATGACTTTTTACGTTTTATATGACGATATGTACATATGTATGTAGGGATGTAGAGATGTACATATATATGTATACTTCACTGAGTACCATTGTAGGTACTAAATTTTCCTGTTGCTGTCATGTTAAAGTCATTTGTTACTGTCATTTTTTGACCACACTTATAGTTACATTATTCCAAAACAAAAAAAAACACAAAATGCCTTGTCTACGCATATACTACATAGTATATACAAAATACAACATTTACACACATCCACATGTAATTCCACAAATAACAAAACCTCAAGTAGTTGTAAACCAATCAAACACAGACTAAAAAGAATCAATAAAACAAATAATCAGAAATTTCTGAAAGGAAAGAATAGAAATAAAAACATTAGTTTTAGAAATCTGATACATAAAAAAGTTTGCGCAAAAAACGATTAAGAAGTAAATATGAAACTTTCTGGACATTGTTAAAAAAAGCTTTTGTTTAATTTATTATATTTCACAATCAAAATATGTTAAACTATTTTTATGGATACTTAGGCTTTAAGCCCGTAAGTCATATTTATGTAGTAAAAATATTTTGTCGTTTTTGCTCTAAACTAATACTGGAAGCAAAATAAATAGCACACATGTCATTGTGAAGAGGGACTACTTAATTCAACGATGTTTCCTCAAGGATAAACAAAATAGTACAAAAATAACTATTGCAACTCTATAAGTCAATTAATAATATTATTATAAAACGGATAAGCAAATGAAAAAAATTACTTCGCAGACTAAAAACTTTATTAACGATCTTGGCAGCTTTCGTAAGATCGTAAGATCTAAATGCTTTTGCTTACATGAAGTCCATATTACGAGATCTACCAAGGGAAACATCGCGAATGAAAGTCATCGAAGCAGGTTGGTAAGAGAGAGTTATGTGATCTTATTTCTTTGCTGATAACATCATGCCATTGTATTACACGTGAGAGAAGGTTTTAAAATTTTTAGAAAATACTGCAAAAATAATATTATCACTTACAACAAACGGAAACGAAAGAACGAACCGGCAAGGAAAGAAAAGCGAAAAAAAATTTAGTATTAATCGTACGTCGATAAAATGTTGTATTCGAGTGTGGTGGAAGCTTCTGCTTTGCTCTTATACGTACATCCTTAATATAAAGAAAATTAGATTTGAGCCGCAATCATCAAAAGATTCTACCAAATCCCAAATATTTTATTTTCGTTAAAGATTTTTTAAATAAAGAGCAATTGCAAAGGTAAATGCGAAAAAAAATCTTTAAGTACGAAACAACTCACTATAGTACATGAGTGACCCTAAAATGCACTTTAACTCCAAAAAAAAACCAAAAATAGTAAAATTTTGAAATTAAATCTTAAATAAGATAAAAATCTATTTAGATCTTTATTTTTTATTTAAAAGTAAAATTTCCAAATATTTCATAGTTTATTTTTCGATAACTGGGCTTTAATTTATTGTCATCTGCTTTTCTTAACCTAATTACAAATAATTAAAAATTTATTTGATTACTTTTAATCTACTCGTAGCATTCATTCGAACTAAAATATTTGTTGTGTTTTTCGGATTTAATGAAATTCATGACTAAATGGCACATGTAAATCTTATGGAATGAATTTTAAGCCTTAATTTATTTCATTTTTATTTTTATGTTTTTCCTATAGCAAATAACCTAAATTGTGAAACCATGGAGTCTATATTGTACACACATGCATTTTTTGTATAAATTTATATTAAATCATTTATTCTATTCAGGTAGCCAGGCATTCATTCATTCTCTATAGTGTTGCTTTATCTGAGTTTATTTTTAGGTTTGTTTGTTTGACAATTTTGTAAATTTATTTCCTGTTATTAAGACTGCAATATATAATACAGTAGTTCCCCCTTAGAAGATTACCTCGATTTAATGCTCACATGGTGGTTGCAACAAAAGTACCCACCCCTAAATGCACTACAACATTTGTACTCAAATGCCTTCAAAAATGATGATTGTAGAAGGTAAGATTGTTATCTATCTATTTAGATATAGAATTATTTTCAATATAAACACATACTAATATAATAATAATTTTATCAATTGATTGATGATAAGAAAAATTTTACAAAGATAAATGATACCTATAAAGACAATATGATTTGTATTTGTTTTATATAAAAATAAGAATGTAATTTTTAGTAACATCTTTAAATTTTAACCAAACATGCTTAAATACGCATTTATCCGATATTCGCTTACATGATTCACTGCTTATATGCGTCAAAATGTGTGCAATTTAATATGCGCACTTAAGCGGGGACTACTGTAATATAAATATTCTATAAAAAGCAAACTAAAATAAACAACTTTTATTTTACTTAAGAGATTTGCATTGTAAAATAAGTCTTCGTTCACTATTTCAGTAGTAGCAGTTTGTAATTTTTTTTTTTAACACTGCCACAGTAAAAGTATTAAAACATTTTAAAAATGTAAAATTTCCTTCTATTACTGTTTTATAACGTGTCATTTTTGATATGCATACAAAAATAAGTTGCACATTTACTTTGATACTTGACTTCTTTACCGGCTCTAATTATTCAGTAAAATCAAAATGTCTGCCTTTTAAAAGTTTTATAGTTTTTGTTGCATTTAAATGTCAACCAAATGCCAATTAGTATTAATTAAGGTCATTTTTTAACATGAAATTTACATTTACATTTCAAATTGAAGCCTTTGCAGCCTTGCACTCCTTGGAAGTTTGTTATTTTTTAATTCCAATAAATTTCATATATGATTAAAACACAAACATTTGAAAATTTTTCACACATTATCTATTGGATCGGCAAGACAGAATAAAATTAAAAATTTGTTAACAACAAATATGTTCAAGCAATAGTAAAAGTGAATACAAATACATAGATCTTTTGTATTTCAAAATTTTTCATCCACTCATGCCAACAGGTCTGAAAATATTTATGGTACGTGTAACAAGCAATTGAATTGCTGGTAAGTAACTGAAAGGGAAGGAAGAAAATATCGAATTATTTCAGTAAATAAACAAAGAAAAATCTAATAAAAATCACATTAGTCGCACAACACATTGGCCACTTTTAATCTCTTAAAGGTAGGTGTCAACCCAAAAGATTATTCGACACTAAATACTTTAAAGTACGAAAAATTGTGTAAAGAAATTCCAGTACCACATACAAACTGCACAGTAGAGTCGATAGCAAACTCATGTGTATTATCTAAAGCCAACAATTGGATTTTTGTAGGACTTTCTGCTTCAGCCGGTCCACACATTGTGTCGTTCTTAAAGAAAAAATCAGTAATAATTTCCAACACAAAATTATAAAGGAAAGGGCAGGAACTTTCATGCAAAATCATGCTTTATTTTTTTTTTTCTTTTCGTCGATGATAAAAAAAGGATTTACTGATTCCAATAAATTAATAGATTCACTTTAAAGGGAATAGAAATATGCCAACTCCTTTAGTTTAGGTGCAGAACTTTTATTTAAGAGACCACGAGAAATATTTTTCTCGTGTAAAATTTTCTCTTGGATAGTCCGTACCTGAAAAGAAATTCTTTTCTTTAATGCAAGGATACCATGTTAACAAGAGGATATTTTATTTTCTGACAATTGTAAGAAAAATTAATATTCCGACTATTGTGTGGCCAAGGAATGTTTCCACAACTGTTTTCAGAATCACCTGCTAAAACTATTTTCCGTGTAGAAAGAAATAAATCTAGAGTTTCGTGTCAGGATTAATACACACGGATATTATAACATTTGGGGGATATTTTTTCACGTCAACTGCAACTACTGTGCACTGTAGTAAAAATGTATTCTTGAAGAAGATGATAAAAAGATTTACATATAATCCACTTACATTTATTGGCATTTTTGTTTTAGTCGTCTTTTTTCTTTCTCATTTTCCTTTTCTTTTTTTTTTTTTTTTTTGGTTTTCATACTTTGGATAAACAGTAGATGTGTTGATAAGGTAAGTTGTTGGAATACTTCCTTAACCATTTAATTGCCGCAAAATAAATTTGTTGAAAAATAGATTCAACTGAAAAGGAAGAACTGAAATAGTTGCAGACATGAACAAACAATTCAACGCAATCAAATTTAATACATTTTTTTTTTTTTTGTTTCGATTCACAAAATGCAATTTGAACAGCTTTTATGATAAGGAAGAGTGCGTAGAGGTTAAATATTGCTAAGAACATTAATATACATAAATCTGAAGAGATGGTAAAAAGAAAAGGAATAAATTTCCTGCTTAGATGTAAAATTGATTTTTCGTTTCTTTTTTTTGTAATTCTGCGAGTTAGAAAAAAGCAAAAAATCGAGGAAAGATATTGAAAATCTTTTTCCGTTTTCAAAGAAAGTTTTAAAGAAAAACTTTTGAAAAATAAAATTATATTTCTTCTAGACTGGAACTTGTTTCTTTTTTTTATGTTTGGCCACGCTTAAAACTATTATTTATGGATCGATTTTTAAAATTACTTTTTATGTGTGAAGGAGTTTCCTAGCGATTTTGTTCCCTATTTTTTCCAATTGATAGGGGCAAGGTGCCCGCTCGAAGTTTTTTTTTATGATGTAACGCCTCCATTTACGCAACGATTTAGAATGTGTAAACTTGCAATTTGGTCTCATAAGAATGTAAGTGGCCGCCCGATAGATTAATGAAAAAAAACCGCTATTTATAGGCCGCGTTTTAAACTTTCGAATAGTTGAGTCGATTTTGTAATCTATTAGATTTTTTGCCAAAAGTATTAAATAAAAATTTCCTTAAGGAAAATTACTATTCCTGGAAATATTTTAATTTTAAACTCTTAATAAAAGTTGAACTTAAAGTGTCCTTGCAAATGTCGAAATTTATTAAACAAAACCAAAACTCCTAATCACTATGCTCTTTAATAAATTTAAATAAATAAATAAATAAGTACATAGAGAGACAAATTAAAACTTTAATTTAACAATTGAATTAAATCCACTCTGAACAACCACAAAATATGTTTGTCGAAAAAGAACAAATAAATATTTTAAATAAATTCTATCTTAAACAAAAGGACAATGGATATTATAAATTTTTATCAGAAGTTCTGTCTACGACAAAAAGAAATCATCATAATGAAGCAAGGCTGAACAAAATTAGTATTATGATGCTGTTGAACTCCCACAATAAGCCGGTTGGTGAGAAGCATGATAAAATTAAAGGAATGGAAAGAGATGAAAAGTAAACAACTGAACAAGTTAAGGACAATTAAAGTAAGTGGTTGAAAGTTTGTAGATAAAGTTTTGTTGCAATAATATTTATTAACACAATATGCAAATATTTATATAATAAATTTTCAACAACAACAATAACTTAAAATTAGAGAGACATTTTGTTACAACAAAGCATATCAATGAAAAAAAATTGTTTACGAACGAATGAAGTTTTAAAGCAACCTTTGCAATTTGTCTTTATTGCGGTGATAGTAAATTCAAAACCAGAAAATTTGTGTGGTCCAAAGAGTAAAAGATAAATAAGAACAAATGAAATAGGTGACCTAAATAGGCGGTCATGGAGAATCTTATATTACCATGCATCTAAATATGAAGCACAAAGTTGGCTCTCAGATAAGTTTACAAACCCTACGGGAAATTTTGTACCAATTATCTAAAACATACCTGCCCAATGATAGGTGAAAATGGGACTGGTACAAAGTGTTCTTAGAGTTGTGGCTGGTGAAAAGAAGACATATCACAAAACTAGAACAAAAGTGATAACAAAATTCCATCACTCAGAGACTTATCGAAAGATTTACATACATACTGTATACATCAGGAATGTCAGCGTCATACACAATTGTGGAAACAAAACTCACATGTACGCTTACGTTCTTTTATTTTGCGAGCGTATTGAAATTTTCATTTCTTATATCTATATATATTAAACCGAATGTGTGTTTGTTTATTTGTTTGTTCCTTATAGGAGGCTAAACCTCTGAACCGATCTTCCTGAAATTTTCACAGTCTTTAACTGAAACTCTCGGATGAATTATAGGCTATTTGAAGTTTTGATTGGACAAAGGGGTGTGGCACCGCCCATATAACACAAAAATTTAAATCGCCATATTTTGGGCATTTTTTTACCTAAGTCGATGATATTTGGTATATATGGTATTGGCATAATTTGGAACACGTAGCAGGAGAAAAGTGGGTGGGACCACGCCTCTTTTTAGGAAAATTAAAAATCGTAATATAGTCTTAACTACTGGACCGATCGTCATTAAATTTTCACAATAGGATATATAAATACTTTTAATTTTTTTTTATAACGAGGGGGGTAGCGAAGCACACCGGGATAAGCTAGTTTATTATAAAAATATGTTTAATACCCGCTTTAATATATTTTAAATGAATTAATAAAATTTTTATTTTTTAAATACATTTTTTAAGTGTAAACTTATTGTTGTGGAGCATTTAGACTCGTTCGGTGATACTTATGTCATCGAAGGACTAGATTTTATACCAGGCTTTAAGGAACTATTTTCTGACATGTTCATTAAGGACTAGTTTTAGACAGGTTACTGTAGGACAATCCTATTACCGGTTTTTATAAAACCACATCTGAGGCTAGTACTTAGGAAACCACCACAGGACAAGTACCTTAAGTTTAGGTCTAGGACCTATCACCGGGTATCTTAATTATGTCAATTGACCCCCTCTAATGACAACGCCATTTTAAAGTTACCGGTCCCTCTCAAAAAAAAGTTCCGGAACTCGAACCGGTTGCTAGTCCCAGGGAACCAGTCGCGTGATGTGTCCTGTGACAGTTCTTTTCCCTCTAGTGAAGTTTCTGTGGCAAACATCTTGCAACAGATGTTCACTATACAGTTGTTTAACTTATACTGAAAATTAAATATTGCGACCATCACACAATATACATCCCATCCATACACAATTTATCAAAACACTGAAGAATTGTTCATTTATTTTCTGTTTTTATCTCTTAAATGTTTTTCGAAATAAAACAAACAGAATGGCACTTTACTACTTTCTATTGGATTTTATTGTGTTGAAACAAATTCATTTAATTTTTCTATTATTAAGGGAATTATAGTAAAAACATGCACACATTTCTTAAAAAAAGAAAATAAATTAGTATTGTTAGTTATGATAATTGGAAAAATATATTTTCACATAAAAATACATTTTAAAATAAAAATAATTTTAAAAGAAATAAATAGTTAGTTTAAAATATCCCTAAAACAAATTACTTATACGTATAGTTTATATAAAAATATGTATGTTTGTATAAACATAAAGGTTTAATTAGTTAAAATCAACATCAATTTAGATTTCATCATACACGGCAGAACAGCAATAAGGCTTTTTTCAAAAGTCACCACACAACCATCGTGATTGACAAAGGGATTTCCTTTCACAAATAGATGGGTAGCAATTATGGGTTCGTATTTATAAAAAACTGTATAAAAACACTTTTTTGTAGAATAATTAATTTTATTTTTCAATATAAAAACCAACTAAATTACACTGTCCCTAAAGTAAAATTACTGGTTATGTTTTTTGGACACATTTTTAATGAATAGTGAACGCAGCTTAAATCATTTTTTCGTGTTTCTAAAGTTAATACAAGCTAGGCTTAATTGCCACTCCAATGATATATAATATGTAATAATCTGTATTTCATTTGATATTGAAGGCTTGGACATATCTTTAATAAATAATTTTATTTAACCTATTGGCTGTTTACTACCACAAAAGCTAACCAAACAAATAAATAGGATGGTTAGAAGGTCGTAAATCACTACATAGTTTTTCGATCGATCGACATAATAGTAGGAATTAGTGCCCACTACGCAATTTTCAAAAGTCCATATAATAGAATATACAGCCTTATTGTGTTTGGCGTTTTTCTACTACGCCAGGAAAAATCTGGCGTTTGTCTTTAATCTAGTACTTGGCGTAGTCGGAAAACGCCAAACACAATAAGGCTGATTATGTTCCATCGGAAGTGTTTACTATTCGCCTTTTCGTTTTCAAACTCATCAATCAATACGAATGTATATAGTATGTGTGTATGTATTTTCAAGTTTTACAAGAACACACAGACAACAGATTAGTTGCGGCAACCGAATTTGTTGTCAACCGAATTGTGGCGGTTGCACCAACTATCACAGAATTCGGTTGCTACAACTACAATTTTCGTGTAGTATCACTGAACTTTTGTTTGTGGCCATTAACCTAACACTTGCAACAATCGATAAAATTGGATACCACAATGGAATTTTAAATGAAAGCTAATCAGGATTATTTACCTTCAATATTATCCTGAACATAATTGAATTGATTTTTTTAATACATACTTAACTAAATTAAATTGATTTACATACTCGTTTGGATTTAAAATTTATTTTTGTCCATTATTGGTATGGAACAAAGAGAACTCACATGTTTGAAACACATCGCCTTAGACAACTCAGCCACATGGGTATTTTGAAATCGACAAGTATGGAGTAAGTACTTACATATTTTAATATAATTGGTTATGCCAACCGAATAATCGTTTAAGAGTATCAATCAAACCATAGTCATTACCAATTATTCAGTTGTGATCGCCATTTTGTCATTTAGTAGCTGCAAAAGAATGAAATCGGTCTGCCCAACCAATTGTTACATTATGGTTATGATCATGGAATGTTAGTTGGGTCCATAGAATATTGGTACCGGTAACCAATATATAGTCTATGCAACTGATATTTTATTGACACAACCGATTTCCAATCAATCTTTTTTCTGGGTGCAGTATGGACAATTGATCGCTAATATAATAACTGTAATTTCACCAAATTTAAACGAATATATCCTGGAATATTGATATTGAATGTTTAGAAAATTTTGCAATAGAATTTTCATACATTTCTATATATATTTTATTTAATATTTTTACACATATTGAATTGTTGTGTTAAGCACCTGCATGTTTTTTGGATTTTTTTACAATTTTTTTATTGAAATTGTGGATTTTTTCGACTATGCAACA
The DNA here is from genome assembly GCA_947311025.1 of Lypha dubia. Taxonomy (NCBI): domain Eukaryota; kingdom Metazoa; phylum Arthropoda; class Insecta; order Diptera; family Tachinidae; genus Lypha; species Lypha dubia. The sequence continues at coordinate 125,349,219 of OX371261.1, read as the reverse complement.
ATACTAGTATTGGCGGAATATATTAAATTTTTTCGGAGTAGCTAGAAATTTTTGTTCAAACATCGGATTTCTTTACATTTACATTTTTGATTAATTTTCGGAATATACTTTTCTCGATTTTGATTAATAAAAGAATTTATATGTTTCTTGTAGATGTAATGCAGTTTTTCTAAATATTGGCAATATTATAATTTAGATTTTGGCCATCCCCATCAGACTTACCCTAGTCGAGAATGTATTAATAAATTTGAAATTTATGATTTCAATGCTTATCAACTTGCCAGCTGTATTAATCTTTCTTTTTCTACTTTTGTTTGCAACTAATGCAGAAAGTTCTTTAGAAAAACGAAAACTTTATTTGAGGGAATTTTATTACGTTATACCAGCTTCCGTCGATGTCATCTATTATTTACATTATCACGAAAATGCAGCAGGAATGGCAGATTTTAACCTTTTACCGAAAATTATATGATCAAGATATTAGCAGCTTCATACTTAACTCACACCCACAGATGTTCGGTTCATCATAATAAAAATAATGGAAATATGATTTATTTTATTTTATATGGATTAGATTTATTGCATAAAATGTTAGTTCTTTTAGAGGTCTTTTATTAAGTCTTTTGTTAAAAAAAAAACAACGTACAATAACAATTTTTCATACAAAAAATTTATATATTCAATTACTATATATTTACTAAATAAAATTAAGTAAATAAAATTCGGAACAAATGGCGTTAAGCGATTAGGTCCTTCTCCGTAAAGGAGTAAAAAAATCGTGTATTTTTTTTTAATTATAATACTTGGTGCAGCATATAAACAATTGCAATAAAAAAAATTATAATATTAATAACTGATGAAATATCAAAAAGGGAGAAAAATAGTCTTAGTAAAACCCATCACAGCACTATTGAACAATAGTAAAATTTTTTCGTCTTTTTTTTTTGGTTGCAGCTTAAACATACATAAATAACTCCCATAAATCGATGATGTGGTCCAGATTTAATATTGTATTGGACATGTGTGTGTGTGTGTGTGTGTAATATACACATTTAAAACTGTATTTACACGATTAGAAAAATAATCGCAATATTTTCGTATGCTCTTGTTGGGAGACTGACTATAAAGGCACAAATATGCTCAAATCGAAGGCATGAGTATATTAGTGTATCAAAAATTCGGCTAGATATGGTTGTACTTCATTCTTCATAATTTACATATGTATGTATGTTGAGTTGTTCAAACTTGAGCGATATTGTCAGCGATAAAGTTTTGTTTGAGTTGCAAATATTCTTTGAGGCGGAAAACGGCATAATCCTAAAATAAAATTACCAAAAAGTCAAATTAAAATATGTTTGACTATTAAATTTTGTAAATGTATAAAATATATCACAGATGTTTTACGTATGTATGTATATGAGAGCAGTGGGAAAGACTCACACTCTCAATTAAAATTAAAATGGCATGCAACAAAATTACATACTGTAAACACGGTATAATTTAAAATTTTTATAAAGTTTTATTTTACAAACTCGATTTCTGTGATACATCTGCAAGTCTCGAACCTACCCAGTAGCCAAATTCAATATTGGAAGTAACATTAACCACAGACCACAAACTCCAAAAAAAATGTGAAAACATCTTAAATATTTCAAGTTCATTTTCCACAACATCAATTTCCTTTTGCGATGGTTCCCAATTTTCTTCACCGTCGTTTAATTTTTTCAAATACGATCTTATAAATTGTTTCCTTTGTTCCATGGTTGGATAGTCTTCTTTGCAGTAGTGATAGAAGGGGAACGTGGGATTGTTATAATTAATTGTCCATTCAATGAAATGATTTGCTAAATCGAAGGCTCTATAGTTGTAGGCACAATATTCAAAATCGATAATCATTAGATCGGGCTCTTCAGATTCTTCACTTGGTCTGGATACCGAATCTCTGGAACAGTCTGGACTTAATGCGCTGCAAGAATATTTATAAATTTAGTGTTTTATATTTTCTATTTTTTTGGAGATTTACCGCTATTATTTGAATTTTGACTTTAGCTGCACAAACACAAACTCGAAACTTTTAAATAAAAAAGAACTTTTTACATATATTTTATTTATTTTTGCCGATAGAAATAATTCGTGCAAAATTTTTGTTTCAGTGAGATTTGTTCTTCTTTCTTCTTTTTTTTTTTGTTATTAAACATAAAAAAAACACTACAAATAAAGTTTTCAGAATTGTATGCAGAAATGACATTAAAATATTCTCAAGACGAACGATATCGCCAGAACTCCATTCTGATCAAAAATCCTTTTAATTCCGTAAATTGCTTTTTCAGAAAACTTAAGTGGACAAATGCAAAATATAACGATCGTAATGTAAAAATGTTCAGGGGCCAAATTACGGCATTCGATATCGATCGAATTTTTAATACAATTCAAATATAAATTTCGATCGATATCGAATGCCATAATTTGGTTGCAGAATGCAAATACGGAATCAAAAAAATGTATTTCGATAGGAGTAACAGTTATATATTATAAATCTTGAACAGTGTTGCCGGAACTGTCGAACCAAAAAATGATAAATGTTACAGAAGTATTCTGGCTATTCTGTCTGCAACTGTCGAAGACTATTTACAGCCTGGCTTTTTAAGTAAAGAAAAAAAATTTCGGAAAAAAGGAATATTTGATATTTAAAACAAAAGACAATTAATTGAAGCCCGAAGTGGTTAGCGCGTTCACTACTAAGCAAACAATGACTTGGGGCCTGGGTTCAAACCCTGGCCAGAGCAAGTCAATCAACATCATTAATTTTTCTGTAATGTACATTAGTGAGACTTTGTATTAAATTGTTGTCGGACTATTTAAGTGATGGAAGGCATAGCACTGGTCACTAAAAAACTGTTCCTACCGCGATTGATGCTATCCAGGCTAATGTACACAACATCGCCCTCCTACGTTGACTAGCAGAAACATTGGCGAAGTAAAACAATTAATAAAATGCCTGCTAATACAGCTTAACAAAGTTAATGCGTCTACTTAACACCGGAGGCCCCTCAACACTGCCTTAAAAAAATTAACATAACGCGCAAAGCAGAGTTGTGAAAGAGTTATGTCTTCTAAATTTTCAACAGCTATCTTCTCTACCCTATCCCTCTCCCTGAGTTCCGGCACAGTGCACTGCATACGTAGGGGTCATCCCCTGAGTTAACTTCTGTTAACAAATATTTTTAATTTTTTATAATTTTTTCAAATTCAGTGGAATAATGTGAACATAAAGAACATCACAAAAAATTATCTTGCTTAATTATGTCGATAAGTAATTCTGTTCACATCGTCCCTATTATGAATCAAAAAGAAGTTGACAACTACAAATAAAGTATAAAATTAGTTGTAAATAAATGAGAAATTGTTATTAGGCTTAAGTTCAGTTTTTATTGAATTAATGAAAATTCAAATTACTATAAGTTTTCTACTTTTGAAAGCAGCCTAATAATAATTATTTCTCATTTATACATTATTACAGTTCAAATAATAATTACGTTTATTCGTAATAATAATATAAAATTAGTTATAAATCATAAACTAATTATCTTTCAATTACAGGCAATGCTACACTTTTTATCTAACTATAATACCAAAAAAAAAAAAAAAACTACATCGGCAACACTGTTTTTAAATTTCTGAACTCTTAACATTAGCGTTATCATACCCAGCATTTCAATAATTTTAAACCAATTTAAAAAAGCGCATCAAAGAAAGAAATATATAAACTTACTCATTCAGAACAGCTGCATTTTCATCTTTATTGCTGGTATCCATCAGAGAATCATCTAAATTAGTTCTAATACATCAAAATTAAATAAAATAAACATTGAATCATATTCTATCTCATCTATAATTCTAATAAATTCCACTTACTCTTCAGCGGGATTAGATTTTCTTAACAATATATTACCATCCTGCAAATCATTGTGACAGAACAACACTGGATACTGTCCTTGATCAATTATCGATTTGATCCATTTAAACTCTTCGGCATAATTAACTTTACGTATGAAGTCAGCATTTATTTGATTTTCTTTCCAATCATCGCGGCTCAAAATTGCGGGCAAACTGCGTTCCCACCGATTCATACAATTCCAAACCCAATCGGGCTCTTTGGACATGGGTATATTGAGGCTATGAATTTCGCCCATTTTCTCTGCTATCTTAAGAGAAATCCTGGGATCGGACAGTTCTGATGTTACTAAACATCGTGCTGGTATATACTGTTCAATACGGCCGCCCGGAAAAATTCCATGAAGTTTCGGACCAAAGTTACGCTCACTAAGTAGAGCAAACACTACAGATTCAGTGATCATGGCTTCTAGGGCATCTTCACCATGAGATTGGCCGTAAATGCGTAAAAGTACCTAAAGGAAAAAGATATAAAAATTTAAATATTTATGGCAAAAACAGCTCAACAAATGCAATACAAAGATCCAATCGTACAATTTACAAAAACGACACAATTATGGTAAAGTTTTAAATCGAATGAAAACAAGTTTATATTTTACTTCCAGGGAAATTTTATACATATATTATATTACTTACACGAATTTTCATGTTAATAATAATTTAAATTGGAGTTCAAGACAGAACAAATATAAAAATCTAATTGTTAAGTTTTCCCTTCGTGCAGTCGGTTAAAATATTGCAATTTTCTATTATAAATTTTTAATTTATTCATCAAATAAAGACTGAAACTGCTGGTAGAAATTGTAAAAATATGTAAAACCAAAAATAAAAAAAAACCTGTGCAATAATAATTAACTTAAAAGTTGTTATTAAAAATAAAATGAAAATAATTGAGTGAAATGTCTAATCGTTCTCCTAAAGAAAATTTGAGAGCTGATATTATTCGGAGAAATTTTTCTAGCTCTACAAAAAAGCACAAACTCAAATGGAGAATTATTTTTAATTTTTCCCAACAACTTACCTCTTCAGGTTCATTTTCTCTTTGGGGTGATGACGAGACCGATGATGCACTATCGTATCTTTTGCGTTTGTTACCATTTAAATCACCAGCACCACCCGCTGGTGCCAACAACTCATAATGGGGCTCATTTTTATTTTCGTCATCAACAGTTGCCAATAGATTATCGGATACAGCACCTGCTATGGGAGATTTAATTACCTGTTGTGGGGGCTTGTAGCATGCACCTTCGCTGCTATTGTCTGGCTTTGGCAAACTTACGTAATACAGAAAATTCGATAGGCCACCACTGCGTTAAGAAAGATTAAGGGAATTAATTTCATTAACATGAATTAAATGCATTTACATACATACATACATACATATGTACATATGTACATACATACTTTATATCTTGCTTTGAACAACATGTGTGTTTATGAGGCACATGTACGACCTTTTCTTACCTGATTCTTTTAACAATTAATTGCTCGGCTGGCACCGACTTCCAGCGACCATTTAAATAATCACGACATATGCGGGAAGCAGCTTGTCGTATTTCATCAGCAGATGCCTAAGATAAGATTTAAAAATATATCAAATAATATTATATTATTTTTCTCTTATTATTTATCCTACTTGAGGTCCAAAATATTGCCACACCCTTTTATGAGAAATTAATCTTTCACCCATTCTTCTAGCCACATTTATCTTCATTTTCCAATAGTTATCAAAGATTTCATATCACAATTTTAAAATTTTATTTCTTTTTTTCAATAAAAAATTACGTTTATTTTTTTTTTTAATTCATGACTAAAGTAACAACAACAAAAAATAATCCAATGTTGTCGTAACTACTGACTTGTAAACAATCAATGTTTGTTCTAACCACACGTTACATGTTGAAAGTTAACAAAAAAAATCACCAGACAAACACAACCTCGTTGGCGATAACCTGACGGTCCCTTAGAAATCCGTCATGATTAATTTTATAAATTCATTGAATTATTCCAGTTGTTATTGGTTTTTTTACGTATTATTACGTCTTAAATGGGGTTTTTAATTTTTTTTTTCTACCTCGAAGTTGGCACGCGATTAAAACGATGGCTGATTATTTGCCTGCGTAACAAAATTAAATCAATCAAGTTTATTTTTCAGAATATTTTACAAATACACAAAATTTCTTTTTCGCAGCTGGTACAAGAAATTTTCTTTTTTGTATTTTTTAACTTTCTCTACAACATGCCGGCATTTAAAATGCTCTCTATAGTTGTTTAAAAGCTTTTAAGCGCAAGCGCTTTTCAAGCAAAACTACAAACCACCAAAAAAAACCCCTAAGTGTACAATGAAAATGCACTTAATTTTCTGGTAAAGCATTCTGTGTATTTATTAATTTTTTTTTCTTAATACCCTACACAAGGTCAATACCGATAGAAAGAAAATGTAGAACAGACACATACATAAGCCGGACAACAAAAAAACTTTGCTCTTTGATATCAAAATAAATGGTAAAATAAATATTTCACTTTCAAACTGCTGATCAGATTTCGATAAAAGTGATAATAATTTAAAAACAGTTAGGCATTCAAAATACTGTCTGTGAAGCGAGCCACTTGAAGCTCTTAAAACCACATGTTAAGCTAAAATGTACCATTTATATTAAAATATCTTTTAGAAAAATTTTTTAGAAAAATTCTCAAATACAGTTGAGAAATCGGACTTTCATAGTCAATAAGTATGGATTCTTGACTTTAATTTCCCATTGGTCTAAATGAGTGACAAACAAAAATGTGCACACAAATGGCCAAATTCCCGTAGAGATCCTACAAAGTTATCTTAGTTAAGATACATTTATATCAACTAGCAAATATGTAAACCAAAAAGTTCCATCGATCTATATACATATGTACATATGTTGGCAATGTCCCGACTAAACGTATTTAACTTTTGAGTTAAATATGTCACGACGTAAGCTCTTAAGTAAAACATATTTAACTCGGCATGTTTATCTTCAAAAACATTGTCTAATGCACAGATATAGAGATTGCATAACCATCAGCAAATTAAATACATATAAAACATTTAAACATAAAATTTAGAGAATATATTCAACAATTCACAGTGGGCCGATAACAAAATATTTGAAAAAGAATATGAAAAATTCCACAACAAATAAAAATTAATTATATATATATATATATATCTTTAATCGATATAACGGAAATCCTCAATATAACGAATTTTTTCTGAGAACTTTAAAAAAACCTCGTTATTGCAAAGGATATCATACAAAAATACACTATAAAACCTGAGCTATAAGACCTCATACGCGCCGCTTATTTACGAAAAAAGTTATTCGTAAATAGTGAATTCAATCATTGTTTATACGCGAATAGGATACTAAATAATATAACAGTCAAATGTTATATAATTGTACCTAAGACATCTGAAATCAGTGACAATATTTTTCTCTCATGCCCGTAAATAACAGGCGTATAAACGTGGAATAAATAATCAAGTATTAAAGCAACGAACTTTAATAATGTATGCAAGGGCGTCATAAATTAGTCAGTTTTATTTTGATTCCTGAAGTTGTTAATATTTTTTCAGTAAAATAGAATTGGGTTAGAAAAATAATGGTGTCTATTCCAGAAAACGCGTCGAAGAAGTGAAAATTTACATGGAAAAAAACAAAATTGAATAGGTACATTTAAAAAATTTGTTTTTGTTTATCAAATAAATTTTACCGCTTTTCATAGAGAGAGAAACGCGTTAAATTTCTCGCATATAAGTATGTATTTAATTTAAGAAATGTATGAAAAGCAAAAACAATTCTTGAAATTTTGTTTTTGTTTACGTGTAAATTTTCACTTCTTCGACGCGTTTTCTGGAATAGATATGAATTATATTTATAACGATTTCGTTATATCGAAGTTTCACTGTTTACACCTTTGGAATTTATTTTCTATAGAAAAACCAGAATTGTTAACTACGCAATGAATCATACTCGTACATACATTTATACTGTTTATTCAACAAGTACACATTTAATGATCGCAATACAAATACCTGCAAAACAGTGGTTTATTTTATTTTTATCATTCTTAATAATTTTATTTCTTGTCTGACAAGAAACCTGTTTTCCCAAACCTTTCTCATGTAATTATGTATGTATGTATGTATGTGTAAACAACAACTTTTTATCAGTTGAAAGAATACAACAATAATCCTTACAACATGTTTCAGTGATCCGTATTATTTTTCTTCTTCCGGAGATAAGCTCACAAATAACACATAATTATTCCTGATGAATTTTTATTGTACGACAGAGATTATGAAAACCGCAACAAAAATGCTATAAAGATTAATTATTAATAGCAAATGAACTGATAAGATAATCGAACGAGTCCATTAAGGCCAGAGTTGCCACAAACCCTGACTTTAAACAAATCCCAACAAAATGAAAATATAAGCAGCCTTGGGTACTTCCTTCCTGCCATAGTAAAAATTTAAATTTTATTATGCTGAAAGCGGACCAATTGGCGGACATTTATAGCGGGTGTTCATTTTAATAGCCATTTTAATTTAATTTTAAATTTGTTGTTTTCAGTAACTCTCACATTATAAACAACAATTATTCACTAATTGAAGCAGTTCGAGAAACATAAAGTAGTATTTTTCTATCATTGGATTCATTACATCCGATCATTTCCATAATTTCCTCAATAAACACGCCATCATTTCCTTTTCTTTTTCTCATGCAAATTTTTACTCGAATTATTTGATAAATCGATCTAAATTACAAGAAAAAGATTTTACTCACTATTTACTGTTACTTATTGTTTGATTAAGAAATAACTTTTATATTCTTCTTTCTAATGGAAAAACCAAACACAAGTGACTGGTTTCAACAGTTGTGTTAATTTATTCAAATTTGCTTTCATTTTCGTTCAATTTAACAACGTGTTAATGTGACTCAAATCAGCTGTTTGTCGTTTCGAATGTCAGTGAACGAAAATATTCGTAGATCCTGGGACTAAAATTATAGCTATTTAGATAAGCAGCATCTTGAAAACCGTTATCAAAACTTTATTTTCAACTAATGAAAAAATCGAATGTATTAGGAAATAAAAGTTTTTAAGTACTCACACGCGCCGTGCGTCATTTTTATGACCGCTTCGTACGTAAGCGAAATAAAATCAGTTATCAGTTTTTATCACGATTATAAAAAGTAGATTTCATTTTCAGTTTTTGTTTTTCTTTATATTTGCTTACAAGCCTTGCGCAATTTTTATGAGCCATTTTGAATACATAATTTCTTCATAAAACGCGTTCGAACGTACGAACATGATTGCAGCAGTTGAAAAATCCATTACTGAGAATCAGTGTGAAATCAACATCTTCTCCTTTTTTATAATGGAAAGTTAAAGATAAGTACAAAACAGATTTAGCATGCTAGTCAACATTTTCTTTCGACGGTGAAATTCAGGCGACCTGGGCTATTTTCGGGGAAAATAAAGTGTTTAGATTAAAAAATTGTTGTGGGGCTGAAATTTTCCTGGTGGTGGCTTAGCACTTCCCGGAGGAGGTCTAGCGACCCGATTTGCTTACAATTCCCTTAAACAATCGGCAGAATATCATCAAAATTTCTGGTAGGATGAAACATTTCAGTTTTTCTAGCAATTCTCATTAATTTTGTGATAATTATTCACATTTTTACGTCAGGTCATAAAATATGGGAATGTTTTGTCAGAAATTGCTTTGAAATTTTCACAGTTTTTTCGATTTGCTTTCCTATCGAATTCGGGTATGAAATCGGCAACTTGTATAGAGTGTGTGACACAATTCGAAAATAAATATCGTCATCAAAATATGTTTACTAATTTTTTTAATATGTTTTCTAGTTTTTCGTATATCTATATTCTCATATGTTTATGAAAAATATCCCGTAAAAGATAAAATTTGCATTTAATAACATCAAGGAAAAGTTTAAGAAATTGCTGAAAAAACGGCATTTATTTTTTATTTATTTATTTGCCGAATATTATATACCCTTCAAATACAGTGTATTTTCCTTTCCAGTTTTGAAAAATTATTTTATCAGCATTACAAATGTGGGTCTTTTTTGCCTCCGTGACGCAAATGGTTAATTATAAATAATAGAATATGCTACTAAAATGCATATATAGTGAAAAGATCAGCAACTTTATACAGAAACAGCGAAAAAAGTTTAGTTTTTAGATCATTTTTATGAAAATATAGTTTTCATATTATTTGAACTTTGACCTCAAAGGGACACGTGTTAACATTGTCCGATCCAGCTCAAATTGTCACCATAAAAGTTTTACATCGAGTGCCATTAAAAACTGCCCGGACTTTTAAGAAAATCCAAACTCGAATTTTCAGTCCACTCTAATGTACATACATACATACATACATAGAGATGGCATGCTATTTGGATTCCCCAGTATCAATGTACTTAAACTTCTCTTGTGGCAACTCCGAAAACACGAAAAGCAAAAAGAACAAGAGATCGCAACAAAATGTATTGAAAAAACAATGTAATAAAAGTTTAAAGGAAAATTTTAGTTTTTTATTGCAAAAATAAGAGATAACACTTACCGTCTGTAAAGCTAATGACATATTTTATTTTTTTGTTTGTTTTATTTAAAATGCAAGATCTGAATGATGGATTTTTTTATATGTATGTACTTAGATACAATTGCTTTTGTTTTATTACGTATTAAAAATGTTCGCTGGGCTTTACGGTGGGCAGGTAGCTGTTGTTGTTGCTGTTTTGATTTTGTAGAGAACTTAAACACTTGCAGGTATCAAACGGAAGAATACAAATATAACAAATCAACTTATTTATTATTATATGTTACGTATGTATTTTACTCACTCTAATGTTTTTGTTTATATTTCAACACAATTTTAATATTTTACAAATAAGTAGAATATCTATGTACACATGTAAAGATGTGTATATATTAATGTGTGTTGTTATTTTAATTTGGAAAAATTCTAGTTTTTAACACTTTTGAAATAGAAAATTCCATAAACCTGTTTTTTCCTTTTGTATTGTTTAACAATTCTTCCAGCAATATTTAACACAAAATGTATACATGCACTTGTTTACGTTGTTGCTGAGTAAATGAAACTGGTGATTTTTTCAAAAGAAATCCACATTGTGAAAAGCAAAATGAATACAAAAGCAGGCTACTTGAGCAGCAACGCATACATTTACAAAGAGGGCTCATATCTCTAGTCTCCTACTAACGAAATTGTTTGTTATCAGTGTCCGGAGAATATACAAAATAATAAATCCAACATATCTCACTCATACATATCTACATTCAGTGCAGATACTGTAGGGATCTGCATGTTCCTAATCTGTGCCCTTTCCATATGGCAAATAGTACCATAAAACGCTAAAAATTTTATGCCACAGTGGATGACAGATGTAAGATGTATTTAGTCAATAGCTCTAATATTTTTTTCGTCTTACTAAGCAGAAAATTTATTAAAACTGCCAACGAAAATAATTTTATGTAAATAGAGCGTATGAAGTAACAAAATTAACTATAAATTTAATATTTACATGTTTTTAAATTCCATATCACTCTTTGATGGATGCTTGTCCACTTTGGCGATTTGATTCCCTGCGATGGGTAAGAAGTAATAATTTTTATAAATTATTAAATAATTATATTAATTTCTCTTCTGAACGATAACATTAGACAAATTAGAGTATGAGTTTACATATGGATCACATATTACGAAACTAATTGGAAAATTCAAATTTAACAAGCGAAATGGAATTAAAAATATTGAAAAAATTTGCAGCCCTGACAGCTTCAACTCGATACACAGCAGCCAATAAAATTCAAAATAACGGAACCGGAACTTTTGATACACTTCCATTAACATGGACAAAGAGCTTGCCAGACTGTGTAATATATTTAAATGAGGGTGCAAATACAGTGGCAAGGCTGAATCAAACTTAGTCGGTTCATTTTAAAAAGAAACCAGCAAATGTGAAATTAATTATGTATTCTGAAAGAGCCATGCTTCCATTTTAATAATTTTTAGTTTTAGCCGTTGATAATCCATTTAGTTTTGATTGGCAGCTTTACAATGTAAACTTCATTTTAACACTAGATGGCGAAAGGTGTACATATATTTAAAAAAATTACGCAGCCATTAAACCGTTGTAACCACGTGTCGTTTGTGTGAAGTGTTAATTATCAATCTTTTTATTAGGCCACGGTTATTTATGTACCATGTATTCGGCTAAACATTTTTATTTATTTTTTTTCAGGATGATTCAGACATGGAAAGTCAGCACAACACTATCATGGCTATTCTGAAAATCGATATGTATTTCAAACTACATGTGATTTTAAGCCACACGACATTTGTGTACCATATTATGTATTTCGATTGGAATCGAAAATGCTTTCGAAAGGAATTTCTGAATCGAAAATAAAATCGTATTATGTAGTACGTTCGAAAGGCTTGCATTTTAAGTGCAAATTTAAAAATACACAAGTAACTTAAATGGATAGTGTTTAGGTGTGGAAGATTTTGATTCAGAGAGATTCAAAAGGAAATTTTTTACAATTGCTTTCGTACTACATAGTTGCACTTTCGAAAGGAAATTTCTTGCTTTCCGAAAGGGATTAAAAAAATTCCCATAATTTACGAACGTTCGGAAATAAATTTTCGAAAATCTTTCTATGTAATCCCATTTCTACGAATTCGTAAATTTTCCGATTCGAATCGAAATACATACAGGCATGTTCTGATATCACGGTGATATCAAATCACGAACGATTTTAAAATCACGGAAGTGATAGTAAGGTGTTCTGAAAAGCACGAGATTTTTCATTTTTAGTGTTGATTCATTGTTCTAAATCACGAGCAAACAGCTGATTTTTTCTCTTTACAAACATTTTTAAGAAATTTATCACAAAAATATAATAAATCTACGAATTGAAGTTAAAGTTTTTGTAAATACCTATATCGAAAAAAGCCTGGAGCAAGTTCGTTAATAATAATTGATCTAAAAGCAAAATTTAAAAATAATCCGCAAAAAATACAGCGTCCATAAATTTGTAAATTTTGTAGGTTCTTCTAAGTAAAATAATTTATTTTATTGCACAAACAAATAAAGAACAAACCATTTTAAGTGTGCGTAATAATTTTATTGCAGTTTTAAAGAAAAATTATTAAATAATTTAAAGTGATTTGAAATCGTCATGCTGTTAGCGCCCAGAACACCTTTTGAAGTGATTTGAAATCACTTTTCGAAAAAGCAATTTTCAGAACATGCCTAATAATAACCCCCAGATATGATTCAAGTCGTTTAATTTTCGGAACACTGGCTGATAATCATGTTAATGTAATTTTAATTTGTCTCGGAAGCTATTTCGCACATTAGCATATTTTATCCTGACCTCTCAGGTAATTCCACGAAGCCTACCAAACTCAGATGATGTCAATTAACATAAAAAAACCATGCAACTTGTATTTTTTTTCTAACGAAATCAATAAATAAGACAAAGAATTTTCCGTTTTGTTTTTCAATCGAATGTATTTTATTGAATGTTTGTTTTTATTTAAATATACTTTTGTTTATTATTTTTACAACTTTTTAGCCTTTTACTTCTTGTCTGGTAGGTAGAGTGTAGTTTTTGCAACTGATGTGTTTCATATATTAAAAAAAAATACAAAGAAATCGAAAGTCAACTACAATATTTAAATAATCTTTAAAAAAAAATAATTCTTAAAAATAACGCGTCACTGTATAAAACATCATCAAACATCTTTCCGAGATATGTTCAGCATACGCTAAAATGTTCTAAATCGTTTGTTTAAATACGGGGATATATAAGAAATGCGAATCAATTCAAGTTTGTATGTAAACAAATTGAGAGAGTAGCAGTGAAGTTTATTTTAAATGCTTGTTTCTGTTTTAAAATATACAAATTTCGTTCAACAAAAAAAAAAAAAGATGGTATTTTGCAGTGCGAGTAGTTCGAAATTTTTTTTATTTTCAAATACTCGTAACACAGGCAATTCGTCATGAAAAAGGAAAAAATAAATTTGACAAGAAATTTACACATTTAAGTTTTTAGCCGAAATTAAATCCCGATGATTTTTTCTTTCATTTTGGATGTGTCGCCTTTTATATTTTGTTTGTAAAATTGATGTTTGATTGTTGATTTGATGTTTGTTTATAGATCCTTTTTTCTCTTTTTTTGTATTAGGTAGTTTACAGGTTTTTTTCTTTGCTTTTTGTATTTTTTTTTTTTGTAGGATTTTTAAAAATTTTTCTTTTTTATGTTAATGTAAGTAAATTATTAGAATTAGTTTTTGTTTTTTGTGTTATTTTTTAATATATTATTATATATATATAGTAGAGGGTAGGTTGTGTAATTAAGAGATTAAGCCGCTACTTCAGATGCCTCCGCACCATTTTGGACTTCTTCTTTTGTGTTCTCTTCCAATTTGGCCTTCTTTTCAGGTGTCACTTCAGCGGCATCATCTGTTTTGGCTTCATCAGCGGCAACTTTCCTCTTGACGGTCTCAGCAGGTGCAGAATCTAAGATCAAACAGAAATAGAAAGTTAAGAGGTACTCTATTCAAGAGAATTATGTTTAAACATTTTACCTGTAGAATCACCATTAGCTTCAGCAGCCGGTGCTTCTACACCATTTTCTGCACTTTTTGCTGGCGCAGATTCTTCAGCTGCAGCTTCGGTGACAGCAGGAGTTTCAGCTTCGGCAGCAGCATCATCTGTTTCAGTTTTTTCAACTGCTACAGCTTGGCCGTTTCCGTTCTCCTTCGCTTCTTCGGTAATTTTCTTTTCCTCAGCGGATGAAGAGTCACCATTTTCTGTTGTGGTTGGCTCTTCATTAGCTGGTTTATCCGAAGAAACGTCTTTCTTGGGTGTGCCAACCTCCTCAGTGGCTACCTTTTTCTCAACAACGGGAGTTTCTCTATAATTAACCAAGAAAAACAAGAATTAAAGTCAGCCTGACTTCAAATGACATGTCCTTGTAGAAAGAGTTATCTAGTCCTTTAGAAGAAAGTTTTATTACAAAATACAGTACAAGCAAAAATTTTTTCGATTTGCAAAATGCTGAAAATTTAAATGTGTTTTTCGATCTTAAGTTCATATACATATATGTACATATGTGATAGAAGAGACTAATTCTGTAATTTTTATTAAAAAAGTAACAACATCTCACATTTTTTGTAGAACACCACATTTGCATCTATAAAAATGAGACAATGAGAGCGTATCGAATAAAAATTGATTGATGATGATTCTTCTCATTTATTTATTCTATATACATATGTACATACTTGATTCTCGACTTCCATGATGCAAAAGCATATTTCCGTCTATTTCTAAATCTATTAAACGTATAAGAAATGCGGAAGAAAGTATATCACGGTATTTCCATGCATTATTAAATATTCTAAAAATCTAGCATGACCTAGAAATTGTGATAACATTTAGACCTTTTAAAAATAATAAAAATACGTACCACCTTTCCATTCAGAAAAAAATAAGCTTGTTTTTATAAAAATTACACTTAGCAGCTTTGCCATTCCAGTGTTACGCGCGCCAAAAACAAAATTTTTTACAGATTTTGTGGTGATAGTGATGTTTTTCATAATTAAACAATTTGCCCCGCATTACAAAACCAACGTTTTTAAAGGAGAGGAAGCGGATCTTCGCCTTATTTGTGGATGTGCAAAGCGCAATCCCTCGTGGGGAAAATTTTTGCCGCTACCAAATGCCGGACAGTACACGATTAGGAAGGATCGACATATTTGTGGTGCTTAAAAATAACATCACTTTTGTGCATGAACTTGCATACAGACTTATTTCACCTCAGTGCAGAACCATTTATTGTATTTATGTATGTAAATATACGGCCTCTTATTTATAAAAAAATATTTTTAATTAACTGAATATGTACTGAATTTCCATTCAAGTAAAATTTTTTTTAAAGTGGATATAATATGTAGAACTAACATAATATTGGTTCAAACAGAACCCTACATTATGTAGGGATAAACGACAGTGCACTACATTGTACACAAAGCATTATATGTATGTACATATACACTAACACTATACTAAAATTAACCTACCAAAAAAATGTGGTCTCCGAATTTAACAATACAAAAATTAGCCAATATGAGAAACACATACAACACACATCTGCCAATTTTTGGATATGGAATTCTGCACAGCACTACTCTTCTAATCGACACTTTTTGAAAAAAGCACACATGTGTTCTTAATAAAAAAAAAAAAAAAATTAATGCAAAGATAAAACATGTCTAAAACACACAACCAACAACAATAATACAGCAAATTGCGAAAAAGCTGTAAGCAATAAGGGGTGATAATTGCAAACACAAGGTACAGAAATACTCATTCAATGATTGAATTGAATGGGAAAAAAGAAACAGAAATATTAAAACAATGTGTTGGTGCTTTCATTCGGAGAATAATAATGAAGAAAAGGTGAAAGAGAAAAGAACAACAATGATCAGGAAAAAAAACGAGGTTTTACCGCGCGAAAAGGGAAACGAAATTGAAAAAAAATTAATGAAAATTAACGGAATTTTCACTACTATATCGTAAGTAAGTGCATTAAAAATTAGTAAAATAGAAATAAAGTGAAATATGTACTATGTAAACACCTGAATGAAAAAATATATAATACATTGAACTACGTTTTAGAACACATGTATGTATATGTACATACATACAACTTTCTAGATATCGCTAACTTCAAATACGACAGTTTCAAAATCATTTACATATTACCTTTTTATATTTATAAATACATATCCATGTACATACATATACACATGTAAGTATGTCAGCGTGAGAAAAATGCATTGTACATACATACATATGTATGTAAGTACATTTGTTAAAATACGAGGGCATAAAAACATTCATCTTCCCACCACACGATGGTATTTCTTATCGAAAAGATAATAACGTTTACTACTAGATATCATTTAAACAGTTTTTATAAAATCAACATTGCGAGACTTTTCGAAATGGGAACGAACGAACGTGTTTGTCGTCCGTTTTTAACCGGCGTCAAAATTCAACGTCTAACCAACCAACCGTCTGTATAACAAAATCGAAAACTACAAAAACACCACCACACTTTTAAATTTATATTACCCTAGCACAAGCATCAACACACGAACTTTTTAAACCATATTCATTCTGTACAACCATTTCCTACCATTGTTGATACAAATACTAAAAACATGCACAACCACCGCAAATACAGCGCTTGGCGTCTTTTTCATTCTTCATCATTTGATAATGGTTGATTTCGAAGAACATTTTTATAAGGCAGCTCACACGACAGATATATACACATGTCCATATATATATACATATTTGAAAATGCCGCTTTACTGCTTTATATACTATAGTATATATATAACAGAAAATTGGAAACACAAAAAGAAACGAGGGGAACAAAAAGAGCAAACGAAACAGACACAATTTCTTTGAAAATTAAAAATAAATACTTGTACGCTAAGAACAGTAAGCTGAACAAAGACAACAACAGTTTATGAATAGACGCCGTAAATTCTTTTTTTCGCAAATGCCGCTGTTTTGTGATACAGACAAAATTTAAAATTTTTTCACTTTTTATACACCAGACTAGAATATTCCATTTAATATAAATTTTATTTATTTAATAATAATAAAAACCATAACTTTCGTGTAGTTAAGAAAACAAGAATGTACTCACTTCATTTCTACAGCAACATCGGCCATTTTGTTATATTCTTTTCTTTAAAACTCGTTTACAATATATGTATGGGGAACGATAGGAATTTTATTATTATTAATAAAATATTAGTTGTACAACAATTTCCGTAAAGAACTTGTTATTTTTACAAAATTTTTTAAACACAGAGTACTCAAAATATTTTATTAATATATTAATTGTACTTTTTAAAATTTCCGTACTGACCACTGCACACGTCTACACTGCTTAGCTGATTATCGCCGAATGATGGTCGAATTTTTGTTCGAATTTCTTAGCGTCGTTGAGTTTAGCCAACACTATACAAAACCGCTTGCAAGCATAAAATTGAACTGTGAGAAAGAGATGTAATGAGTGTTTCGAATAAAATAAAGGTAAATTTTTGCAGTATACGTACAGGTAAAAACGGCAAAAGTATTGTGTATAACAAGGCAAGCGGCACCTACATCTCGAAAATAATATTAACTAAAAAATAATTTTAGCAGCGTTTAGGTAAAAATGCTGCCAGCATAAAATTACTTAATACATATTAGGAAACGCCGAGTAATGATATGAACAAAAGGACCAATAAAATTCAGCAACAGTTTGACAATTACACACATTCCGTTTGCATCATCGTGTAAAAACTATACATTGCACCAATACTCTGCAGCTGCTGTGAAAACTTTTCAATGCCATAGCTCAACGTGCTTGGCCTGCTGGCAATACTTTCCGTTATTTCTCTTAGTGGTGACAGTGCCACCTGAATGTCACATTATTCAATTTAAAATCATTTCCTTTTAATGTTCTAGAAGGGTAATAGAACAATTAATCATAAAAATAACCCGGTTTTTTAGTTACTATGTATGAACTAACTATCGGACTTTATAAAGGGGCCGTATAATGCGTGAAAAGCATTTCCGTTTATGCAACAAAAGAAAGAAAAGCTTATAGCTAAATAAACAATATTCGCCAGAGCGAATTCACAGCGAAATAATTGCTGTTTGCTGTTTATAACTCATTAATTTAGTTGACTTTTAAATATCCCAATATTTTTATTTTAATTCCTAATGTGTCTGTTCAATTACACAAATGTGTTGTTCAAAAATGATTGTAAAGAAAGTTTGTTTTGAAAGCGATAGATAGGTATCCATAAAGTTTTTACTTTGTATTGTCATTTTGGTTTTGTATGTATTGCTTTTTTTAAAAAAGATATGGCAGCATTGCATTAGCCTCTTCATACATTTGTATATCCACAAATAATTGTTAACAGTAAAGTAACAGTAAACAATTTAACTGGTAATTATATTTCTGACATTCTAGGCACATTGGATATAAGTATCTATGTATGTGTAGAATATTGGACATATCCTTACATGACACACACATGTACACACACACATGCATACATACATATATATACAATATAAATTTTTTTTAAGACAGAAAGAGATAAAAGCTACAATTTAATGCAAATTTACATCCTTAAAGCTTTTTTCGTAACTGTTTCATCAAAATCCTGTGTAAAAAGTTTTTTAGTCTTCTGCTGGTTATACCTTAGACAACAAGAATACTTAAACTAAAACACGGACAACGAAAAGTAAAAAGAAACAAAAAGCAAAAGAATGTTTAAGTGAAATATTTGGTTCCATTATACATAAATAAATTGCATTAATCACAAGTTAAATATAATAGAGTAACTATCAATGTTTAAAAGAAAATTTCATAAGTCGGATGTGTATGTTTAATACTATATACTTAAATATGTATGTATATATATATGTACCTATGTATGTATGGATGTATGCGTATACAATATAATTTTTATAATAGGTATAAAAATAATATTCAAGCCATTATACACATGAAAATTGAAAATTATATACCTATGTACATACTTATACATATGTATTATAGTCCTTTAAATAAAAAAATAATTATTTTTAGTAGCAAACTATAAACTATATTACTTGTTGTTGTAATACTTCTAGAGCTCTTTGTTGTGAAAATTCATTTTCAGCTTCCTTGCAAGAAAAGGTTGTATGTATAACAACAGCAGCAATAGGAGTGTCGAAATCTAATTTAAAATAGTTTAAAATTTATCTGATATTTATTAGACACGTTAACATCATGACGGAAAATCTAAGGACTCAAATATTAAAACTAAACACACAGAACATACATACTAAGTACACTACATAGTACATAGAACAGGCCGATTTTTTTTTTGTGATTTTCGTGTGTATGCATTTCTTGTGCACAATTCCTTTTTCAGCAACGAATGCCAACGACAGCACGCACAATTAACACTACACAGCAGCACATCAGATTATTTTCAAGAAAATATGTACCTACATACACATGAATGTGTGTAAATATGTATGCACATATGTACGCAATATGTAACAAACTAATTCGATTCCTGATTATCCTTTTTTTGTTGACATTATCGAATATTTATTTTGATTCTTCTTTTATTCAAGCCCTTGAAGAGCATTGAATAATTTATATGTACATATGTATGTATGTATGTATGTACGAGTATGAGCGATTTTGTGCCAAAGTCAAAGCTTTCTTTTATTGAAGTTATTGTTAATAAACATTTGCTACACACAAATAAACAAATAAGAAATTTAAAATAAAAACAATGAGGTGCAAAGAAGTTGTTATAACAGTAATCAAATATTACAGGCACTGAGTGAGTTGATGGGAGCACAAGTTTACAATCTAAAAGAGAATAAAAACTTTCGTTTGTACACTAATGTTCTGCATTTTCATAAGAAAAGCTTAGAAATTATTACAAACATGCCAACAAAAAGCGCGCCTTTACAAATATATGTACATATTACAATTACTCAAATAACAAAGAAACGTCAGTCGTTTAAATGTTTTTCGTCTAATCGCATATTAAAACTCTCTGTTATTGTTTGCAGTAAATAGGTACACAAGAAATTTCGTAAAAACAGAGCAAATGTAAAAAATCGCACAGAAAAGGTTGTGATGATTTGAAATTTCCCGGATATAAAAACGTAACACCAAAATAACAACAAATCAAATAAATATTTAATTTATAAATAAATAATTGTAACAAAAAATACAAAAAAAAAAAAAAAAAACCAATTGCAACTATAAGTATGTCCGAAACAAAATTTAACAATTGCAATAATATTGAAAATGGTGTATCGTCGTCAACAACATCAATCAAGAAACACAAAGATGAGCCATCAGAAGGACTCACTGTAACGTTACCACACTCGGTTTTAAATAATTTATTTACAAAGTTTTATGTCAATCAAAGACGTGAAGCTCTCAAATGGTTCCTTCTCGCTTATCTTTGCTTTAGTGCATACACTCTTGGCATACCAGCCGAACAAGCGATTCAATACAGAAGTAAGTTGCAAATATTTTAAATTTCAATTCAAATTTAATTATTTAATTTTAAATATATTTTATGTACAATATGTATGTAAAAAAATTATTTTTCTTTATTTAGGAATAAACTACAATTTAGTTAGAAATAATTGTATTAAGTTAATTTTTGAAATGCTTTTTTGTTTTAAATTAAATTTGTACGAAAGAAAGAAGTTATTTTTAATCCAACATAACGACTTATACGTGTACAATTGTATGGAAGTGATAAAAATCACTAAAATTTTATCTGTTTGTCCTCCGCTAATAAATTTTCGATTTTTTTTTTCAAAATTTGTTACTTTCTTGCTTTTTAGGAATTTTTTTTATCAGTATTGTCTATACTAATATTATAAAGAGGAAAGGTTTGATTTTTTGTTTGTTTGTTTGAAATGAATAGGCTCCGAAACTACTGGACCGATTTTGATGAAATTTTCAGGGAATCTTCAGAATATTTAGGCGGGTGACGTAGACTATATGAAGTTTTGATTGGACAAAGAGGCGTGACACCGCCCATATAACCCAAAAATTAAAATCGCCATATTTTGGGCATTTTTTTACCTATGTACGTCGATGATATTTGGTACATATGGTATTGGCATAATTTGGAATACGTACCAGGAGAAAAGTGGATGGGACCACGCCCCTTTTTAGGAAAATCAAACCCTTGGACCGATCTTGCTGAAATTTTCACAGCATGTTGCTGTGAAAATGGAAGGAATAATAGGCTATATAAAGTTTTGATTGGACAAAGAGGCGTGGCACCGCCCATTTAACCCAAAAATTTAAATCGCCATATTTTGGGCATTTTTTTACCTACGTCGATGATATTTGGTACATATGGTATTGGCATAATTTGGAATACGTACCAGGAGAAAAGTGGGTGAGACCACGCCATTTTTTAGAAAAATTAAAAATCGTAATATAGTCTTAACTACTGGACCTATCGTCATTAAATTTTCACAATAGGAATTTTATTTTATAACGAGGGGGTAGCGAAGCGTACCAGGTATATCTAGTGTTCATTTTTCTAGTGTGCATTTTTTTTTTTGCAAATTTTCGCTATTTTTACAATTTATTTTGCATTCCTTAAAGTTATAAGGTTTTTTTTTTAATTATAATTACGACGTTACTGTTTTTGGCTTCCTTAAATTTTTAGGAACGTTTAATCGAACATAAAATGAAATTGTAGTTTTTGTAAATTTCCATGGTTTTCATGATTTTTTCCAAAAGTTTGCAATTTTATCGAATTTTAATCGATTTAAGGACTTGTTTGCGAAGTTTTTACATTTTACATGTTTCGTTCTTTTTGTCAATTTAAGCAATTAACAAATCTGTAATAAAATATAAGAGACAGCTTTTAGAAACAATGTAAATTTAACAAAAAAATTTAACATTTCTTGAAAGGATAAGCAAAGCGAAGACAAGACAAGATAAGGTTTTAGAAAAAAGATAATTTTTAAGTTATTCAAATAATTTATTTTTTAGCATGTTACATTTTATTCGATGTAATTGGTGTAAGTAGCTGGTTACTTATGTTTGCGGGCAGCAAATATGAAAGATTCAAAACGAAAAGGCCATTTTATATATCGATACTTATAAGCAGTGCACCAATAGTTATTTGGATATGTTTTATAATACATTTTGTTACATATTCATTCGTCCAGCAAGTAACAATTTCCGCCAGGTTGGTTTTAATTTTTTTTCTTTAAATCTAGTTTTTGATTTTGATAATTTTATATATAATTTTTTATATCGCATAGAGAACTTTTGGGATGGGCAATTTTCTTCAATTTTCTGGTACCAGTCAGTTTACCCGTTCCATTATACTATACTGGATGTTTTATGTGCTTTATAACATTTTTTGGTTACTATGCTCTCATCTATTTGTCGTCGCGTGATGATCCAATGTTCAACGAAATGGTAAATTGATTTGTTTCGATTTTCAAAAATGTTGTGTTCACTAAAAATCACTATTTAAATTAATTTCAAGTTGATGGCCAATATGGTTTTGGTTTCGGCTGCACTAATTATTGGTTTGTTGTACTACGACATGAATGCAGCCAAACAACGAAGGGCCTTTTTAGAGGCCAAGAAGAGTTTAGAGGTAAAAATGATTATTGAAGATCAGTCAGCGGAGCAAGAACGCCTGCTCTTGTCAGTATTGCCAAAACATGTTGCTGAGAAAATGAGACAGGATCTGGGTTCAATCAGTTCGGAACCATTTAAAAAAATCTATATGAGTCGCCATGAGAACGTCAGGTAATTTTGTTTATTAAATATAAAATATTTTCCTCCTCGGGGATCATTAAAATTTTTTTTGCCTTTCAAGTATTTTGTATGCAGACATAGTCGGTTTTACCGCTATTTCATCTACATACAGTGCCCAAGATTTGGTTAAGATGTTAAATGAGCTATTTGCCCGTTTCGATAGATTAGCAGAGGTAAAACGTATTTCTATTGTTACAAATATCCTTTAAAACTATACTAATATTGTCATAGAGGAATACACACACAGCCATACGACCATATGCATTTAAGTGTGTATGCATGTGTATAAAACGTATTAATTTGATTTAAGTAGTTTATGTTGTTGATTTAATATTTATGTAGTTGACTGTCAAGTTTATTTTATTTCTTTCCGTTTATTGTGATTTAATTAACCTTTACGTTTATTTTTTTTATTTGTATGTGTAAGTATATTTTTATAAATGCATACATTTTGTGTATATTTATGTAGGTATCTACAGTGGTATTATATACCAATATTCATGGTTATGAAAAATGTGACCAGCCGTTATTTAAAAATAAAGAAATTTTTGTAATAATCCTCAAATTCTTAGTTCTCAATTGTCAGAGCATTAAATTGTGAACTCGAAATCTATGCAAAGTTTTATATAACCGATATAAAGGAAGGAAGCTGTAGGAAAAGCTATCACACGATTTTATTATAAACGGAATTTAAAATATAATTAATAAAGAAAATTTTGTGTAGAACGTTTTTAAGTGGAAATTAAGTAGAGAAGAGATTTCAACTTATTTCCATTAAAGATGTGAGCATACCTACATACATCCAACCAATATTATAAATTGAAAACCGCTCAATGTTTACGATGAATTTTGGTTGACACAATTTTTATTTGTTTTTACAAATTATTTCTTCCATTAACACTCAGAAAGTAAGGAACAGCTGGTAGTTTTGGTACTTTCGTTTATTTTTTTTTGATAAACTTGGTATACAGACTGTTTATTGCATCTATGTATATTAAAATGTAGCGTAGAAGAAGTCACAGGTTAAAAGCTAAAACTACATATGCATGTATCAGGTTGTATAATCTGCAGCATAATCGAATCGTCATTTTTACTATCACAATTTTAATTCATATATTTTGGATGTTAAGTGTGCTAAATTGGCATATTGGAGTTACACACTTTGACATCTTCAATGGTTTTTCATGAAATAAAAACAAAAGCAACAAAGTTGTTCGATGCAAATTTCAAATTTCTATTCAGGAAATATTAATAAAATCTGGTCACATTATGCTCGCACATCCTTTAAACAATCCCTTAATATCCTATTTTTTTTATTTATTACTTTTTACTCAGTTCGTTTCTTATTTTGTTCGTGTAATTTTTATTTCATAGTTTTTCTTTTGTAACATTTAATACGCAACAATGACAATGGCCATAATTGAAAAGCCATTTAAGAAGCAGTTACTAGTACTTAGTTAACACTTTTTCACTTTTTTTTGTCTTTCTTTCTTGTATCTGCTACTTCTTGTCATGCTCTTCTATTCCATTTTTACCCGTGTTGTTACCGTTATAGAAATATCAACAACTGCGTATAAAAATCCTAGGTGATTGTTATTATTGCATTAGCGGAGCTCCAGACGAAAGACCAGATCATGCTGTGCTTTGTGTACACATGGGCTTGTCAATGGTTAAGGCTATAAAGTAAGTCTACTAGAGGCGTCGTCTAAAATGATGTTTAAATATTATTGTTGATAGATGATTATGATGATGGTTGTCAAATAATCAGTGAGGGAGGGGTAGTAAGTGGACGACGAGTGAAAAGTGTGGGCCGTTTTTTTTTTATTAATGAATGAATGAATGAACTTAACAACAATCTATACATTACGTTCATGTTTTTAAATATCTTTTGTGCTTTCCTTTGCCAACAGATATGTACAGCAAAAGGCAAATTCACCTGTTGACATGAGAGTTGGCATACATACAGGTGCCGTATTAGCAGGAATATTAGGACAACGTCAATGGCAATTTGATGTCTATTCAAAGGATGTTGAATTAGCTAATAAAATGGAGTCAAGTGGAAAAGCTGGGTAAGTTGCTTCTTAATTAAATTCCCTATGCATCTATGTGTAAAGTCCATATGGATGGACGAGTGTAGGTGTTTACTGATAAAAATATTATATTACTTTTGGTATCATTTATAAAAAAGAAAATAGATTTCAAATGTGTTTTAGTATCAAATTTCAATTAAAATTTTACTTAAAATAGATTTCAAATCCATTTAAAATTTTTATGAATATTTAAAAATTTAATGCTTAAAAATATTATGATATTCAGATATTTAATTAATTATGTGAAACTTTTATGTGTGTAAGCTTTTAAAAGTGGTGGCTCATATTTAACATTAATTTTATCTTGAATAAGAATATGGCAAAAATACTGATGCCCAATTTAATAAAAATTTAACTTTTAAATTTTATCTACTGAAGAAAATACAAATAATAACATTCGATTTTTTATTTTTGAATTGCATTCCGTTTTTTTTTCATGCTGTCATCGTTTAGTCGTGTTCATATTTCCGATAAAACATTGGCATATCTTAGTGGTGAATTTGAAGTCGAACCAGCATATGGAGAGAAACGTGAGGAAGCCTTACGTATAGCTGGCCTCAAAACTTATTTCATAAAAAAAGTTCTGAAGCCTGTAAGTGTCATGCAAGTGGGAAATATCATTTAAGCACACAGTAAATTTATTCTGTTGATTTACAAAAACACAGACATACGTACATACATACATACACAACTAACTAACTAACAACCCAGTTGGTCTTGTCTCTTAACGCCTTTTTAAGGTCGGCAAAATCCTTAAAGACATAAATACATTCATTTACTCGTACGTATGTAGATATCGTTCCTTTATTGGAAAGTAGTGATATCTCACAACGAGCAGAATGTATGACTAGTATGCAGCCAGGGGCGGTATAAGAGTACATATCGTCGTCGAAAGTTCAAAAGTACGTAGCAGCAAAAATAAATCAAAATTGAGTTTTCCAAAACAAAAACCATAAATTAAAAAATTATTCTTTTTTCTTTTGAAATACATATATATTTCATTTGATTTTCTTAAATTCCATATTCCATCATTTGTTTCTATATAAAAAGTATTTTTTATTTTATATTGTTTTTTGTATCTCCTGCAAAATTAGCAAAAGTGATGTTACGTACTTTTGGATTTTCAACGACGATATATAGAATGGCAACAGCCGCAGGAATTTGGTAACGAAAATTTTCGATCATTGGACATGTTTTCTTTATATTTATACAATTTAAAAATTGGTGGGAAAATTTTGACCAAATTTAAGGAAAACGATCAGTTGTAATAAATTCCAGTACAGTGCCACGGATATTCAGTCCCATTAGTATAATATTCCATGCGAAATTTCGACTCGAAAGAAAATGTATTCTATTTAAATAAGACACAAATTTTAACAATTTTCGATCCAAATCGAATTACAGTGGATTTGTTAGACCTTCGCCATCCGGACAGGTTGGCCAACCATCTCCAAATAAAGAAACTCTTACAGTTTAGCTTTCAGCAATCAAGAATATTGCGGACAAGTAATAAATAATAAACTAAAAAACTCCGTTTATAAAATGTCAAAGACAATATCGAGTGTGAACTTGGGACCAACTGGGAATAACACACAAGAAATTTTCAATGATTTCCTATTTGGCAGGAAAACAAACTGACAACTTTCATATTATTCAACACATACATACATTCATATGCATGTATGCACTCACTGCCACACAACAGATACATACATATGCACATATTGTGCACATTTATTAAATGCTATTTCTTTATAAATCTTTAATTTACTGCATGTATACGTATTATACTACACACATACATACATACTATGTACTACGTGTGAATGAATATCCGGATATTTCTTTAAAGTTTGCCTCCCCAAACGCAAAGAAAATCAACGAAACACAGAACGGCAACAACGATAACAATGACGATACTCTGGACGAAGAACTATTGGCTGAAAGTCAAGAGGTGAAAGCTATAGATGCGCAGACGAATTCTGAAGTTTGTGATAAAGCCAACTTATTCAAAGAGGAGCTACGAAATGTTTTACGAGATCGGGACTATTATGCGTAAGTTGTGTGAATAAATTGTGCCTAAATTTTAATTAGTTTATTATCTGATTTAGGCATATTGATCAAGATACCAATTGTTTATTAAAATTCAAACTTAAGGAGTTTGAAGAAGATTACTCCGCCTACCGAGAACCATATTCTTCGCTACCGCTTGTATCTGCTTTAATAGTGCAATCTATCGATATATTTTATTCATTTTTAATACTGCCTCGGTGAATATGAAACCATATTTTTGACGCATACTGAATCTGAATCTTTAGTTTATAAAAATTTTATATGTTTTTCAGATCTCCATTGCATTTTGTTAATATCGCAGCTCCTCTAGTACCAATTTTTATGTTAGTCTTTATAAGTGTGGCCGAAAGCTTTCCTAAATATTTGCCAGATTTCTTTGTCAGCATTAGTAAACGTTATAATGATTTCACTTGTATACGGGAATTAACAGCCATAATCATCGTCCTTACCATAGGACTTAGCAATGTTATCGATGAGGTAAATTAATTAATTTATTTTTTTAATTAAAATGTTTAGCTAAAAGCTTTTTTATTGATTTGTTTTTTTATTTTCGTAAATATTCAAGTTTTTCTTTGTGACTTACATAAAGTCTGAACATGTTGTTACTGAAAGTGTTTTTAATAAAACACAAAGTGAGGAAGATTTTTTGGTTGCCGAGCCAATGATTGATGCAACACCTGAACCCTTAGACAATGTCATGTATCCCTCCTACTTAAGCAATTTTTGTGTTTTAATATTAATTGCCACAACAGTCGTAGCACAACTAACACATTTTGTTAAAATTATATTACTGAGTCTGATAACAGGTAAGAGGCATATTGTTATCGGAGGGCGTGCTATAAGAGCTGCTAAGATTGCAGTATACCTGTATGAAATGATAATGCAATAAGAATCACAAAAGTAATAAAAAAACATCATATCGCTTTTTTATTGCAACATAGTCATATCTCAAAAAATAAAATATTTCAGTTACTGCCGAAAAAGAGTTTATCAATGCCTTCTTTAATTGTAAACAAAATTTCATAAACATATCTCCATCTAAACCCAAATTATAACCAGTTACATGCTCAAGCCGTCCATATAAATGCTTACGTTTTGAAAACTTTAAATGCATTTTGCCACGTTTGAGTTTTTTGAGATGTGACTACGTTGCAATAAAGGAGCGATATGTATGTATGTTGAGCCGATTGCAGGTCGCAATGTACTAGCATGACTTATAGCCCGAATTCTGACATCTGCCAAAATATACATACATACATATGGAAACATATGTATGTGTGTAAGGAAATTGATATCATCTTTTATGATTTTAGGAAAATTCCACTAACTGCATATTTTAATGTTCTATTTATGTATGAATCCTTTGTAAACATTTTCCAGGTATTCATTGGTATTTTAATATATTTGTCCTTGATGATTTATATGCACTGGAAGATGATTTGGCCTTCAATCCGTAAGTAAACATAAATAACTTAAAATTGCTGATTAACAAAAGACTTTAGTTCAATTCATCGTGTTTTGTGATGCATCAGAGTTAGCTAAATATTTTCTATAGTAAATTTGGTTGATTATCCTTTAAAATCCGCTCCAACATTTGTTACGATTTAAATTTTATTTTACAAAATTAGTTGAAGAAATTAAACATCTGCTTATTGAAATTAGAAATGGGATGAGGTCGCGTGGTTGGTGTAAATCACCCATGAATAACATTTTCTTTTATACACGTGAGTTAAAGTCTTTTAAATTTCTGTTAATGTATAACCACATGTCTAAGGGATTCTGGATTTCAATTGAAATAAAAGCAACATATTAAGTATAGGTACTTAAACCTCTTTAGCTTTTTCCACAAATATTGTGGAAATCGTAAAGATTTTGCCATGACTTATTTTACGTTTGTAAAAATTTTACTAAACTAACGGGCATACAAATTTATATAAAACTAGAAGGCCCGGTAAACGTTGTTTTGCCATACAAAATATATCTAGTGCATATTTTGGGTCTTATATAAAAAATAGCGAATGTATTGTAAGTGTGAGACGATGACCGCCGATAAAAAAATAAATACCAAACAATAATTTTGTTCTGTTTGAAATACGAACGATGACGATTCTGCTGCATGAGGCGGACATATCGCCATCTGTCATTCAACAACAAAAATAATTAGGAAGCGGACAAAGTGCCATCTGTTGGGTTAATAGTTTCGGAAATACAGAAATTGCCCCCTCCCTCCCGACATCATGCCTCTTCCGGTTTGAAAAATAGATAATAGCCGATTCTCAGACTTGCTGATTATGCATAAAAAATGTCATAAGAATCGGTCAAGCCGTTTCGGAAATACAGAAATTGCCCCCTCCCTCCCCTCCTCGTGCAATCAGTTAGAAACTATTCGCATACCTACCAAATATGCATAAAAAATTTCATTAAAATCGGTCGAGCCGTTTAGGAGGAGTTCGATAACAAACATCGTGACACGAGAATTTTATATATTAGATTTTACTTTAGAATTTTTTTTTTTCTATTTTCCAGAACCATTCCAACAAGTCATATTATGTCAGCCGCTTTGGTGTTTATTACCATTTCTCTAGCATTTTGGGCACGACATGTAAGTAAAAGAATTTTAACTTTGAAAAAGTTTACTTTTCTACATAAATATTTTTACGTAAAATAACAAATTTAGTTTTTGCAAAAAAACAGATAAAACAAAATAATTTGCTATTTTAAATATTTCCGAATTTTATATAAAAAAAGTATTTATTTTCTGTGAGTTAAACACGTTTATATGGATTCAAATGAATTGAAATTGGTTTATTGAGCTTTCTCGTTAAGTTTATTTTTATGTAATTCTCAAAGGATTTTTGAAAGTTTCTGCATACTACTGTTACTGCAGATATGCTTAACATACAACATTACAAAATACATATTACAAATATTTTATATACAAAATGAGAATATTTGTAAAAATTATTTAATATATTTTCCAGATGGATCGAGAAGATCGTGTTATATTTAAATGGAAACTTTTGGTAACTGAACAAAAGGAAAGAGCTGACGACATGCGCAAACGAAATGAAGCATTAGTTTATAATGTTCTGCCGGTACATGTGGCTGAACATTTCATGAAAAATACGAAACGTTCCCACGATGATTTATATTCGCAAAGTTATGCTGAAGTGGGTGTATTATTTGCCAGTATGCCTAATTTTTCCGGTATGTAACATTGCAAACACATCATATACTTGCAAAGGTTTTACTAATATCTTCTCTTTTTTATGCAGATTTTTATTCCGAGGAGACTGTTAATAATCAAGGATTAGAATGCTTACGATTCTTAAACGAGGTTATATCGGATTTTGATGCAGTAAGTTTTGAAAATTAACCAGATTTTGATACTTATTTTATGATAATTTATCGAAAATAAATTCCATTTTAGCTGTTAGAACTGCCCCAATTTCAAGATATTATAAAAATAAAAACAATCGGATCAACGTACATGGCGGCGAGTGGCATAAATTTAAATCGCGATGTTAAGCCTGGTGATCCAATTACCAAAAGATGGGCTCATTTGGCCCTACTTGTCGAGTTTGCTTTAGAGTTAAAAAAGACATTACAGGACATAAATGAACAATCCTTTAATCATTTTGTTTTAAAAATGGGCGTAAATCATGGACCCATTACCGCAGGCGTTATAGGTGCTAGAAAGCCACATTATGATATCTGGGGAAATACTGTGAATGTGGCCTCTAGAATGGAAAGTACTGGAAAAGCGGGAGCAATACAAGTAATATATATTTAATTCTATAGGATGGTTACTAATACGTATAACAACTGATATTAGGTCACGGAAGAAACGTGTAATATATTGCAGGAGTTTGGTTATTCCTTTTTGCAAAGAGGTTTGGTCAGCGTTAAGGGCAAAGGGGAGCTAATGACCTATTATTTAAGAGTAAGTAACTTATAAATCAATTCATATATATGTAAGTGTGCATGTATCCATTTATTTATCTATTTCCTCTACCGCTTATAGGGTAAGTCTGATAAGAAAACCACTGAGTATCAAGTAGAGCTTATTGCTAACAATTGCGAAACTTTTACAACAACTTTTACTGTAACTGCTACCAACGAAGATGATGTACCCGTACATCAGGACAGGACTGCTCCTATTTTGGAAACCGAAGTTCATTTTAAACTCGACGACACAGAGGCTGATATTAAAACTCCTCTATTGAATCTGAAAACAAATGCCAACTCAAAGTCCGCCAGTCCAATGAAGGACAATGCAAATGTAGACATGACCACTGAAGAAGATGCTTTAATTACTACCGAAGAAACCATGTAAAATCTGTGACAAATTTTAAATTTTAGCTCATTACTATCCATAGAATTAATAATAATGCCTTTCTTAAAGGCAATTGTAATTCAAACAAATACCAAATATTTTTAGACGCATTCAAATATCATAGTTAGTAGTAAATATATTTCCTTATTATTTATTTCAATTTCTCTTTTATCATATGATGAAGAAACCCTCTTAGTAGTCTTAAACATTATTTGCTCTACAGGGTTTTTATAGAAAAAATACCTTTTATTGTTACTTAGTTTTATTAAGACTTGTCTTAAGTTTATACAGAAACTCACTTGTTGTTAAACCAACAGAAAATCTTTTAACTCAGTACCTAAGTATCAATATATTGTTTTAAGAAAATTAACTTCATATGTATGTATTATTAGTGACTTTTCAAAAATACATACACACCTATATATGCATACATACATACATACATACATATACAAATTATCAAATGTAGAAACCAATAGAATTGAGACTCTAACTTTAACTCTACCCTCTCTCCTCCTAATCCTTTTGTCATTGCAACTAATCGTACAATGAAAAGCTCTAAATCCCACCTAAACACATGACCAGTCCATATAAATAATAAAAATATTGAAAATTTAAATGAAAAAAAAAAAAACTTTTGTGAACACACAGCGAACATTTCAAAAATATTAACTTAAATAACTTTTTCCATTGCAAATAAATGAAAGGTTAAAGCTTATAATTAAACTTGTTATGTGCATATCATAGCATTTTTGAGTGAAACATGTTAAAAGCTAACAAAATATATGTAAAACGAAAATGTGTAGAAATATTTAATAAATAATTAAGTAAGTCGTATCAATAATTTGTACTTTCTCAACGAATAAACTATTTACAATACTTGCATACTTGCTTACAGTAGCATACATACATTTATACATACAAACATGCTGGTTTGATATCACAAAATGAAAAGGATTTGAAATCGAAATGGCAAATGTCAGTTTCAATAAAATAAGTATTTCTAACGATTTTAAATAAAGAAGTAATTTCAGGCTCTTCATATAATATATATAATAATATTATATATGCTACTCTAGTAGTACGGACAGACAATCACTGAATTCAATTCCTATTGAAATTTGTTTCAAATCCGAAAATTTCCTTTTTAAATTCAAAAATTAATTGACAATGAATTTTTCTAGTAACTTCATTTGTAGTAAACACAAAAAAGCCCCCATACTTTAAGGAGTGTTAGTAAAATATTTTGCCATATTTTAAAAATGTTAATGAATATAAAATCGAAATACAAAATAAACGGAAAAAACCATTCTTATTCAAATTGTTGTCAAACGTTCGATTTCAAATCATTCTCATTTTTTTTTATCACATTACAGATGCACATAAACACACTTATTATTAGAATGATTTATAAACAGCAATCATGCATAGATAGATCGGTATCAAAACAGCTCTGGACTGAAGAACACAAGCAACATATAAAAATTAGTGCATTTGCATCGAAATTCTTCTCATTTCCGTTGTTAGATCATTTTCAGATATTTCTTAATGATTCAGATAATTAAATAAAATACGCAACACAGTAGTTTAGTTAATCATTCATACGTTTTCAGTAATTAACGTTCAAAGCAATTGAAAAAGAAAAACAATCAGAAAGAAGCTCAATAAGGTGAATTATGTTGCGCCAAAATATTTAACATAAGTTTAGTTTAGTTTTGTAATTTTTATTTTATTTTTTAATATGTGAAAACTGCTTCAACACAAAGACAATCATCGGACATTTTCAAAATTTCATTTTAAATAATCATACTCTGGTAAGATATTTCATTTGCTCATCATCAAGCAGGGCTATCAGAGATAGAGATTTCTCGCCAAACGATCAATTTGCAATTTTCTTTGGCAATAAAATTTTTAAATTACCCCTTTTGAGAATGAGATGTGAAATGAGAATTTCAGAAGTTTAGATGTGAAATGTAGTATGTATTTAACATTACAAATAAAACTTGAGATATTACTTTGTTACAGTAATGGATTGAAAATTTAGATTAAAAAACAGGCTACAAGAAATTATTTTTTGTTTTGCAATTTTTAAAATCAATTTGGTGAAATTTTTGAAAAAAAAGATTTGACAATCCATACATCAATCAATACCAACACATTTATAATACAGCTCGAGAAAAGAATTTTTTTTTTATAACTTTGTTTTTCTCCTAATCTTTCGTAGCTGAGAATTAAAGTCGGGGTCTTTTTTATGTCTCGCTCATTTGAAAGTTAGTTCTTCTTAAGAATTTTAATTTTTCTACATAAAACTTATAAGGATACAACTAAAAACAGAAAAACACAGTAATTCTACTCAAAGGTTTAGTTTCAGTCTCAAAAAATAGATATGAATTTACCAACACAAATATAAATCTGTGTAAAGTTTGTGCAACTACAACTATGTCCGCTTGTGTAACTATTTAATGTTATAAATAATTAGGTAATTTAAACATTATGCATTTTATCTACAAAAAAACATAAAATGTGTGTCTAATTTTTGTTAATTTATTGACTTAAAAATAAGTTTTATACAAATTAAAACGGAGCTGTTAGCAAATTATGTAAAGTTTTTTTATTATAATTTTAAACATTTTCGATATAAATTCTCAGTTTCGTAAGATTTTTTATCGTTTCCTCTGAATGAGCTACGTAACTTGTAAAAATGTTTGAGGGATGAATGTATGTTTATATTAATACACATACATACATACGAGGTATAAAGAATAATTTAATTTTTTAGTTTTACTTAAAATAAGTATAATTAACTGTAACTTAAATAAAACCGTAGTAAATGTAAAATTGTGTAAATTTTGATGATCTCTACGGGAATTTTGCCATTTGTGAGCAAATTTATGTTTGTCACTCATTTGGACCAATGAGAAATTAAAGCCAAGAATCCATACTTATAGACTATGTAAGTCCGATTTCTCAATTGTATTTGCGAATATTTCTATTAAATTTGCTTGTCAATCATTTGGACCAATGAGAAATTAAAGCCAAGAATCCATACTTATAGGCTATGTAAGTCCGATTTCTCAATTGTATTTGAGAATATTTCTATTAAATTTGTTTGTCACTCATTTGGACCAATGAGAAATTAAAGCCAAGGGTCCATACTTATAGACTATGTAAGTCCGATTTCTCAATTGTATTTGAGAATATTTCTATTAAATTTGTTTGTCACTCATTTGGACCAATGAGAAATTAAAGCCAAGGGTCCATACTTATAGACTATGTAAGTCCGATTTCTCAATTGTATTTGAGAATATTTCTATTAAATTTGTTTGTCACTCATTTGGACCAATGAGAAATTAAAGCCAAGAATCCATACTTATAGACTATGTAAGTCCGATTTCTCAATTGTATTTGAGAAGTTTTCTATAAAATTTGTTTGTCACTCATTTGGACCAATGAGAAATTAAAGCCAAGAATCCATACTTATAGACTATGTAAGTCCGATTTCTCAATTGTATTTGAGAATATTTCTATTAAATTTGTTTGTCACTCATTTGGACCAATGAGAAATTAAAGCCAAGAATCCATACTTATAGACTATGTAAGTCCGATTTCTCAATTGTATTTGAGAATATTTCTATTAAATTTGTTTGTCACTCATTTGGACCAATGAGAAATTAAAGCCAAGAATCCATACTTATAGACTATGTAAGTCCGATTTCTCAATTGTATTTGAGAATTTTTCTATAAAATTTGTTTGTCACTCATTTGGACCAATGAGAAATTAAAGCCAAGAATCCTTACTTATAGACTATGTAAGTCCGATTTCTCAATTGTATTTGAGAATTTTTCTATAAAATTTGTTTGTCACTCATTTGGACCAATGGGAAATTAAAGTCAAGGATCCCTACTTATAGTCTATGTAAGTCCGATTTCTCAATTGTATTTGAGAATTTTTCTATAAAATTTGTTTGTCACTCATTTGGACCAATGAGAAATTAAAGCCAAGGGTCCATAATTATAGACTATGTAAGTCCGATTTCTCAATTGTATTTGAGAATTTTTCTATAAAATTTGTTTGTCACTCATTTGGACCAATGAGAAATTAAAGCCAAGGGTCCATACTTATAGACTATGTAAGTCCGATTTCTCAATTGTATTTGAGAATTTTTCTATAAAATTTGTTTGTCACTCATTTGGACCAATGAGAAATTAAAGCCAAGGGTCCATAATTATAGACTATGTAAGTCCGATTTCTCAATTGTATTTGAGAATTTTTCTATAAAATTTGTTTGTCACTCATTTGGACCAATGAGAAATTAAAGCCAAGGGTCCATAATTATAGACTATGTAAGTCCGATTTCTCAATTGTATTTGAGAATTTTTCTATAAAATTTGTTTGTCACTCATTTGGACCAATGAGAAATTAAAGCCAAGGGTCCATACTTATAGACTATGTAAGTCCGATTTCTCAATTGTATTTGAGAATTTTTCTATAAAATTTGTTTGTCACTCATTTGGACCAATGAGAAATTAAAGCCAAGGGTCCATAATTATAGACTATGTAAGTCCGATTTCTCAATTGTATTTGAGAATTTTTCTATAAAATTTGTTTGTCACTCATTTGGACCAATGAGAAATTAAAGCCAAAGGTCCATACTTATAGACTATGTAAGTCCGATTTCTCAATTGTATTTGAGAATTTTTCTATAAAATTTGTTTGTCACTCATTTGGACCAATGAGAAATTAAAGCCAAGAATCCATACTTATGGACTAAGTAAGTCCGATTTCTCAATTGTATTTGAGAATTTTTCTATAAAATTTGTTTGTCACTCATTTGGGCCTATGAGAAATTAAAGGCAAGGGTCCATACTTATAGACTATGTAAGTCCGATTTCTCAATTGTATTTGAGAATTTTTCTATAAAATTTGTTTGTCACTCATTTGGACCAATGAGAAATTAAAGCCAAGGGTCCATACTTATAGACTATGTAAGTCCGATTTCTCAATTGTATTTGAGAATTTTTCTATAAAATTTGTTTGTCACTCATTTGGACCAATGAGAAATTAAAGCCAAGGGTCCATAATTATAGACTATGTAAGTCCGATTTCTCAATTGTATTTGAGAATTTTTCTATAAAATTTGTTTGTCACTCATTTGGGCCTATGAGAAATTAAAGGCAAGGGTCCATACTTATAGACTATGTAAGTCCGATTTCTCAATTGTATTTGCGAATTTTTCTATAAAATTTGTTTGTCACTCATTTGGACCAATGAGAAATTAAAGCCAAGGGTCCATAATTATAGACTATGTAAGTCCGATTTCTCAATTGTATTTGAGAATTTTTCTATAAAATTTGTTTGTCACTCATTTGGGCCTATGAGAAATTAAAGGCAAGGGTCCATACTTATAGACTATGTAAGTCCGATTTCTCAATTGTATTTGCGAATTTTTCTATAAAATTTGTTTGTCACTCATTTGGACCAATGAGAAATTAAAGCCAAGGGTCCATAATTATAGACTATGTAAGTCCGATTTCTCAATTGTATTTGAGAATTTTTCTATAAAATTTTAAAAATTAAAATTGTGTAAATTTTGATCAGTTCAACGGGAATTTGGCCAATTGGAAATATTTTATGTTTGTCACTCATTTGGACCAATGGGAAATTAAGGCCAAGGGTCCATACATATAGACTACGTAAGTCCTATTTCTCAATTGTATTTGCGAATTTTTCTATAAAATTTGTTTGTCACTCATTTGGGCCTATGAGAAATTAAAGGCAAGGGTCCATACTTATAGACTATGTAAGTCCGATTTCTCAATTGTATTTGCGAATTTTTCTATAAAATTTGTTTGTCACTCATTTGGGCCTATGAGAAATTAAAGACAAGGGTCCATACTTATAGACTATGTAAGTCCGATTTCTCAATTGTATTTGAGAATTTTTCTATAAAATTTGTTTGTCACTCATTTGGGCCTATGAGAAATTAAAGGCAAGGGTCCATACTTATAGACTATGTAAGTCCGATTTCTCAATTGTATTTGAGAATTTTTCTATAAAATTTGTTTGTCACTCATTTGGACCAATGAGAAATTAAAGCCAAGGGTCCATACTTATAGACTATGTAAGTCCGATTTCTCAATTGTATTTGAGAATTTTTCTATAAAATTTGTTTGTCACTCATTTGGGCCTATGAGAAATTAAAGGCAAGGGTCCATACTTATAGACTATGTAAGTCCGATTTCTCAATTGTATTTGCGAATTTTTCTATAAAATTTGTTTGTCACTCATTTGGACCAATGAGAAATTAAAGCCAAGGGTCCATAATTATAGACTATGTAAGTCCGATTTCTCAATTGTATTTGAGAATTTTTCTATAAAATTTGTTTGTCACTCATTTGGGCCTATGAGAAATTAAAGGCAAGGGTCCATACTTATAGACTATGTAAGTCCGATTTCTCAATTGTATTTGCGAATTTTTCTATAAAATTTGTTTGTCACTCATTTGGACCAATGAGAAATTAAAGCCAAGGGTCCATAATTATAGACTATGTAAGTCCGATTTCTCAATTGTATTTGAGAATTTTTCTATAAAATTTTAAAAATTAAAATTGTGTAAATTTTGATCAGTTCAACGGGAATTTGGCCAATTGGAAATATTTTATGTTTGTCACTCATTTGGACCAATGGGAAATTAAGGCCAAGGGTCCATACATATAGACTACGTAAGTCCTATTTCTCAATTGTATTTGCGAATTTTTCTATAAAATTTGTTTGTCACTCATTTGGGCCTATGAGAAATTAAAGACAAGGGTCCATACTTATAGACTATGTAAGTCCGATTTCTCAATTGTATTTGAGAATTTTTCTATAAAATTTGTTTGTCACTCATTTGGGCCTATGAGAAATTAAAGACAAGGGTCCATACTTATAGACTATGTAAGTCCGATTTCTCAATTGTATTTGAGAATTTTTCTATAAAATTTTAAAAATTAAAATTGTGTAAATTTTGATCAGTTCAACGGGAATTTGGCCAATTGGAAATATTTTATGTTTGTCACTCATTTGGACCAATGGGAAATTAAGGCCAAGGGTCCATACATATAGACTACGTAAGTCCTATTTCTCAATTGTATTTGCGAATTTTTCTATAAAATTTGTTTGTCACTCATTTGGACCAATGAGAAATTAAAGAC
This sequence comes from Lypha dubia, assembly GCA_947311025.1. NCBI lineage: Eukaryota > Metazoa > Arthropoda > Insecta > Diptera > Tachinidae > Lypha > Lypha dubia. Next base: position 125,310,084 of record OX371261.1, on the reverse strand, counting down.
AAGAATCCATACTTATAGACTATGTAAGTCCGATTTCTCAATTGTATTTGCGAATTTTTCTATAAAATTTGTTTGTCACTCATTTGGGCCTATGAGAAATTAAAGGCAAGGGTCCATACTTATAGACTATGTAAGTCCGATTTCTCAATTGTATTTGCGAATTTTTCTATAAAATTTGTTTGTCACTCATTTGGGCCTATGAGAAATTAAAGGCAAGGGTCCATACTTATAGACTATGTAAGTCCGATTTCTCAATTGTATTTGAGAATTTTTCTATAAAATTTGTTTGTCACTCATTTGGGCCTATGAGAAATTAAAGGCAAGGGTCCATACTTATGGACTATGTAAGCCCGATTTCTCAATTGTATTTGAGAATTTTTCTATAAAATTTGTTTGTCACTCATTTGGACCAATGGGAAATTAAGGCCAAGGGTCCATACTTATGGACTATGTAAGCCCGATTTCTCAATTGTATTTGAGAATTTTTCTATAAAATTTGTTTGTCACTCATTTGGGCCTATGAGAAATTAAAGGCAAGGGACCATACTTATAGACTATGTAAGTCCGATTTCTCAATTGTATTTGAGAATTTTTCTATAAAATTTGTTTGTCACTCATTTGGACCAATGGGAAATTAAGGCCAAGGGTCCATACTTATGGACTATGTAAGCCCGATTTCTCAATTGTATTTGAGAATTTTTCTATAAAATTTGTTTGTCACTCATTTGGACCAATGGGAAATTAAGGCCAAGGGTCCATACTTATGGACTATGTAAGTCCGATTTCTCAATTGTATTTGAGAATTTTTCTATAAAATTTGTTTGTCACTCATTTGGACCAATGAGAAATTAAAGCCAAGGGTCCATTCTTATAGACTATGTAAGTCCGATTTCTCAATTGTATTTGCGAATTTTTCTATAAAATTTGTTTGTCACTCATTTGGGCCTATGAGAAATTAAAGGCAAGGGTCCATACTTATAGACTATGTAAGTCCGATTTCTCAATTGTATTTGCGAATTTTTCTATAAAATTTGTTTGTCACTCATTTGGGCCTATGAGAAATTAAAGGCAAGGGTCCATACTTATAGACTATGTAAGTCCGATTTCTCAATTGTATTTGCGAATTTTTCTATAAAATTTGTTTGTCACTCATTTGGACCAATGGGAAATTAAGGCCAAGGGTCCATACATATAGACTACGTAAGTCCTATTTCTCAATTGTATTTGCGAATTTTTCTATAAAATTTGTTTGTCACTCATTTGGACCAATGAGAAATTAAAGGCAAGGGTCCATACTTATAGACTATGTAAGTCCGATTTCTCAATTGTATTTGAGAATTTTTCTATAAAATTTGTTTGTCACTCATTTGGACCAATGAGAAATTAAAGGCAAGGGTCCATACTTATAGACTATGTAAGTCCGATTTCTCAATTGTATTTGCGAATTTTTCTATAAAATTTGTTTGTCACTCATCTGGACCAATGGGAAATTAAAGCCAAGAATCCATATTTATGGACTATGTAAGTGCGATTCCTCAATTGTATTTGAGAATTTTTCTATAAAATTTGTTTGTCACTCATTTGGACCAATGAGAAATTAAAGGCAAGAGTCCATACTTATAGACTATGTAAGTCCGATTTCTCAATTGTATTTGAGAATTTTTCTATAAAATTTGTTTGTCACTCATTTGGACCAAAGGGAAATTAAAGCCAAGGATCCCTACTTATAGTCTATGTAAGTCCGATTTCTCAATTGTATTTGAGAATTTTTCTATAAAATTTGTTTGTCACTCATTTAGACCAATGAGAAATTAAGGCCAAGAATCCATACATATGGACTACATAAGTCCGATTTCTCAATTGTATTTGAAAATTTTTTTATAAAATTTTTTTGTCACTAATTTGGACCAATGAGAAATTAAAGCCAAGGGTCCATACTTATAGACTATGTAAGTGCGATTCCTCAATTGTATTTGAGAATTTTTCTATAAAATTGTGTAAATTTTGATCAGTTCAACGGGAATTTGGCCAATTGGAAATATTTTATGTTTGTCACTCATTTGGACCAATGGGAAATTAAGGCCAAGGGTCCATACATATAGACTACGTAAGTCCTATTTCTCAATTGTATTTGAGAATTTTTCTATAAAATTTGTTTGTCACTCATTTGGACCAATGAGAAATTAAAGCCAAGAACCCATACTTATAGACTATGTAAGTGCGATTCCTCAATTATATTTGAGAATTTTTCTATAAAATTTGTTTGTCACTCATTTGGACCAATGAGAAATTAAAGCCAAGAACCCATACTTATAGACTATGTAAGTGCGATTCCTCAATTGTATTTGAGAATTTTTCTATAAAATTTGTTTGTCACTCATTTGGACCAATGAGAAATTAAAGCCAAGAACCCATACTTATAGACTATGTAAGTGCGATTCCTCAATTGTATTTGAGAATTTTTCTATAAAATTTGTTTGTCACTCATTTGGACCAATGAGAAATTAAAGCCAAGAACCCATACTTATAGACTATGTAAGTGCGATTTCTCAATTGTATTTGAGAATTTTTCTATAAAATTGTGTAAATTTTGATCAGTTCAACGGGAATTTGGCCAATTGGAAATATTTTATGTTTGTCACTCATTTGGACCAATGGGAAATTAAGGCCAAGGGTCCATACATATAGACTACGTAAGTCCTATTTCTCAATTGTATTTGAGAATTTTTCTATAAAATTTGTTTGTCACTCATTTGGACCAATGAGAAATTAAAGCCAAGGGTCCATACTTATAGACTATGTAAGTCCGATTTCTCAATTGTATTTGAGAATTTTTCTATAAAATTTGTTTGTCACTCATTTGGACCAATGAGAAATTAAAGCCAAGGGTCCATACTTATAGACTATGTAAGTGCGATTCCTCAATTGTATTTGAGAATTTTTCTATAAAATTTGTTTGTCACTCATTTGGACCAATGGGAAATTAAAGACAAGAATCCATATTTATGGACTATGTAAGTGCGATTCCTCAATTGTATTTGAGAATTTTTCTATAAAATTTTAAAAATTAAAATTGTGTAAATTTTGATCAGTTCAACGGGAATTTGGCCAATTGGAAATATTTTATGTTTGTCACTCATTTGGACCAATGGGAAATTAAGGCCAAGGGTCCATAATTATAGACTATGTAAGTCCGATTTCTCAATTGTATTTGAGAATTTTTCTATAAAATTTGTTTGTCACTCATTTGGACCAATGGGAAATTAAAGCCAAGGGTCCATACTTATGGACTAAGTAAGTCCGATTTCTCAATTGTATTTGAGAATTTTTCTATAAAATTTGTTTGTCACTCATTTGGACCAATGAGAAATTAAAGCCAAGGGTCCATAATTATAGACTATGTAAGTCCGATTTCTCAATTGTATTTGAGAATTTTTCTATAAAATTTTAAAAATTAAAATTGTGTAAATTTTGATCAGTTCAACGGGAATTTGGCCAATTGGAAATATTTTATGTTTGTCACTCATTTGGACCAATGGGAAATTAAGGCCAAGGGTCCATACATATAGACTACGTAAGTCCTATTTCTCAATTGTATTCGAATTTTTCTATAAAATTTGTTTGTCACTCATTTGGACCAATGAGAAATTAAAACCAAGGGTCCATACTTATAGACTATGTAAGTGCGATTCCTCAATTGTATTTGAGAATTTTTCTATAAAATTTGTTTGTCACTCATTTGGACCAATGAGAAATTAAAGCCAAGAACCCATACTTATAGACTATGTAAGTGCGATTCCTCAATTGTATTTGAGAATTTTTCTATAAAATTTTAAAAATTAAAATTGTGTAAATTTTGATCAGTTCAACGGGAATTTGGCCAATTGGAAATATTTTATGTTTGTCACTCATTTGGACCAATGGGAAATTAAGGCCAAGGGTCCATACATATAGACTACGTAAGTCCTATTTCTCAATTGTATTTGAGAATTTTTCTATAAAATTTGTTTGTCACTCATTTGGACCAATGAGAAATTAAAGACGAGAATCCATACTTATAGACTATGTAAGTCCGATTTCTCAATTGTATTTGAGAATTTTTCTATAAAATTTGTTTGTCACTCATTTGGACCAATGAGAAATTAAAGGCAAGGGTCCATACTTATAGACTATGTAAGTCCGATTTCTCAATTGTATTTGAGAATTTTTCTATAAAATTTGTTTGTCACTCATTTGGACCAATGAGAAATTAAAGCCAAGAATCCATATTTATGGACTATGTAAGTGCGATTCCTCAATTGTATTTGAGAATTTTTCTTTAAAATTTGTTTGTCACTCATTTGGACCAATGAGAAATTAAAGACGAGAATCCATACTTATAGACTATGTAAGTCCGATTTCTCAATTGTATTTGAGAATTTTTCTATAAAATTTGTTTGTCACTCATTTGGACCAATGAGAAATTAAAGGCAAGGGTCCATACTTATAGACTATATAAGTCCGATTTCTCAATTGTATTTGAGAATTTTTCTATAAAATTTGTTTGTCACTCATTTGGACCAATGGGAAATTAAAGCCAAGAACCCATACTTATAGACTATGTAAGTGCGATTCCTCAATTGTATTTGAGAATTTTTCTATAAAATTTTAAAAATTAAAATTGTGTAAATTTTGATCAGTTCAACGGGAATTTGGCCAATTGGAAATATTTTATGTTTGTCACTCATTTGGACCAATGGGAAATTAAGGCCAAGGGTCCATACATATAGACTACGTAAGTCCTATTTCTCAATTGTATTTGAGAATTTTTCTATAAAATTTGTTTGTCACTCATTTGGACCAATGAGAAATTAAAGCCAAGGGTCCATAATTATAGACTATGTAAGTCCGATTTCTCAATTGTATTTGAGAATTTTTCTATAAAATTTGTTTGTCACTCATTTGGACCAATGGGAAATTAAAGCCAAGAATCCATATTTATGGACTATGTAAGTGCGATTCCTCAATTGTATTTGAGAATTTTTCTATAAAATTTTAAAAATTAAAATTGTGTAAATTTTGATCAGTTCAACGGGAATTTGGCCAATTGGAAATATTTTATGTTTGTCACTCATTTGGACCAATGGGAAATTAAGGCCAAGGGTCCATACATATAGACTACGTAAGTCCTATTTCTCAATTGTATTTGAGAATTTTTCTATAAAATTTGTTTGTCACTCATTTGGACCAATGAGAAATTAAAGCCAAGGGTCCATAATTATAGACTATGTAAGTCCGATTTCTCAATTGTATTTGAGAATTTTTCTATAAAATTTGTTTGTCACTCATTTGGACCAATGGGAAATTAAAGCCAAGAATCCATATTTATGGACTATGTAAGTGCGATTCCTCAATTATATTTGAGAATTTTTCTATAAAATTTTAAAAATTAAAATTGTGTAAATTTTGATCAGTTCAACGGGAATTTGGCCAATTGGAAATATTTTATGTTTGTCACTCATTTGGACCAATGGGAAATTAAAGCCAAGGGTCCATACTTATAGACTATGTAAGTCCGATTTCTCAATTGTATTTGAGAATTTTTCTATAACATTTGTTTGTCACTCATTTGGACCAATGGGAAATTAAAGACAAGAACCCATACTTATAGACTATGTAAGTGCGATTCCTCAATTGTATTTGAGAATTTTTCTATAAAATTTGTTTGTCACTCATTTGGACCAATGGGAAATTAAAGCCAAGGGTCCATACTTATAGACTATGTAAGTCCGATTTCTCAATTGTATTTGAGAATTTTTCTATAAAATTTGTTTGTCACTCATTTGGACCAATGAGAAATTAAAGCCAAGGGTCCATACTTATAGACTATGTAAGTCCGATTTCTCAATTGTATTTGAGAATTTTTCTATAAAATTTGTTTGTCACTCATTTGGACCAATGGGAAATTAAAGCCAAGGATCCCTACTTATAGTCTATGTAAGTCCGATTTCTCAATTGTATTTGAGAATTTTTCTATAAAATTTGTTTGTCACTCATTTAGACCAATGAGAAATTAAGGCCAAGAATCCATACATATGGACTACATAAGTCCGATTTCTCAATTGTATTTGAAAATTTTTTTATAAAATTTGTTTGTCACTCATTTGGGCCTATGAGAAATTAAAGCCAAGGGTCCATACTTATAGACTATGTAAGTCCGATTTCTCAATTGTATTTGAGAATTTTTCTATAAAATTTGTTTGTCACTCATTTGGACCAATGGGAAATTAAAGCCAAGGATCCCTACTTATAGTCTATGTAAGTCCGATTTCTCAATTGTATTTGAGAATTTTTCTATAAAATTTGTTTGTCACTCATTTAGACCAATGAGAAATTAAGGCCAAGAATCCATACATATGGACTACATAAGTCCGATTTCTCAATTGTATTTGAAAATTTTTTTATAAAATTTGTTTGTCACTCATTTGGGCCTATGAGAAATTAAAGCCAAGGGTCCATACTTATAGACTATGTAAGTCCGATTTCTCAATTGTATTTGAGAATTTTTCTATAAAATTTGTTTGTCACTCATTTGGACCAATGGGAAATTAAAGCCAAGGATCCCTACTTATAGTCTATGTAAGTCCGATTTCTCAATTGTATTTGAGAATTTTTCTATAAAATTTGTTTGTCACTCATTTGGACCAATGGGAAATTAAAGCCAAGGATCCCTACTTATAGTCTATGTAAGTCCGATTTCTCAATTGTATTTGAGAATTTTTCTATAAAATTTGTTTGTCACTCATTTAGACCAATGAGAAATTAAGGCCAAGAATCCATACATATGGACTACATAAGTCCGATTTATCAATTGTATTTGAAAATTTTTTTATAAAATTTGTTTGTCACTCATTTGGGCCTATGAGAAATTCAAGCCAAGGGTCCATACTTATAGACTATGTAAGTCCGATTTCTCAATTGTATTTGAGAATTTTTCTATAAAATTTGTTTGTCACTCATTTGGACCAATGGGAAATTAAAGCCAAGGATCCCTACTTATAGTCTATGTAAGTCCGATTTCTCAATTGTATTTGAGAATTTTTCTATAAAATTTGTTTGTCACTCATTTAGACCAATGAGAAATTAAGGCCAAGAATCCATACATATGGACTACATAAGTCCGATTTCTCAATTGTATTTGAAAATTTTTTTATAAAATTTGTTTGTCACTCATTTGGGCCTATGAGAAATTAAAGGCAAGGGTCCATACTTATAGACTATGTAAGTGCGATTCCTCAATTGTATTTGAGAATTTTTCTATAAAATTTGTTTGTCACTCATTTGGACCAATGGGAAATTAAAGCCAAGAATCCATATTTATGGACTATGTAAGTGCGATTCCTCAATTGTATTTGAGAATTTTTCTATAAAATTTTAAAAATTAAAATTGTGTAAATTTTGATCAGTTCAACGGGAATTTGGCCAATTGGAAATATTTTATGTTTGTCACTCATTTGGACCAATGGGAAATTAAGGCCAAGGGTCCATACATATAGACTACGTAAGTCCTATTTCTCAATTGTATTTGAGAATTTTTCTATAAAATTTGTTTGTCACTCATTTGGACCAATGAGAAATTAAAGCCAAGGGTCCATAATTATAGACTATGTAAGTCCGATTTCTCAATTGTATTTGAGAATTTTTCTATAAAATTTGTTTGTCACTCATTTGGACCAATGGGAAATTAAAGCCAAGAACCCATACTTATAGACTATGTAAGTGCGATTCCTCAATTGTATTTGAGAATTTTTCTATAAAATTTGTTTGTCACTCATTTGGACCAATGAGAAATTAAAGACAAGAATCCATACTTATAGACTATGTAAGTCCGATTTCTCAATTGTATTTGAGAATTTTTCTATAAAATTTGTTTGTCACTCATTTGGACCAATGAGAAATTAAAGGCAAGGGTCCATACTTATAGACTATGTAAGTCCGATTTCTCAATTGTATTTGAGAATTTTTCTATAAAATTTTTTTTTCCACTCATTTGGACCAATGGGAAATTAAAGCCAAGGATCCCTACTTATAGTCTATGTAAGTCCGATTTCTCAATTGTATTTGAGAATTTTTCTATAAAATTTGTTTGTCACTCATTTAGACCAATGAGAAATTAAGGCCAAGAATCCATACATATGGACTACATAAGTCCGATTTCTCAATTGTATTTGAAAATTTTTTTTATAAAATTTGTTTGTCACTCATTTGGGCCTATGAGAAATTAAAGGCAAGGGTCCATACTTATAGACTATGTAAGTGCGATTCCTCAATTGTATTTGAGAATTTTTCTATAAAATTTGTTTGTCACTCATTTGGACCAATGGGAAATTAAAGCCAAGAATCCATATTTATGGACTATGTAAGTGCGATTCCTCAATTGTATTTGAGAATTTTTCTATAAAATTTTAAAAATTAAAATTGTGTAAATTTTGATCAGTTCAACGGGAATTTGGCCAATTGGAAATATTTTATGTTTGTCACTCATTTGGACCAATGGGAAATTAAGGCCAAGGGTCCATACATATAGACTACGTAAGTCCTATTTCTCAATTGTATTTGAGAATTTTTCTATAAAATTTGTTTGTCACTCATTTGGAGCAATGAGAAATTAAAGCCAAGGGTCCATAATTATAGACTATGTAAGTCCGATTTCTCAATTGTATTTGAGAATTTTTCTATAAAATTTGTTTGTCACTCATTTGGACCAATGAGAAATTAAAGCCAAGGGTCCATACTTATAGACTATGTAAGTCCGATTTCTCAATTGTATTTGAGAATTTTTCTATAAAATTTGTTTGTCACTCATTTGGACCAATGAGAAATTAAAGCCAAGGGTCCATAATTATAGACTATGTAAGTCCGATTTCTCAATTGTATTTGAGAATTTTTCTATAAAATTTGTTTGTCACTCATTTGGACCAATGAGAAATTAAAGCCAAGGGTCCATACTTATAGACTATGTAAGTCCGATTTCTCAATTGTATTTGAGAATTTTTCTATAAAATTTGTTTGTCACTCATTTGGGCCTATGAGAAATTAAAGGCAAGGGTCCATACTTATAGACTATGTAAGTCCGATTTCTCAATTGTATTTGAGAATTTTTCTATAAAATTTGTTTGTCACTCATTTGGACCAATGAGAAATTAAAGCCAAGGGTCCATAATTATAGACTATGTAAGTCCGATTTCTCAATTGTATTTGAGAATTTTTCTATAAAATTTGTTTGTCACTCATTTGGACCAATGAGAAATTAAAGCCAAGGGTCCATAATTATAGACTATGTAAGTCCGATTTCTCAATTGTATTTGAGAATTTTTCTATAAAATTTGTTTGTCACTCATTTGGACCAATGAGAAATTAAAGCCAAGGGTCCATACTTATAGACTATGTAAGTCCGATTTCTCAATTGTATTTGAGAATTTTTCTATAAAATTTGTTTGTCACATATTTGGGCCTATGAGAAATTAAAGGCAAGGGTCCATACTTATAGACTATGTAAGTCCGATTTCTCAATTGTATTTGAGAATTTTTCTATAAAATTTGTTTGTCACTCATTTGGACCAATGAGAAATTAAAGCCAAGGGTCCATAATTATAGACTATGTAAGTCCGATTTCTCAATTGTATTTGAGAATTTTTCTATAAAATTTTAAAAATTAAAATTGTGTAAATTTTGATCAGTTCAACGGGAATTTGGACAATTGGAAATATTTTATGTTTGTCACTCATTTGGACCAATGGGAAATTAAGGCCAAGGGTCCATACATATAGACTACGTAAGTCCTATTTCTCAATTGTATTTGCGAATTTTTCTATAAAATTTGTTTGTCACTCATTTGGACCAATGAGAAATTAAAGACAAGAATCCATACTTATAGACTATGTAAGTCCGATTTCTCAATTGTATTTGAGAATTTTTCTATAAAATTTGTTTGTCACTCATTTGGACCAATGAGAAATTAAAGGCAAGGGTCCATACTTATAGACTATGTAAGTCCGATTTCTCAATTGTATTTGAGAATTTTTCTATAAAATTTGTTTGTCACTCATTTAGACCAATGGGAAATTAAGGCCAAGGGTCCATACTTATGGACTATGTAAGTCCGATTTCTCAATTGTATTTGAAAATTTTCTATAAAATTTGTTTGTCACTCATTTGGACCAATGAGAAATTAAAGGCAAGGGTCCATACTTATAGACTATGTAAGTCCGATTTCTCAATTGTATTTGAGAATTTTTCTATAAAATTTGTTTGTCACTCATTTGGACCAATGAGAAATTAAAGGCAAGGGTCCATACTTATAGACTATGTAAGTCCGATTTCTCAATTGTATTTGAGAATTTTTCGATAAAATTTGTTTGTCACTCATTTGGACCAATGAGAAATTAAAGGCAAGGGTCCATACTTATAGACTATGTAAGTCCGATTTCTCAATTGTATTTGAGAATTTTTCTATAAAATTTGTTTGTCACTCATTTGGACCAATGGGAAATTAAGGCCAAGGGTCCATACTTATAGATTATGTAAGTCCGATTTCTCAATTGTATTTGAGAATTTTTCTATAAAATTTGTTTGTCACTCATTTGGACCAATGAGAAATTAAAGGCAAGGGTCCATACTTATAGACTATGTAAGTCCGATTTCTCAATTGTATATGAGAATTTTTCTATAAAATTTGTTTGTCACTCATTGGGACCAATGGGAAATTAAGGCCAAGGGTCCATACTTATGGACTACATAAGTCCGATTTCTCAATTGTATTTGAGAATTTTTCTATAAAATTTGTTTGTCACTCATTTGGGCCTATGAGAAATTAAAGGCAAGGGTCCATACTTATAGACTATGTAAGTCCGATTTCTCAATTGTATTTGAGAATTTTTCTATAAAATTTGTTTGTCACTCATTTGGACCAATGAGAAATTAAAGCCAAGGGTCCATAATTATAGACTATGTAAGTCCGATTTCTCAATTGTATTTGAGAATTTTTCTATAAAATTTTAAAAATTAAAATTGTGTAAATTTTGATCAGTTCAACGGGAATTTGGCCAATTGGAAATATTTTATGTTTGTCACTCATTTGGACCAATGGGAAATTAAGGCCAAGGGTCCATACAAATAGACTACGTAAGTCCTATTTCTCAATTGTATTTGCGAATTTTTCTATAAAATTTGTTTGTCACTCATTTGGACCAATGAGAAATTAAAGACAAGAATCCATACTTATAGACTATGTAAGTCCGATTCCTCAATTGTATTTGAGAATTTTTCTATAAAATTTGTTTGTCACTCATTTGGACCAATGAGAAATTAAAGCCAAGAACCCATACTTATAGACTATGTAAGTGCGATTCCTCAATTGTATTTGAGAATTTTTCTATAAAATTTGTTTGTCACTCATTTGGACCAATGAGAAATTAAAGGCAAGGGTCCATACTTATAGACTATGTAAGTCCGATTTCTCAATTGTATTTGAGAATTTTTCTATAAAATTTGTTTGTCACTCATTTGGACCAATTGGAAATTAAAGCCAAGAACCCATACTTATAGACTATGTAAGTGCGATTCCTCAATTGTATTTGAGAATTTTTCTATAAAATTTGTTTGTCACTCATTTGGACCAATGAGAAATTAAAGCCAAGAACCCATACTTATAGACTATGTAAGTGCGATTCCTCAATTGTATTTGAGAATTTTTCTATAAAATTTGTTTGTCACTCATTTGGACCAATGGGAAATTAAAGCCAAGGATCCCTACTTATAGTCTATGTAAGTCCGATTTTTCAATTGTATTTGAGAATTTTTCTATAAAATTTGTTTGTCACTCATTTAGACCAATGAGTAATTAAAGCCAAGGGTCCATACATATGGACTACATAAGTCCGATTTCTCAATTGTATTTGAAAATTTTTTTATAAAATTTTTTTGTCACTAATTTGGACCAATGAGAAATTAAAGCCAAGGGTCCATACTTATAGACTATGTAAGTGCGATTCCTCAATTGTATTTGAGAATTTTTCTATAAAATTTTAAAAATTAAAATTGTGTAAATTTTGATCAGTTCAACGGGAATTTGGCCAATTGGAAATATTTTATGTTTGTCACTCATTTGGACCAATGGGAAATTAAGGCCAAGGGTCCATACATATAGACTATGTAAGTCCTATTTCTCAATTGTATTTGGGAATTTTTCTATAAAATTTGTTTGTCACTCATTTGGACCAATGAGAAATTAAAGCCAAGAACCCATACTTATAGACTATGTAAGTGCGATTCCTCAATTGTATTTGAGAATTTTTCTATAAAATTTGTTTGTCACTCATTTGGACCAATGGGAAATTAAAGACAAGAACCCATACTTATAGACTATGTAAGTGCGATTCCTCAATTGTATTTGAGAATTTTTCTATAAAATTTGTTTGTCACTCATTTGGACCAATGAGAAATTAAAGCCAAGAACCCATACTTATAGACTATGTAAGTGCGATTCCTCAATTGTATTTGAGAATTTTTCTATAAAATTTGTTTGTCACTCATTTGGACCAATGAGAAATTAAAGCCAAGAACCCATACTTATAGACTATGTAAGTGCGATTCCTCAATTGTATTTGAGAATTTTTCTATAAAATTTGTTTGTCACTCATTTGGACCAATTGGAAATTAAAGCCAAGAACCCATACTTATAGACTATGTAAGTGCGATTCCTCAATTGTATTTGAGAATTTTTCTATAAAATTTTAAAAATTAAAATTGTGTAAATTTTGATCAGTTCAACGGGAATTTGGCCAATTGGAAATATTTTATGTTTGTCACTCATTTGGACCAATGGGAAATTAAAGCCAAGGATCCCTACTTATAGTCTATGTAAGTCCGATTTTTCAATTGTATTTGAGAATTTTTCTATAAAATTTGTTTGTCACTCATTTAGACCAATGAGAAATTAAAGCCAAGGGTCCATACATATGGACTACATAAGTCCGATTTCTCAATTGTATTTGAAAATTTTTTTATAAAATTTTTTTGTCACTAATTTGGACCAATGAGAAATTAAAGCCAAGGGTCCATACTTATAGACTATGTAAGTGCGATTCCTCAATTGTATTTGAGAATTTTTCTATAAAATTTTAAAAATTAAAATTGTGTAAATTTTGATCAGTTCAACGGGAATTTGGCCAATTGGAAATATTTTATGTTTGTCACTCATTTGGACCAATGGGAAATTAAGGCCAAGGGTCCATACATATAGACTATGTAAGTCCTATTTCTCAATTGTATTTGCGAATTTTTCTATAAAATTTGTTTGTCACTCATTTGGACCAATGAGAAATTAAAGACAAGAATCCATACTTATAGACTATGTAAGTGCGATTCCTCAATTGTATTTGAGAATTTTTCTATAAAATTTGTTTGTCACTCATTTTAACCAATGAGAAATTAAAGGCAAGGGTCCATACTTATAGACTATGTAAGTCCGATTTCTCAATTGTATTTGAGAATTTTTCTATAAAATTTGTTTGTCACTCTTTTGGACCAATTGGAAATTAAAGCCAAGAACCCATACTTATAGACTATGTAAGTGCGATTCCTCAATTGTATTTGAGAATTTTTCTATAAAATTTGTTTGTCACTCATTTGGACCAATGAGAAATTAAAGCCAAGAACCCATACTTATAGACTATGTAAGTCCGATTTCTCAATTGTATTTGAGAATTTTTCTATAAAATTTGTTTGTCACTCATTTGGACCAATGGGAAATTAAAGACAAGAACCCATACTTATAGACTATGTAAGTGCGATTCCTCAATTGTATTTGAGAATTTTTCTATAAAATTTGTTTGTCACTCATTTGGACCAATGGGAAATTAAAGACAAGAACCCATACTTATAGACTACTTAAGTGCGATTCCTCAATTGTATTTGAGAATTTTTCTATAAAATTTGTTTGTCACTCATTTGGACCAATGAGAAATTAAAGCCAAGAACCCATACTTATAGACTACTTAAGTGCGATTCCTCAATTGTATTTGAGAATTTTTCTATAAAATTTGTTTGTCACTCATTTGGACCAATGAGAAATTAAAGCCAAGAACCCATACTTATAGACTATGTAAGTGCGCTTCCTCAATTGTATTTGAGAATTTTTCTATAAAATTTGTTTGTCACTCATTTGGACCAATTGGAAATTAAAGCCAAGAACCCATACTTATAGACTATGTAAGTGCGATTCCTCAATTGTATTTGAGAATTTTTCTATAAAATTTTAAAAATTAAAATTGTGTAAATTTTGATCAGTTCAACGGGAATTTGGCCAATTGGAAATATTTTATGTTTGTCACTCATTTGGACCAATGGGAAATTAAAGCCAAGGATCCCTACTTATAGTCTATGTAAGTCCGATTTCTCAATTGTATTTGAGAATTTTTCTATAAAATTTGTTTGTCACTCATTTAGACCAATGAGAAATTAAAGCCAAGGGTCCATACATATGGACTACATAAGTCCGATTTCTCAATTGTATTTGAAAATTTTTTTATAAAATTTTTTTGTCACTAATTTGGACCAATGAGAAATTAAAGCCAAGAACCCATACTTATAGACTATGTAAGTGCGATTCCTCAATTGTATTTGAGAATTTTTCTATAAAATTTGTTTGTCACTCATTTGGACCAATTGGAAATTAAAGATAAGAACCCATACTTATAGACTATGTAAGTGCGATTCCTCAATTGTATTTGAGAATTTTTCTATAAAATTTTAAAAATTAAAATTGTGTAAATTTTGATCAGTTCAACGGGAATTTGGCCAATTGGAAATTATTTATGTTTGTCACTCATTTGGACCAATGGGAAATTAAAGCCAAGGATCCCTACTTATAGTCTATGTAAGTCCGATTTCTCAATTGTATTTGAGAATTTTTCTATAAAATTTGTTTGTCACTCATTTAGACCAATGAGAAATTAAAGCCAAGGGTCCATACATATGGACTACATAAGTCCGATTTCTCAATTGTATTTGAAAATTTTTTTATAAAATTTTTTTGTCACTAATTTGGACCAATGAGAAATTAAAGCCAAGGGTCCATACTTATAGACTATGTAAGTGCGATTCCTCAATTGTATTTGAGAATTTTTCTATAAAATTTTAAAAATTAAAATTGTGTAAATTTTGATCAGTTCAACGGGAATTTGGCCAATTGGAAATATTTTATGTTTGTCACTCATTTGGACCAAAGGGGAATTAAGGCCAAGGGTCCATACATATAGACTATGTAAGTCCTATTTCTCAATTGTATTTGCGAATTTTTCTATAAAATTTGTTTGTCACTCATTTGGACCAATGAGAAATTAAAGACAAGAATCCATACTTATAGACTATGTAAGTGCGATTCCTCAATTGTATTTGAGAATTTTTCTATAAAATTTGTTTGTCACTCATTTGGACCAATGAGAAATTAAAGACAAGAACCCATACTTATAGACTATGTAAGTGCGATTTCTCAATTGTATTTGAGAATTTTTCTATAAAATTTGTTTGTCACTCATTTGGACCAATGGGAAATTAAAGACAAGAACCCATACTTATAGACTATGTAAGTGCGATTCCTCAATTGTATTTGAGAATTTTTCTATAAAATTTGTTTGTCACTCATTTGGACCAATGGGAAATTAAAGACAAGAACCCATACTTATAGACTATGTAAGTGCGATTCCTCAATTGTATTTGAGAATTTTTCTATAAAATTTGTTTGTCACTCATTTGGACCAATGAGAAATTAAAGCCAAGAACCCATACTTATAGACTACTTAAGTGCGATTCCTCAATTGTATTTGAGAATTTTTCTATAAAATTTGTTTGTCACTCATTTGGACCAATGAGAAATTAAAGCCAAGAACCCATACTTATAGACTATGTAAGTGCGATTCCTCAATTGTATTTGAGAATTTTTCTATAAAATTTGTTTGTCACTCATTTGGAACAATTGGAAATTAAAGCCAAGAACCCATACTTATAGACTATGTAAGTGCGATTCCTCAATTGTATTTGAGAATTTTTCTATAAAATTTGTTTGTCACTCATTTGGACCAATGAGAAATTAAAGCCAAGAACCCATACTTATAGACTATGTAAGTGCGATTCCTCAATTGTATTTGAGAATTTTTCTATAAAATTTGTTTGTCACTCATTTGGACCAATGGGAAATTAAAGACAAGAACCCATACTTATAGACTATGTAAGTGCGATTCCTCAATTGTATTTGAGAATTTTTCTATAAAATTTGTTTGTCACTCATTTGGACCAATGAGAAATTAAAGCCAAGAACCCATACTTATAGACTACTTAAGTGCGATTCCTCAATTGTATTTGAGAATTTTTCTATAAAATTTGTTTGTCACTCATTTGGACCAATGAGAAATTAAAGCCAAGAACCCATACTTATAGACTATGTAAGTGCGATTCCTCAATTGTATTTGAGAATTTTTCTATAAAATTTGTTTGTCACTCATTTGGAACAATTGGAAATTAAAGCCAAGAACCCATACTTATAGACTATGTAAGTGCGATTTCTCAATTGTATTTGCGAATTTTTCTATAAAATTTGTTTGTCACTCATTTGGACCAATGAGAAATTAAAGACAAGAATCCATACTTATAGACTATGTAAGTGCGATTCCACAATTGTATTTGAGAATTTTTCTATAAAATTTGTTTATCACTCATTTGGACCAATGAGAAATTAAAGGCAAGGGTCCATACTTATAGACTATGTAAGTCCGATTTCTCAATTGTATTTGAGAATTTTTCTATAAAATTTGTTTGTCACTCATTTGGACCAATGGGAAATTAAAGCCAAGAACCCATACTTATAGACTATGTAAGTGCGATTTCTCAATTGTATTTGAGAATTTTTCTATAAAATTTGTTTGTCACTCATTTGGACCAATGGGAAATTAAAGCCAAGAACCCATACTTATAGACTATGTAAGTCCGATTTCTCAATTGTATTTGAGAATGTTTCTATAAAATTTGTTTGTCACTCATTTGGACCAATGGGAAATTAAAGCCAAGAACCCATACTTATAGACTATGTAAGTGCGATTCCTCAATTGTATTTGAGAATTTTTCTATAAAATTTGTTTGTCACTCATTTGGACCAATGAGAAATTAAAGCCAAGAACCCATACTTATAGACTATGTAAGTGCGATTCCTCAATTGTATTTGAGAATTTTTCTATAAAATTTGTTTGTCACTCATTTGGACCAATGAGAAATTAAAGGCAAGGGTCCATACTTATAGACTATGTAAGTCCGATTTCTCAATTGTATTTGAGAATTTTGGAAATTGGAAATTAAAGCCAAGAACCCATACTTATAGACTATGTAAGTGCGATTCCTCAATTGTATTTGAGAATTTTTCTATAAAATTTGTTTGTCACTCATTTGGACCAATGAGAAATTAAAGCCAAGAACCCATACTTATAGACTATGTAAGTGCGATTCCTCAATTGTATTTGAGAATTTTTCTATAAAATTTGTTTGTCACTCATTTGGACCAATGGGAAATTAAAGACAAGAACCCATACTTATAGACTATGTAAGTGCGATTCCTCAATTGTATTTGAGAATTTTTCTATAAAATTTGTTTGTCACTCATTTGGACCAATGAGAAATTAAAGCCAAGAACCCATACTTATAGACTATGTAAGTGCGATTCCTCAATTGTATTTGAGAATTTTTCTATAAAATTTGTTTGTCACTCATTTGGACCAATGAGAAATTAAAGCCAAGAACCCATACTTATAGACTATGTAAGTGCGATTCCTCAATTGTATTTGAGAATTTTTCTATAAAATTTGTTTGTCACTCATTTGGACCAATTGGAAATTAAAGCCAAGAACCCATACTTATAGACTATGTAAGTGCGATTCCTCAATTGTATTTGAGAATTTTTCTATAAAATTTGTTTGTCACTCATTTGGACCAATGGGAAATTAAGGCCAAGGGTCCATACTTATAGACTATGTAAGTCCGATTTCTCAATTGTATTTGAGAATTTTTCTATAAAATTTGTTTGTCACTCATTTGGACCAATGGGAAATTAAAGCCAAGAACCCATACTTATAGACTATGTAAGTGCGATTCCTCAATTGTATTTGAGAATTTTTCTATAAAATTTGTTTGTCACTCATTTGGACCAATGGGAAATTAAAGCCAAGAACCCATACTTATAGACTATGTAAGTCCGATTTCTCAATTGTATTTGAGAATTTTTCTATAAAATTTGTTTGTCACTCATTTGGACCAATGGGAAATTAAAGCCAAGAACCCATACTTATAGACTATGTAAGTCCGATTTCTCAATTGTATTTGAGAATTTTTCTATAAAATTTGTTTGTCACTCATTTGGACCAATGGGAAATTAAAGCCAAGAACCCATACTTATAGACTATGTAAGTGCGATTCCTCAATTGTATTTGAGAATTTTTCTATAAAATTTGTTTGTCACTCATTTGGACCAATGAGAAATTAAAGCCAAGAACCCATACTTATAGACTATGTAAGTCCGATTCCTCAATTGTATTTGAGAATTTTTCTATAAAATTTGTTTGTCACTCATTTGGACCAATGAGAAATTAAAGCCAAGAACCCATACTTATAGACTACTTAAGTGCGATTCCTCAATTGTATTTGAGAATTTTTCTATAAAATTTGTTTGTCACTCATTTGGACCAATGAGAAATTAAAGCCAAGAACCCATACTTATAGACTATGTAAGTGCGATTCCTCAATTGTATTTGAGAATTTTTCTATAAAATTTGTTTGTCACTCATTTGGAACAATTGGAAATTAAAGCCAAGAACCCATACTTATAGACTATGTAAGTGCGATTTCTCAATTGTATTTGCGAATTTTTCTATAAAATTTGTTTGTCACTCATTTGGACCAATGAGAAATTAAAGACAAGAATCCATACTTATAGACTATGTAAGTGCGATTCCACAATTGTATTTGAGAATTTTTCTATAAAATTTGTTTATCACTCATTTGGACCAATGAGAAATTAAAGGCAAGGGTCCATACTTATAGACTATGTAAGTCCGATTTCTCAATTGTATTTGAGAATTTTTCTATAAAATTTGTTTGTCACTCATTTGGACCAATGGGAAATTAAAGCCAAGAACCCATACTTATAGACTATGTAAGTGCGATTTCTCAATTGTATTTGAGAATTTTTCTATAAAATTTGTTTGTCACTCATTTGGACCAATGGGAAATTAAAGCCAAGAACCCATACTTATAGACTATGTAAGTCCGATTTCTCAATTGTATTTGAGAATGTTTCTATAAAATTTGTTTGTCACTCATTTGGACCAATGGGAAATTAAAGCCAAGAACCCATACTTATAGACTATGTAAGTGCGATTCCTCAATTGTATTTGAGAATTTTTCTATAAAATTTGTTTGTCACTCATTTGGACCAATGAGAAATTAAAGCCAAGAACCCATACTTATAGACTATGTAAGTGCGATTCCTCAATTGTATTTGAGAATTTTTCTATAAAATTTGTTTGTCACTCATTTGGACCAATGAGAAATTAAAGCCAAGAACCCATACTTATAGACTATGTAAGTGCGATTCCTCAATTGTATTTGAGAATTTTTCTATAAAATTTGTTTGTCACTCATTTGGACCAATGAGAAATTAAAGCCAAGAACCCATACTTATAGACTATGTAAGTCCGATTTCTCAATTGTATTTGAGAATTTTGGAAATTGGAAATTAAAGCCAAGAACCCATACTTATAGACTATGTAAGTGCGATTCCTCAATTGTATTTGAGAATTTTTCTATAAAATTTGTTTGTCACTCATTTGGACCAATGAGAAATTAAAGCCAAGAACCCATACTTATAGACTATGTAAGTGCGATTCCTCAATTGTATTTGAGAATTTTTCTATAAAATTTGTTTGTCACTCATTTGGACCAATGGGAAATTAAAGCCAAGAACCCATACTTATAGACTATGTAAGTGCGATTCCTCAATTGTATTTGAGAATTTTTCTATAAAATTTGTTTGTCACTCATTTGGACCAATGGGAAATTAAAGCCAAGAACCCATACTTATAGACTATGTAAGTCCGATTTCTCAATTGTATTTGAGAATTTTTCTATAAAATTTGTTTGTCACTCATTTGGACCAATGGGAAATTAAAGCCAAGAACCCATACTTATAGACTATGTAAGTCCGATTTCTCAATTGTATTTGAGAATTTTTCTATAAAATTTGTTTGTCACTCATTTGGACCAATGGGAAATTAAAGCCAAGAACCCATACTTATAGACTATGTAAGTGCGATTTCTCAATTGTATTTGAGAATTTTTCTATAAAATTTGTTTATCACTCATTTGGACCAATGAGAAATTAAAGGCAAGGGTCCATACTTATAGACTATGTAAGTCCGATTTCTCAATTGTATTTGAGAATTTTTCTATAAAATTTGTTTGTCACTCATTTGGACCAATGGGAAATTAAAGCCAAGAACCCATACTTATAGACTATGTAAGTGCGATTTCTCAATTGTATTTGAGAATTTTTCTATAAAATTTGTTTGTCACTCATTTGGACCAATGGGAAATTAAAGCCAAGAACCCATACTTATAGACTATGTAAGTCCGATTTCTCAATTGTATTTGAGAATGTTTCTATAAAATTTGTTTGTCACTCATTTGGACCAATGGGAAATTAAAGCCAAGAACCCATACTTATAGACTATGTAAGTGCGATTCCTCAATTGTATTTGAGAATTTTTCTATAAAATTTGTTTGTCACTCATTTGGACCAATGAGAAATTAAAGCCAAGAACCCATACTTATAGACTATGTAAGTGCGATTCCTCAATTGTATTTGAGAATTTTTCTATAAAATTTGTTTGTCACTCATTTGGACCAATGAGAAATTAAAGCCAAGAACCCATACTTATAGACTATGTAAGTGCGATTCCTCAATTGTATTTGAGAATTTTTCTATAAAATTTGTTTGTCACTCATTTGGACCAATGAGAAATTAAAGCCAAGAACCCATACTTATAGACTATGTAAGTCCGATTTCTCAATTGTATTTGAGAATTTTGGAAATTGGAAATTAAAGCCAAGAACCCATACTTATAGACTATGTAAGTGCGATTCCTCAATTGTATTTGAGAATTTTTCTATAAAATTTGTTTGTCACTCATTTGGACCAATGAGAAATTAAAGCCAAGAACCCATACTTATAGACTATGTAAGTGCGATTCCTCAATTGTATTTGAGAATTTTTCTATAAAATTTGTTTGTCACTCATTTGGACCAATGGGAAATTAAAGCCAAGAACCCATACTTATAGACTATGTAAGTGCGATTCCTCAATTGTATTTGAGAATTTTTCTATAAAATTTGTTTGTCACTCATTTGGACCAATGGGAAATTAAAGCCAAGAACCCATACTTATAGACTATGTAAGTCCGATTTCTCAATTGTATTTGAGAATTTTTCTATAAAATTTGTTTGTCACTCATTTGGACCAATGGGAAATTAAAGCCAAGAACCCATACTTATAGACTATGTAAGTCCGATTTCTCAATTGTATTTGAGAATTTTTCTATAAAATTTGTTTGTCACTCATTTGGACCAATGGGAAATTAAAGCCAAGAACCCATACTTATAGACTATGTAAGTGCGATTCCTCAATTGTATTTGAGAATTTTTCTATAAAATTTGTTTGTCACTCATTTGGACCAATGGGAAATTAAAGCCAAGAACCCATACTTATAGACTATGTAAGTCCGATTTCTCAATTGTATTTGAGAATTTTTCTATAAAATTTGTTTGTCACTCATTTGGACCAATGGGAAATTAAAGCCAAGAACCCATACTTATAGACTATGTAAGTCCGATTTCTCAATTGTATTTGAGAATTTTTCTATAAAATTTGTTTGTCACTCATTTGGACCAATGGGAAATTAAAGCCAAGAACCCATACTTATAGACAATGTAAGTGCGATTCCTCAATTGTATTTGAGAATTTTTCTATAAAATTTGTTTGTCACTCATTTGGACCAATGAGAAATTATAGCCAAGAACCCATACTTATAGACTATGTAAGTCCGATTTCTCAATTGTATTTGAGAATTTTTCTATAAAATTTGTTTGTCACTCAT
This sequence comes from Lypha dubia, assembly GCA_947311025.1. Classification (NCBI taxonomy): domain Eukaryota; kingdom Metazoa; phylum Arthropoda; class Insecta; order Diptera; family Tachinidae; genus Lypha; species Lypha dubia. The sequence continues at coordinate 125,287,852 of OX371261.1, read as the reverse complement.
TTGGACCAATTGGAAATTAAAGCCAAGAACCCATACTTATAGACTATGTAAGTGCGATTCCTCAATTGTATTTGAGAATTTTTCTATAAAATTTGTTTGTCACTCATTTGGACCAATGAGAAATTAAAGCCAAGAACCCATACTTATAGACTATGTAAGTGCGATTCCTCAATTGTATTTGAGAATTTTTCTATAAAATTTGTTTGTCACTCATTTGGGCCAATGGGAAATTAAAGACAAGAACCCATACTTATAGACTATGTAAGTGCGATTTCTCAATTGTATTTGAGAATTTTTCTATAAAATTTGTTTGTCACTCATTTGGACCAATGGGAAATTAAAGCCAAGAACCCATACTTATAGACTATGTAAGTGCGATTTCTCAATTGTATTTAAGAATTTTTCTATAAAATTTGTTTGTCACTCATTTGGACCAATGGGAAATTAAAGCCAAGAACCCATACTTATAGACTATGTAAGTGCGATTCCTCAATTGTATTTGAGAATTTTTCTATAAAATTTGTTTTTCACTCATTTGGACCAATTGGAAATTAAAGCCAAGAACCCATACTTATAGACTATGTAAGTGCGATTCCTCAATTGTATTTGAGAATTTTTCTATAAAATTTTAAAAATTAAAATTGTGTAAATTTTGATCAGTTCAACGGGAATTTGGCCAATTGGAAATATTTTATGTTTGTCACTCATTTGGACCAATGGGAAATTAAGGCCAAGGGTCCATACATATAGACTACGTAAGTCTTATTTCTCAATTGTATTTGCGAATTTTTCTATAAAATTTGTTTGTCACTCATTTGGACCAATGAGAAATTAAGGCCAAGAATCCATACATATGGACTACATAAGTCCGATTTCTCAATTCTATATGAGAATTTTTCTATAAAATTTTAAATACCTCAATTGGCATGATATCAAGGTTATATATGGCTTACACTGCAGTCAGACGTTCAAGTTTTTATTCAATTCTCTTTCAAGAAATTTACACAAACTGCTTGTCAAAATTCGCAAAAATTGAACGCTGTGACGTAGGCTGCACGCAATTTCAAAGCAATTTGCTTTCAAGAACACAAAAAATTATGGCGGCAGAATATATGTACTTATGTATGTATGTATATGAAAACTAACGAGAGTTTATAATCAAAATGGCAATCAGCTGCTTTCTTGAAAGCAATTTGAAACACTCAATTGAACGAATATTTGAAAGCAAATTTTTAGCAAATTTTAAAAGTGTGAGTGTATTGGTAAAAAAATGAGTGAAGATTGAATCTTGAAACAAAAATTGAATGAAAACTTGATCGTGTGACCCCCAAATTAGCTGCTGTGTATTGATATTTCTTAGTTTTGTTAATAATTGCTTAATATTATTTACTTAAAATTTTATTTTGCAGTGGCAAATTCGGGCGACTTTATCCATTTCCCACACTGTCAAATTTGGTATATATATTCCGCTTTATTTTTTATTGAGTTCTAATTTTCGCCTTATATCACGCTTTATATTTGCGATTCAGTAGCTTTAACAAATGCTTTGTTGTTGTCCGTACATATTTTGACATCGGAAGTTTATATGTACTTTTCAAACGAATTGATGTGAGTTTACCTTTCATAAATATGCCTTGTCAAGTAGCTTTTGTGTCAGCAGTTGTTCCAAGGCGAATTCATACCAAGTAGCTTCAAGAGCCCATCTTTCGACTCTTGATGTCCCTCAGATATATTTTGCAATAAAACGCGGAAGTATATTTTGAGTTGCTATCGGTTGTTCTCCGATTTTAAAAATACCTCTAGTCACCCTGTTGAAATTCAATGACATCTGTAGTCGGTTTTCGTCGAAACAGCTTTTTGACATCAGAATGACAATTTGTTAATAAAAAATTTCGACGAAAATTTGCAACAAAAAATAAGAAAATAATCTAAAAACTTTTCATTGACTGCTTATTAAAAATAAAATAATTTGTATAAATATATACATAAATGTAAGTGCTAGAACGTAAATTGTGTGTTTAGAAAAAATTGCTGATTTCCTCGTTATAACAATTATTTTATAACCATGACGCGAGTAATTATCTCAGGGTTAGAGTGATTAGAGAATATTTGCTTTTGTTTTGTTGGTTTTGAGAATTTTTTACTAAAAATAATTAAATAATCTCATATTTTTAGTGAAAATGTCCTTAAAACCTAAAAAAGTTAATTTTAATGAAATCTGGACTGACTTAAAAAGTACGGCAGAGGCGGTGATAAAATTGGATAAAGTGGAAAGAAATGTTTGGAACACCAGCTTTACGTGAGATAATAATAAACAAATTTAATACGGGAAACAAATTTTAATCATTGCCTTTGTAGAAACGTATATAATTTATGTGTAGCCCATCCCGAACCCTTCGCAGACCTCTTGTACGAAGAAACTAAACAATTTCTTAAGCAACATGTAGAAAGTATGCTGCATACTAGAGTTAATCCTCCAGGGTCAGATGCTAATGAGGGAGAGCAGCCTGATTTATTGAAGCGTTACTACGATGCATGGACAGAGTACAGTAAGGGTATTATGGATTTGCATTGCTTGTATTCCTATTTAAATATTCAGCACATCAAAAAACAAAAAATTTCTGATGCCGATGTTGTTTACGGCAATTTAACTACTGAATCTTACGAACAAATGGAAATTGGAGAGCTTGGTCTCGATATATGGCGTACAAAAATGATAGAATCGCTCAGTTTCGATTTGATTAAACACATTCTTGATGGAATTAAACAAGATCGTATGGGGAATCCAGGACTAGATGAGGAGCGTGTTAAAATTATTAGTGGTGTTATGCACAGCTTTGTTGATGTTCAGGCCTACAATAAGGCTGGACCATTGAAAATTTATCAATGGCTATTCGAGTGTCCACTTCTTTTGGCTAGTGGTGAGTACTACTCTGCCGAAGCTTTATCTTTGCTGAGTAGGTGTACTGTTAGTCAATATGTAGAGGAAGTCATTAAGATTTTGGACGAGGAAAATAAAAGAGCACAAAAGTTCTTGCATTCGAGGTTAGTTCCATTCGTTGTGAAGAAGAGCAACAAATTGTGCCTAATAATTTTTATTAATAAAACAAAAAGGATTCGAGAGATATGTACCTTAAAAATGTTCGTATATTATTTTTCAGCTCTTTACCTAAACTCCTTAAACAATGCGAAGAAAAGTTTATTAATGAACGTTTGGATTTCTTGTATTCAGAATGCAAGGAAATGGTCTCGCAAGAAAATCGCAAAGATTTACGAAATATGTACATTATTCTGAAACCCATACCGGACCATTTAAAAGGAACTCTAATACAAACGTTTCTTGATCACATTAAAAATGAAGGTCTTGAAACTATTTCAACACTTAAAGGCGAAAATGTACACATACAATTCGTGGAAGACATGCTGAAAGTGCATCAAAAGTATACTCAACTAATTATGGAAGTTTTCGAAAATGACCCCTTGTTTTTAAGCGCTTTGGATAAAGCGTGTGCTAGTGTTATTAATCGTAGACCGGGTGATAAACTGCCCTGCCGGAGTGCTGAGTATGTGGCGAAGTATTGTGATACTCTGCTAAAAAAGTCCAAAACCTCCGAAGCTGAAATTGACCAAAAACTTACAAATAATATAACGATATTTAAATATATCGAAGATAAAGATGTATATCAAAAATTCTATAGCCGTTTACTGGCGAAGCGTTTAATACATGAGCAATCACAAAGTATGGATGCTGAAGAGGCCATGATAAATCGTTTGAAGGTTTGTAGAGCATTTGAAGCGTTTGAAAAGTTTTTCGTTAAGCATTTATAAATTTTAGCAAGCTTGTGGCTACGAGTTTACAAACAAACTGCATCGCATGTTTACCGATATTTCATTATCTGCGGATTTGAACAATAAATTCAATAATTACTTAAAACAAGATAATATAGATTTAGGTAAGAATACAACTTTTTCAGATTACTGTTACATTTTAATCCTTTTATCATTTTGCAGGCATAAATCTTTCCATCAAAGTTTTACAAGCAGGAGCTTGGCCTTTAGGTCCCACACAGGTTGTTATTCCTTTTGCAGTTCCTCAAGAATTCGAAAAAGCTATAAGAATGGTAGCTATGCTTTCGATTCTATTAATTATCATCTATGAATTATATATTTTTTGCTCTTATTAGTTTGAAACCTTCTATCACAATTCATTTAGTGGTCGTAAGCTTACCTGGTTGCATCACATGTGCCATGGCGAACTCAAACTTGGCTATTTAAAGAAGACCTATATTGTGACTATGCAAACCTATCAAATGGCCATGTTGTTGCTGTTCGAAACTTGCGATTCAATGACCTGCAAAGAAATACAAACTACATTGCAATTAAACGCGGAAACCTTTCAAAAACATATGCAATCATTATTGGAATCAAAAATTCTAAATGCCAGCAGTGAAAATCTAGAAGATAATACAAAAATCGAATTGAACTTAGATTATACGAATAAACGCACCAAGTTCAAAATTACATCAGCTTTACAAAAAGAAACGCAACAAGAGGTAAGCATGCAAAACATTGGATTATTGTCTTTGTTTTCTATTAAGAAACTTTAAGAGGTTGCAAGACATGAAATTGTTGAGTAGTTCATCTCATCCTCAATTCAAATAAAACCCAGATTTTCATTATACGTAATAAAAATTAACACTTAGTTTGCTTTATTTAAGGTTGAACATACGATAAGTGCTGTAGATGAAGATCGTAAATTATATTTACAAGCGGCCATAGTGCGCATTATGAAATCTAGAAAAGTTCTTAAGCACAATGCTCTTATACAAGAAGTAAGTTATATTGCAATTGGAATAGTAACGTATGTATGTTATATTAACACAAATTATTCAATTTTAGATCTTGTCGCAGCCCAATGTTAGTTTTACACCAAGCATCACAATTATTAAAAAATGTATTGAATCGTTGATTGATAAGCAGTATATAGAAAGAACCCCCAATTCAGGTGATGAATATAGTTACGTGGCATAATTTGGCTCCAGCCACATACTCAAGATTACACTCACCCTTTATCATGATCAGAGATTTTATTTTCCGGTTGATATTTATAAAAAAAAAGCAAAATTTTCTGCAACTATTAAAAAGATCATGTAAAATATAAAGTAAAGAAAATCATACATAATAGTTGACGTCTAGATAAGTTACCTTTGTTTTTTTTTTCTAATGATGTTTGTTTCTCTTTATTTTTTATTTTGAGGCGATATTTTTTATAGTTTTAGCCTCTGTTCTTCTTCTTCTTCTTTTCTTCCGGCTTTCAGCAGAACTAGATAAAATGATTAAGTAAAATGACATTTTTATTTTATACGTACATATTGAAATTAAAATGCTAATTAGTAGTTTAATAAAGTATGAATTGTTTAGTTATTGCCCCTTTTTAGTCAAAAATTGTCAATAAAACAAACCAGAATCTATGAGAATTGTGTTTATTTTTACGTGACTTTCATTTTCTGCTTTATTTTTTTCTCTTTTTTTATAATAATAATGTTTTTGGTTTTTGATGCTATAATTAATCAATCCATTATGATTTATAAATTGTTTATTAAAATGGGTAAAATGTGAAATAATATTTCTAAAAAAATTTATTTTTAATAAAATATAATTGTTTAGTTTTGGGTTTTAGTTCATAATGTTGTGTTCGATCTTTTCTTCTTCTTCAAAATATTATAGAATATTAAAAATCAAAATGACAAACTACATATTACATATGTTTATAAAATGGTGATTATCAACTGTCTTTGAAAAATATAATACTATAAATAAATATATGAACATTTTTTGTATAATTAATTTTTAATAATAAAAAGTTAAACTTAACTTTATTCTTGTCTTGGAATTATTTTCTAAGGTGGCACTAGTTTTTCCTTCGCTTACTTTACATAAATTTTTAAAATTGTTTAATTAGTTTAAACAATTTTGTTTGTTTGTTTGATTCTTTCTTTGAGGGATACATGAGAAAAAGTGATGAGCATTATATTTAAATTGAATACTGTTTGTTGTTTGTTAAATAAATTCCTTTCTTTCCGTCTTTAATCTATCAAAAAAATTAAGTTTGTTTTTTTATTATTATTATTTATATATTAAAGAGTTATTTGTGATTTTTTTTAATTGCTTCAATGATTTTTATTAAATGTGGTTTTGCAAAAGTGCTGTTAAACGTATTAGTGAAATTAATATAAATAAATTATGCCTTATTGCACTACTCAATATTTAAAGAATTGAATTAAATTTATTCACTATTAATTCATGATTATTTTTTTCAGTTTAATAATCTACATATTTGCTTTAATTAAAAAATACCAGCATGTGCATTATTGAATCCAATACTTATTGATTTGGCAGCACTTTTTCAATTGGAAAAGTTTGGCACCACTCTAACCATTCGGACACTCGTACATATGTATGGTTGTAGTTATATATTATGCAAAAAGTATCTTTTTTTGAAATTTGGAATTTTCATGATGAAAAAATTTTGAAATTAAATTTTTGTGTATTCAGCATTTAATTGAGTAGCACATTTTTTTAAGATTAGTTATTTGATAGACATTTTGTTTTTAAAGTTTTAATTTATATTTTTCCTATTTATTTCTTTTCGGTATTAATGTTAACATTTTCATTTGTTAATTTTATATTATTTTATAAATGCATTGTTATTATCATCGTCTCTTACTGAGGTATGCTTTCTTAATTATTATGTTGAATATATCTTTGCCTTTTGCATGAAAAATCTAAAAATTTTATATATTATTAAAAAAATTATTTTCAAGTGTTTTTTTTTTTTTTTTGTTTATAAAATTGCATTTTTACTTTGTTAAATCAACGACTAGTTTTTATTTTGTTTCCATTAAAGCAATTCAATTTTATTATTAAAGATGGGATTTTCTTCTTTTTCTAAAATTTATATTTTATTCATGTTGATTTTTAATCATAATTTTAACAAACTAAATGCCAGATGTTGGTGAGAGTGGAAACCCGAAAATTTTGCATTTATGAACTCGGTAATCATCACGTTTTTATACAAAAACAATATATATTTTTGTAATTTTAACAATATTTTTTTTTTGTATATTTAAATATTGGAACACTATTAATATAAAAAGTAATCATCTGCATAATATACCTTTTTTTTGGAAAGTGCCAATTTAAATACACATATTGCACAAAAAATATATTTCACAAATTGGTAAAATAAATCTGTTTAAGCTACAAATATTTCCTGTGGTATAAATAGTTTTTTTTTAAGTTCCTGTATCTTTTCAAATACTCGTTTTATCATCTAATGATTCGTTTTTAATTTGTTAATTAAAATATATTTTTTTCATTATTATTATAGTACAAAATTAACCGTTAACAGTATCTTCTAACTCAATAAGATCTGACAAATATCGGATCATTAGCTTGGTTTTATTTTCATTAAATCGATTTTGAACGAGAACCAATCGTAACATGTATTTTGAGAGATAAGTTAAATGAAATACACAAGTACGCTAGAAACTTCTTTTTCTGCAAATAATTTTAAAGTTTGAAAAATTACCACAAATAACAGAAATCAGGCGAAAATAATTTTTTCAGGACATTAGCTACGTTAAGTTTGGATTTTATGGTAGTTCCAATGCCAGTCCAATTACATAACAGATTCTATAAAGAGTTTGATTATGGATTAGAACATGTTTCGTTATTAAGAATTAGACCACTTTTCTTCAATGAAATACTGTTAAACATTTCTTCTCTTAGTTTTTATACACTTTCTAAAACGATATTTTAAATTTAATTTAATAAATAGTATTTTTTTTAAGTTCTTATTAAGTTTTTTATATTGAAACTCTCAACGGCTTAATTAACAGCAAAGCCAGGATTTTTTTAGTATTTAGAATTTCGTTACATCTTCTTTCTCAACTGTCACTGTAATCAAAATACCTCTGTTCTGCATTCCATTCGCAATTATTGTCAGATTGCTGTGTCATTGTAACAACAATTTCGAAAATTTTTATTCCACTCGGAATATGGAACAGGCAGAATTTTTTTTATAAAGTACATTGTGTTACGTTCTAATAGAAAAGTTTTCTCTGCATTTGCGTAGCATGTTTTTATTATAATTTTTTTTATCGGTAAGTGTGAGTATATTTTTAAGTTTAGTTGACAAATTGCATATAATTTCAGTCTTTGAGATTGCCGCCTTTGTGCATTTTAAAGATTAAAAAAAAGATTTAAGTTATTTTTTTTTTCTTTTTAGAATTTATAGCTATATGTTATGTATGTATGTGTCTAAATGAATGTATGCATGTATGTAAGTAGGTATGAATCGTATATATGTAATTTGGAACGATTTTCCAAACCACACTCAATCGTATTTAAGTATAAACGTTTTAATTGGTTACGTGAGATAAACTTACGTTAAATGAATTAGGGGGGAAGAGGATGTGCTAAGACTTTGTTGGAGGGCATTTGGTTAAAAATTTCATATAAAAATCTAATATGTATGTACGTGTGCAATAGATAAAATTAATAGGATTTACTGATCCAATGAAAAGTGTTTCGTACGTTTCCATAATGTTTTAAATATTCCTTTCTTTTTCGGCTTTTCAGTTGTATTGCTTTGGCCACGTTTTGTTTCCTTCCCCGTATTATTAGCAGCGATGCCTAAGCAAAAATATGTATTCTTGAGCTCACAAAAGTACGCATGGTTTAATAGTTTTTTACTCACTTTTTTCGATATCCTGATAATAATGAGCCTCTAACGCATGATCAGCGGTATACGAGGATTTACTTCTTTTGTCTTTGTTGGGTTCTGCGGAAAACGGTTGATAAGATTAACATTATAAATGTTAAAATATTGTAATTGACTTAATTTACTTACTTTTCTTGGTAATTAACAAACTAGTCACTCGTCGTAAAGCTTCTCTTGGTGATTTATTTAAGAATGATGGCGTAAGGTTTGGTGGAAGTGTAAGTGGTTTTCTAGCTTGTCCAGTGCCTGTCATACCAGGATTTCCGTCCCACATTCTCATAGTAGAAATACGATCTATATTTTCAGTAGATGCTGGCCGCATTGAACGCTGCTTCGGATACCAACCACGCTGAGGTGCTCCTGCCATTCTAAGCATTTCGTTAGATGCCAGGGCATGATTTATGGAACGCTGACGACACATAGCACCACCAAATGTATTTCCTCCCGAAATGCCAACAATTGAATTGCCCATATTAATATTATTGGAAGTGTTAGATCTTGGAGCAGTGCGAGATCCGCTGGGTGTATTTTCATTTTGACGTCTGTATGGAGTACGGGGAATGTCACAGCTAAAAAAAAATTGTCAATTAATTCACGAACATTGGAGCACTACCGGAATTTGCATGTTATTCCATTTCTTACCCTCGAGCAAATATTGGAGTTTCAGGTAGACTACATGATGTCTGTAAGCGATGTTCCTCTCTAGGGGACTGTTTTAAACTTCGTTTAGTACCGTAGGAAACGTAACGTCTGGTACCATAACCTCCACCTCCGCTACCTTCGTATGATGGGCCGTGGGAGCTAGTGGGCGTTGTAACGCCACTGCCATAACCTCCCATCATTCGGGGTGATTTTCTTTTATAATTTGAATCAATTGACCAAGATTTCATAGTATTTGATGAATGGCCGTGACGATGAGGTGGTACGGCTGGTGGCAAAATTTCAAAAGCTGCAGGTGGTGGTGGCGGAGGCGGTAGAGGCAATTCATCGGACATGTGTCGATGTACTGGTCTAGATTTTTCACGTTCTTTTGAGCGGACAGGTCGTAATTCCTCTCGGGATACCGACTGTGTATGGACTTCTGCTGATGTCTTAACAATTGCTTTGGCAGGGATTTTGATACCCTCCTCACCAACAGATGCATCGTCCGAAGGCGAAGGTGGTAAAGGCAAATCATTGTAGTCCTTCAAAAAAAAAAAAAAAAAAAAAGTTATACATACGTACGAGTACATACATACATATGTACATATCGATGGCCACAATTAGAAAGGCCCTAACTCGTATTTTGTACGAAATTGAGTTTTTCAGTGATTCCTATACATTTCACACAAACACACCTCGTCACAAAAATTTATTGCAATAGTGTAAAAAATAACGCTTTTATAAGCAGTTGTAGAATCAAAGTTGTGTTGAGATCGTTACAGTTTCTATTATGTTTTTACCTTCTCCTGTAAAGTTACAATTATTTGAGTTAGGGCCTTTCTACTTGTGACCATCGATATAAAAAAAATTTATAACAACCAAATATGAATTTATCTTACAAAACCATCTGGATTCGAAGAGGGCGGAGATGGTGGCAAGGGACCAAACACATTTTGTGACAATTTCATTTCTTTGGCGCTTTCCGATTTGTGGACTCCAGGACGAAATTCTAAAGGACGTTTTGCTGCATTTTGGCCGGCAATATCAGACATACGAGCAACAGCGATTTCACCACGTAAAAGTGCGCTTATATTACTTTCGATTTGTTTTAAAGGTGCACAACTGTAGCTCAAATCACTTAATTGTTCCTCATCCTCTTCGAGAGTAGGAGCGAGATCTGTATGAGGCGTGGTAGATGTGGAACGAAGTTCTGAAATATAGATACGATACATAAAGAATTTTGATTTGTGTAGTTATCTTTTAGACTTCTTATTTCTAATTGTTGAAAAAATGTACTTCTGACTCACCGTTAAAATCAGTGCCTTTTATGGCTCCATTGGATGATGGCTTGTAAAGAAACATATTTGATGGATCTGCGACACTTCCACCAGAAGAATTTATATCGAAACTGCTGACCTCATCACGACAAGGCGTTCTAATAACATTAATAGATTCCGAACTAGTGCGTCCATCTAAAGATTTCAGGCTTCCTTTTTTGGACGCTATAAAATTATTTATTTGAATTGGAATATGTGTACGGACATACTTAATTAACTCTTGGCCATTTGTACTTACTTTCTATATTCGATTTACTAAGATGTTGTATAGGAGAGATATCCTTTTTCAAAGAACTATTAGGATGATGAGGTTCCAAGTTTAATGACAACCGTTCTCTTGGTGATGTTAAAGATTTCCCCATATCCAAACTATGTCGCGTTTTTGTCTCTTTTACCATATCACATGGCAGAAGATCACTTCTTACATCAATATGGGAATATTTTTCGGGTTCTGATTCGGACTCCATATCTGGATCACTTTCACTTAGGCCGTTTTTGAACGTGTCATAGTTGGAGAAAATATCCACAGCTCGGGGAGGTCGTTTAGCTGAACCACGCCTAATGATGAATGTGCCTTTACCCAACATACTTGATTGACGAAAAACGCAGGAGTTTAAAATTTCAGGACTTTCTTCCAAACAATGAAAATCTTCTTCATTGCTGGCAATATTTTCTAAATATCGGAAATCATCTACAGATGACTTCGGATTGCCCTGTTTTGAATTGACCGATGATTTCTAATGAAAAACAAAAACAAAAACAAATAGCACATGATTTCAGGTTTTAGTCTCAAGTCACCAAACAATTTTTCACAAACCTTTTTGATTTCACATTGATGTTGTTTCGTTTTCTTTTTGAAATCTTTAAAATGAATTTCCCAAGCTATGCCCCTTGGAGTTAGTAGCGTTGCATCCGACGATATGGTTATACCTGAGGGTTCTTCTTCAGAGTCTTCAGACAAATCTTCCTCTTCATCATCCTCATCGTCAGTATTGTTTTTGAAAAATTTATCCAGTGTATTTTTGGAAGTTTTTGAACGTACTTTATTATTTTGATTATCAGAAGATGTACCAGTACTAGCTGGCGAACTCGAAGAAGATGAAGATGAAACGGATGTGTAACCCGGATTAAGAATATGACACACTTCTTTATGCTTCTCAACAGAAGATTGCAACCGCTTAGGACGATTATTTCGAGCTCCAACGAGACCGTCTTTTGGTCCCGGATATATAGTAACAGGATGTTCATTTAAAATAGGTTCTATTTCCATGTGAATCTCTACTCAATATTACTTTTGTAATATAAAATTATTTATCTTAATATTTTACTCACCTGGAAGTTTGGCGACTCGGCCTTTTAGAACAGCTTTATGGACGGCACTGATATCAATGCCCAGCGCATTTCTATCACCATTACAGCTTCCTACTCTTATTTTTAGGTCACCAACTGTATGGGCTCCCCGTTGTCCACAACACGGAAGACTAGAATAATTTGAATTGTGAGTTGCTACCGTGGATGTTGCTGTACGTATTTTAGGCTGTAAGAACCATTTATTACATTATTAATTGTTTACGTTGTGCAATTAATATTTTACTACTCACTAAAGTTGTTTGCACTAAATTACTGGTATCTTTTGTATTGGCATTGTTAGTGGGTGTTGTTGTGCCTGGTGTTCTTTTCGAACTAATTAAGTCTTTACTATTTCGGTTTCCATTGGTCTCAAAACGAGCCAAATCAACAGCATCAAAACTATCGTTAGGCGTCACTGTTGGAGCACAACTTGAACTCGTTTGAGACATTTCTTCCGAATCACGTTTCTCTTTCATGCTAAAACAAAGTGTGATAGTTTTAAAGCATTAACAATACTGAGTTACGCCAGTTATCGATAATTATGGTCTAATGAACACTAAAAACTCAAGTGACTATGCCGAATTCTTATATAAACTTCACGAATAGATAGCCGTGGACTCGAATTCCAATCGATTTAAAACAAGTTGTAACATTATGTCCAACAGAAAAGTCTGTAACATATGTTGGGGTTTCGAAAAATCTATATCGTGTACAGACAAGCGGAACCAAAATATATAATAAAGTCCACGATTTTCTACTCTGGATATATCCACTAATTGTTCACTTATCGATGTAAAAGTCCGGCCAGAGTCCGACAAAGTAGAAACTCTTTACTCAACGAATTTTATTTAAGAGCAAATTAGACAAAAAAATATCTCACATGTTCGGAAGGATTTAAGTGTTATTTCCATAATTATTTAAAATAAAGGTATATCATCAGGATTTACTGCTACCTCGTTGACTGAAGATTCCTATAACCGATTTAATTACTAAGTTATTTTACAAATTGTCGGTATCAAATAGATAGAAAATGGGGTTTCTGAACCTTTCAACTTTTAATTTTCTACATACATATGTATCTACATACACATCTACTACGATTCTTGTGGCATTTGTTTAAGTAAATCATCGACTATTGTTGCCGGTGATCTTTCGTTGCCTTGTATTTGTGGGCTAAAAAGGTCCATACATAGTGATGTACATAAATTGATGAAATTTTAAAACATTCGCACATACTTTCGTACACATTATTTAAATCGTATGAAACAAGCTTCATTATGACTTACTTTTTGCGACTGAGACTCATATAACCATCATCTTCTGATTGATTTTCTCCATTGTTTTGCAATTGGGGCCTTATTGATAAATCCTCAAATTCAGATATAATATCATCTAGTACTTTAATGGGTTCGGGTATATCGTCAATGGGAAATGTAACAGCATCGAGCATTTCCTCCTCTTCGATTTCCCTAGTTAAAATTAATACATCAAGAGTAGACATGAATGTTTAAGCAACAACAACAACAACGAACAATAAGTTTACATACATTTGTGGTTCTGCTTGTAACTTTGAGACGTATTCGAAAATATGCTGCTTCTTCTTATCCTGCTACTGGTGATAATAATAATTATGATGGCTCGTTCTTTTCATATGCTTGTTATAATTGAAAAACCGTTTGAATCTTTTCAATAACAAGGAATTGTAGCCTTAGAATGTTTCCCGTTTGCTATTAATTCCGATGAAGTATTGTTGCCGGAAGGAAGCACTTGCCATTCGTTATGAAAGACGTGTTGTCTACTTAATTTTTGCCTAATAAAAATTTTGTGTTACATATTTCTTTTGCAGCAACATACAAGACGTATTGTATGTGTATCATGATGCTTCTTTATTTCGGGATAAAACTTAATAGGAGGAAGGTATGTATGTATGTGTGTAATTCGCTTAACACTTTACTTAAAAGTTAGATGTTGTTTTTCGTTGTTGTTCTAGGGATATTGTTAAATATTTTCTTTAGTAATTTTTTAAAAACTCCACTTTGTTTTTTATATATTTTTTTTCTTTATATTTATTTTAAATGCTGAAGTCATAGCAAAACATCAGTACATTGACGATAACTTTCCGCTTTGAAGTTACACAGTCTGGCATCGATTTTTCATACTTCCCTTCATATGTATGTATATATAATCATACATATTTATATACATACATACATATAAGTACATACTTATGTTTTTTCTATTACAGAATAGTATCTGATGGATGAGTATTTTAACAGCGGATGTTTCAATATTACATATGGATGTATGTATGTATGTACAATGTATTTATAAGTATTTATTTACATATATTATCTACATATACCTATACGAAATTTAGTTTTTCATAATTTCTTACTTGGAAGTAAAATACTTATGTACATACTTACATATATACACACATGTGTCTGTACATTTGTATATGCATATTTACATATGTATCCATATACTAAGTATTTATTTATTTTTTTTTTTAATTATTTAGAATTTTTAGCTTCCTTTTATTTTACTAAAATTTAGTTTCAAATTTTCTTTTTGTTGCTCCTAATTTGAATTGTTCTCATAGAATCGGTCTCTATTCTATGATTGTAGACAGAAATCACACTTACATATATCATTTGAATTGTTATTTTTTCTTTGGAATTAAGAGCTTTCATTTTCAATTACGTTCACTCACTAACTCACTCACTTCGCTGCTTCTGATAATGATTTGATTTGTGCTTTTTAATTTTTTCCAACAGACTTTTCTCTTCAAAAAGTTGTTTAAAATTAAAAATGAATAAAAGATTTTCAATTTGCAAATGTATATACGAGTACATATATGTACATATACTTATGTATGTGTGCAATACATATGCATACATATTTCAAAATGATTTTTTTGTAGGTTGATTTTAATTGCAGTCAAAATTTATGTGGGTTTGTTAATATTTTTTACTTGATTTTAATATTTTTTAGTTGATCTCACGCACAGACACTATTTTGTATGTATTTAATGTCGTTGTCACATCGTCGTCACATAATAATCCGCTTATTTTTCGTCGGCAAACTTACTTAGATGGAGGTATTATTAGACTGATTGAAGTGTGTTTTAAAAGTTGAATCAGAATGCAAAATAGAGTTACAATTCAACAAACCAACCAACCAAGCGACATTAGTCGATAGAAACATTAGCACCATACAATAAGCACTCACCAACTAACAATGTGTGAGCAAAACTATGAGCAGTTTAATGCAGAGATTTTACTTCTTTTTTATTTTGTATTTTTGATTCATTTTCATTCCTTATGAAGTAACAATTCTCCCTTTGGGACTTTTGCAATAGCAAATATCCCACAAATACAAAAGCAAAAGAAAAGAAAAAAAAGAAGATATTTTGTGAATGCGATACACTTAACTGTGTGAATACCTTACACATCAGCCGTACGGACACGTGAACTGTAAATCAATAACTTCCACCCCCACCCTTATTTAAGCAACTTAAAAACACACATGTGTCCCTTGACGAAGTTCATAGCTAGTTTTTACATCCATATGAATATACATACATAAATATATATGTATATATTAGTTTGGATAAGACAAAATAAAACAATAATCCTTTACTATGACGATCACCCTCCCATCTGTATAGCCGAATTGAAAATTTGCCCTTCGTGACAGAACCGATTTGCTGAAAACATTGTCACCTTAAAGAGGGAACACTTTCATTATAAGAATAATTTTCCCATCCTTTAATTCGTATAAAACTTTTTTAAGTTTGACCGGAAATAAACAATTGTCGTACAGAGAAATTTGGATTTGTAAGTGAAATTCCGGTTCAAATTCGAATTTGTAAGTGAAATTCCGGTTCAAATTCAAATTTGAAAGGAATAATCTCCGTCTTACAATTTTAATTTTTTGCTGTGTACTGGCGTATTGAACGTTTTATCAAACAAGTTTTGGAATATTGATATTATATTGCTGAATTTATTTAAAAGTTGTTGACATTCAATTCTTATGTTGTTTATCCAAATAGTGTAGGGTCAACACAAAAACGGTGTTAATCGTTTCAAAGTAATAATGGACGTAAATTATTTTATTGCAAATCACTTTGTAAATGTACAAACATAGATACATATAGACAAAATAATATACAAACATAAGCATGTGTGCATGTGTATGTAGATACATCTATTTAAACAAAGCAAAATGTTTTTGTTTGCTGCTTTTATACGCGTGCGCACTAATTACATACATAGCTCCAAATCCAATAGCCTAATATAGAATAAAATCTACACTCTAAGAAAAATGAAATATTAACAGGCTTATAATGATATAAACTACTAGTTATGAACGTAATTATTTATGTAAATAAACAGAATAAATACATATTTATGTATTAATAATAGTTTAATTATGAAATTGAGTACAATTCGTTAATAGGAGTATGAGAACAAGGACTCACTAACACAATATATGTACATGCATACAAATATATAAATATTTATATGTGTGTAACCCAGTGAAAAGTATTAAAAAATATTTCAAAACGATGATATACTTATTTAGGTGGCATGGAAGCGGAATTGCAATTATAAATGACTTTATAAAAAACAAACGTAGTTGATTTGTTTCCTAGCAACTCAACATTTGATCTGCAAAGTTGTATTTTAAACAGTCGCCGGATGCGGAAGAGAGTAATTTTAGCTGCAAACACGACGACAAATTAGGCTTTCTCCACACTACGAATCATCAGTCCTTTCTTAAACTGTACGAAATTGTTAAATGTTAAAGTGTATGTAAAATTAAATTAATGCGGCACTGATCCTCGTTATTTACGTTACAATTCGAAACCGTGATCTATCGAAATGATTGACAGACCGGAGAGTTAGGTTCGTAGCACAAATTTCTTCACTGGGATATACATACATACATATACGCATGTATCTAGACTTTCAACCCCTCTACATTAAATTACAACACAATAATAAAAATGTAAATATACAAAAATAAATTCGGAATTGCGCAAATCGGTTGTTTGAAAACAAAAGCAAATTTTGTCAGACACATGACACACACACTCTTCATCTAATGGAGTGACAGATACACAGAAAAAAGACTTTATTATGTTTATTCCAATGTATTTAGGTTGGTTGTTGTATCTTCTTTACTTTGACTTTATGGTGGGACTGTGATATTTCATATTTTATTGAATGAAATCAAATAAATTTCATTATATTTCTATGTATGAACGTTTGTTTGTACATGCAATGTAAGCGCACATTCATATGTATGTACATAATTATGAGTGTGTATGCATGTATGTATATTCTGTGTATATGTTCATACACATGTACATCCATTCAAGCATATGATCATACCAAGTTGGAAAATGTTTGTCAGACATTTCCCGGCTTTTTCGACTGAACGCCGGTTATATTTCCAAATAAGGGGCTGTGCACATATTACGTAACGCTCCAAAGAAGGGGGAAAACTCTGAAGACTTTCTTACTTCAGAAATTAATGATTAATTTTGTAAGAATTTTTTAACGAATTGTTTTAGATAAAATTTTACTTTCATTATTTTATTAATCTTAAGATATATATTGGAGTTCTGTATTTCGCACATTTTAATTTCGCGCGGAATACAGAACACCCCCTGATTATTTTAATTAAAATTATTTAGTTGAGAGCCTTTTTCCATATCGTTACATGAAACGTAAAAATGAAAACTAACATTTTTTTATTATTTTACAGGAGAAAGAAAAAAAACACGAATTTGCGAAATATCTTGTAATATTTGAGACACTTTAAATTCCTACAGGATCTGTATTATTATATATGTATTTACGTAAGTTCATTTACAATTTTGAAAACATTAAAAACTCATTGTTTTCATTCAAATTTTTGAAATTTTTGAAGGCAAAGCAAGGCATTAATTTCTGTGCGTTTGTTCGGTGATGATATTGTATGAAAAACAAA
Organism: Lypha dubia; assembly: GCA_947311025.1. NCBI lineage: Eukaryota > Metazoa > Arthropoda > Insecta > Diptera > Tachinidae > Lypha > Lypha dubia. The sequence continues at coordinate 125,269,738 of OX371261.1, read as the reverse complement.
AACAAATTTTTAAATATTTGAATACATATTTGTTTTCGCTTTCCATATAAAAGTCACTTTGGTTTTGCGTTTTACAAATTTAGGGCCTAAATATGTATGCATGTAGAAATATATATAAAAATGTTTCAATTAAAATATCTAAAATAACGTGTAGTTTGACATATTCTTTTGTGCCGTGCCGTCTTCATCAATAAATTTCTAATTGGGTACAATTCATACGTATGTCTATCTGTTAAGATATTTTGTCACATTTCTGTGTTTGTGTGTGAAAAAATAAAATTACTAATATTTCACTGCATGGTCATGCAAAAGATTTTGATTGTTTTATTAATACTACTGTACTATATATTCATAATTGTTTGTTTATGTACATAATACGAGTACATTAATGAATAAATATTCAAGTCGCGTGTTAGTTACAACTTTAAGCAAACAAAAAAAAATTTTTTTGCTTGCATTTTTATAACAAAACAAACAGCTAAAAAAATTAAAGTTCATAAATACAATTTTGTGGGATAACAAGCGATCACAGATATTCATCAGAACGAAAAATTGTATTTGCTGAGATTTTCAAACTTTCTTATTGTAGCCACAATAATTTTTAAGAACATATTCGTATAAATCTTATACCGACCTCATGAAACTTGATCACTTATTTTTTTTTTGCTTTCATAAAATTGTACCGCAAAATCGTTTAGCCCCATTTTAAGATGTAGTGTGTTTGTCTGTCGGCTTGGAATCAAATCTTGCGAAAATTTTCCATTTTTTTTATTTTATCGTTTCTTATGAATCTTTGCATACGTTAGTATATACATGAATGAATATTCAATTGAATAATGTTTGATTGTTTAATCGAAAAATTCAAGTAATGTTCGAACTAATGAAAGTTTCCAATATCGAGTTCAAATTAATTCGTCCAATTTAATTCGATTAATCGAATAATTCCGAGCAAAATATTGCAGGCAAATTTATTTTAACGAAGAATTTATTTTTTTTGGAAATTATGTGTTTTGAAAAAAAAAAATATATATGAAAAATTATTTATGTTTTTTTAAATTTTTTAAGAACTATTTTGCTTCTGCTTTAGTAATTCGCAGATATTATTTGCGAGTTCATGTATGAGTTGACGAGTTTTGAAACTTTTCAAACATGAATGATGAAGATCTACTGATGTGTTCGTATTTAGCTACCAACAAAATGCATATAGATTAGTTAAACCATAAGAAATAATAATTTTTTATGATGATATTTTAATAAAAACCTAAATTCGCAGAGTTCGTTTCGCAGTCCTACTTGTTGTGTTTACATCATAAGTCTGAATATTAAGCAGCTCGATCAATATTTAGAACTTTACTATTGAATTTTGAAATACATTTGTAATATTATTACAACATACCACACACCTCTTGATGTCCTTCTTAAAACATTATCATTTACTTCTCCAGTAATTGAATCTATCAATATCTATGTTGTCACATATTCCACATTCGCTAAAAAAAAAACAAACTTCTAACATGTTTATTTAATTGTCCAAATACGTATTTTCATAAATTATATATTCTCAAAGAAGGTTAGCAATTAACGACTAAAATGTTTATATTTTTTTTTTTGGAATTTTGTATTAATAATCATTTATTTTGTTCATTTATTATTGTTTTTGTATTAAATAATTTTAGAGCGTTTTAGTTTTCCTACTTAAGAAAAAATCCAAACATTTCTTAAGTTCACCGGGGTTGGTAAATCAATTTTAACCGTTTTCATTATTTAATATTTGTTTAATATATATTTATTTATTTTATTTTGTTGCTTATACATCATTTTTTTTTTTTTTTGTTTATTATTATTATTTTTACATAAATAAACAAGGCTTCATTTTTGTTTTTCTTTTCTTTTTTTAATCATATATTTTTTTGTATTCACTTTAAATTAATTCACACTATATTTTATTTGCTTTTTTAAATGTTATGTACATACGAATGTCTTCTATATAATTTTGTATATAATATATATTTGTTATATAATAGATAATAATTATAATCATAATAGTAATTATATAAGTTAATTTATGTTTTTTTATTAGTAATGTTATACTATATAATTATTATTAGCATTTTGCTTAGTAATTAGTTTAGGAAAATTGTTAAGGGATTTGTAGGAGGAGGGGATAGGCTAAATAGTTTTATATAAACAATATTAATAAATATTAACAAACAAAAGATGTATTAATAACCTTAAATATGTAGATACATGTTTAAAAATATAATACAAAATATTAGAAACAAAAAATTATATGTATATTGAAGTAAGGCCAAGCAAATTAGATTTGTTAAAATAAGATATAAATAAAAGAAAGTTGAAAATTTCATTACAACTGTTACGTCAAAGAGGTGCAATAAACTCGCAGTACAAATTGAATTCAAATGTCAGTACAAATTATCAATTTATGACGTACGACATTATATATAACTGTTAACTTACTACTCAACTAATTAAATACACATTAACAACAAAACAATAATAATAATAAAAAAAAAGAAACAATAATGGATATGCTTTCTTTTGCAAGTATGTATTGCAATTACTAAAAATAAAAATTGTTAAGGAAAAACTGCCCTTATTGCAACATCTAGAGAAAACTAAAACTCAGATTTTTTATATCAAATACAAAAGGTGTCCCTTGAACTTTAGTTTTTAATAAAAAAAAAGTTATCTTTTATTCAATAAAAAGAACAAAGAATGAAAGCAGTCACAAAATGGAAATCCGTCAACAATCAAAATAAAACTTTTAAAACTATGCAAAATTTGTATGTGAAAACGAGTATTAAGTTTGGGAAAATATATTTAAATAAATACAACCATTAGGATAACAAAGCGTTTTAAATTTTTATAACAGTTTGATCTTAAATTAGAATTTTTATTTAATATTTTAATATTAGATTGCACATAATGCAAAAAAATCAAGCAATAGATGTATTGGAGGTGTCATCATAAAATTAGTAGAAAATTATGCAATCCAAGACATGTCTAAAGTTTCGAAAAATAAATTATTGTTCATATATTAAATGTTATAATGTTATTGTACAAGCGTATGTGTAAAATTCTACTAAAATATTTGTGTCCAATTTGATAAACATTTGATAAAACATGTTTAGAAACAAGTTTACATACATACATGTACATGTATGTGTCTAAATATGTTGAGAATTGAACAATAGATTTCTATTTGATTCGATTATTTAAACAAGGATTAGTTTTTTCTAAAAAATATTACACACTGGGCAGTTTGGTAACAAAAGTGATTTTTTTTTTTTTTTTTTTGTAAGGTTTTCAGGTTTTGTGTTTAATTTTTCTACTTGTTAAATTTATTTGTTTACTCTTCCTCGAAAAAAAACATTGATTTGCTTTTTGAAAGTTAAACTATATAAAATATAAAACATAGAAATGTTGTGTGTATGAAATTTTGTCATTTTCTTTTTTTTATAAATTAACTTATATTTAGTTATTTTCTTTACGTGTATGTTTGTATATATTTGTTTCCTTTTTTTTAATGTACGAAACTACAAGTATTGCGGTTAAATTTTACCTTTAGTTTTAGTTATCAACGGCGTTAAATGTAGAGTTTAGAAATCGAAATAATTATTATTTTCTTTTAATGATATAATTATTGTTAAATATTCATATGTTGTATGTATGAAATTGTTTGTTTTATGTTTGTTAGTAGTAAGATGTAGATGCCTTTTAAAGCTTTAATTTATTTTTTTAGTTTTGCTTATTAGTTATAAATTTCTTTTTTGCTTTTTCTTTGTTTCTTTAATACTTGTTGTTTCAAAACATCATATCGAAAGGGAGTATCGACGGATCGATGAATGCTATGGATGTTTGTTTGAGTTAAATATATTTTAGTTTAGATTTAGCTATTAAGTATTTGAGAATTTGTTGATTGGTTTGCATTGGTTTCGTTTGTCTATTCTTGTGAAAATGGAAAGGGATAGAGAGAGAGAGGTTCTTAAGCATAAATAGTAGTGTATTGTATACGTTAATATGTATGTGTTGTATACGATTCAATGAATACACAGATTTCTCGTGCTGTTTGTTCTTTGCTAAGAGAATATTGGTAACAGGAAGGATAACACATATGTATGTATGTATGTACATATGTATATCCAATTAGCACATGAATAAGTATGAAAGGCGATGTTCAGAAGATTATTGATGAAAATCATCTCGTTTAAGAAATATCTGAAGAAAAATACTGTCAATTTTATGCTGATGTTGGTTTTTTTTTCTTTTCCTTTTTTTCTTGCTGAAGTTCATATGTTTGTATGCAGTAATTTAGTTTTAGTTCTAGTGAATACTAGTGGGATTTTATATGTTAATAAAGAAGCAAGGCTTTAATATGTATGTAAGTATGTATATGCATGTTGATCGAATTTTTAAAGTGATTATGTAGGCATTTTTTGTCTGCTTTGTTTAGATTTTTTTTCCTTTTTCTTAGATTTGTTATGAATATAATAATGACATACTTAACAAAAATAAGTATGGTATGCATGTGTAACTTTGTTTTTGTTTTGTTCGTATGCATGTAATGTATAACAACAGATTAGTAAAAGTAGTAGTTTTGCAGGAAATATTTTTTTTCTCATTTGCGTTACACTTTAAATTTTGGTTTTCACATGAGCACAATTAGATGACTATATAAAGGCTTCAAGGGGCTTAGTTTAAATTACATTTGTTTGTCAAGTAATGTGATTTTTTCTAAGCTATTAATAGCCTAAGGATCGCTGGGGGCATATAACTGTAGATGGTTATTGGGTGGAGAATAAGATCAAGACTTATTAAGCTGTTCATTATCTGGTCTACGATCTGTAGCGATTTGTAAAAGATTATTAAATTCCGTATCTAAAATTTGGCGAGCCTTAAATAAAATAAAAATCTTTCTTAGAAATATGAAAATGCAGAGAATATAATAAAAACTATATACCTGCGCATTTTGTGTTGGTATTTGCAAAGCCAAAGCCATAGCTTGGGCTTCAAAACCTTCATCCAAAGCTATTAAAGCTCCATGTACCCCTGATTCTAATAAATTATTTGCGTACTCCTAAAATTACAAATGAAAAAAGCATGCAAATGTAATAAAGTTTTCTTAATTTTTATCACAATTTATTCTTCCATTAACACCCGGATTTAGTAAAACGAAAAAGTGTTTTAAATTTATTTTTATAGAAAATATTGATTTCATTTTACTGAAACGGGCATTAAATCATACATCACAAACGGAAGTGAAAATTCCACTCAATTTGTGTTCTTAACTTCATTAAGTTTTAACCAAATCGAAATTAAGTTTTTTTTGGAGAATGGATTTTTTAAGTAATTTAACAAGTCTTTCTTCTACTTGTTCTCTTCTGATTGTGTAAAAAACGTTTCCTATACACTTAAATGCGAAAGTATAATTTCCTTCACATGATGCTTAGTTAATTCAGAATTAGATATATTTAAGATAGTAGAAATTTTGCAAAAATATCATGGTTAGGTTAGGTTAGCAGGCTGCTGGTAAAGGGAAGATTAGATTCCAGCTCACTTGGGTCCTGATATGGTCCCATTGTGCTACCTCTAATGAAGACGAGTGATGGAGGAAAGGAGATTAGAAGAGTCGGAAGAAGAGTAGATGAGGGAAGACCATAGAGGAGCAAGAGAAGAGTAGAAACAGAAACATGTGGGAAAAACCAAAGCAAGAGGTTGTCTTGCAGAACAGCCAGGATGTCGAGCCCCCTATTGGGCGAACCATCCACTGCTCCTGATGAAGGAGCAAAGACAACCGAGTTCCGTATTTGATGAGCTCGAAGAGGGTACTGAAGGATCTGCTGCCTAGAAAGCGGAGGCGGTGATCCTCCATAGCTGGGCAGAGGCATAGAAGGTGTGCGATGCTTTCTTCTTCTTCCTCGTTATTGCAGCTGGAGCAATACTCATTGTATGGTAGACCCATGCGTCTGGCATGGGTTCCGAAGGTGCAGTGTCCCGTGACCGTGGTCACAAGATTGCGCAATTACGTTTTTGGAAAGTTCAGCAGATTTTTGGTTCTGTTGATATCTATGCAAGGCCATAGGGTCCTTGCTGTGGTACAGGATGGTTCATTAAACCATCTTGTTTGTGTCTTTTGCATAAGGGCTTTCTCGATTCGCCTCCAGCAGGCCAAGAGCGGAAGACCACAGAAATTGTCAATTTCAGCGGCCTCTAACTCTGTACCTCTCCTGGCCAGATTGTCAGCGATGAGATTGCCTGTGTTTTCTCCGTGTCCCCGCATCCAAATAAGGGTAACACTAGAACAATTAGCCACTGTATTAAGTGATTCCCTGCATTCTAGGGTAAGGAGGGATGTTGTGTACACGCCCGAAATTGCTATTATTGCAGGTTTGCTGTCGGTTATAATTTGAATAACTCTATTTGTTCTCCTATAGTACCGTAGCCAGTTTGTTGCCTTTTTGATGGCGGATATTTCAGCTTGTAAGATACTACATTCGTCCGGGAGTCTGAAGGAAATCCTGTTCCCGAATTCTTCAATGTAGACACCCCCGCCAACCCTGGAGCCCCGTTTGGAGCCATCCGTGAACACTCGTAGGACCCCATGCGGTGTAGGGGGGAGGTCCTCCGATAGGGAGTAGTTAAATACTCTATAAAAGGAAGGTTTTGGAATGCTATAGTCGATGAGATCAGGGATAGTTCCCATGGTCTCTACAATGCTACCGTGACCCCATGGTCGATATTTCCATGCGTCAGTTGTACTAAGTCGCACCGCAGTGCGTAGTACTAGCTTCCTAGCCAACAGATCGACTGGAAGCCAGCCCAGCATAGCAAAAAGAGCCTTTGTGGGCGTAGTTCTAAGGGCACCAGTTATCATGATTGCCATTAAGCGGAGAGTTCTCTCGATTCGCTGTCGGTTTGTTGCCAAGTCCAGTGCTTTCCACCAGATTGTTACACCATAGAAAAGAGTGGGTTTGATGACCGTTTCAAATATCCAATTAATCCCCTTGGGACTTATGCCCCAGGTAGGACCAATGGCTTTCTTGCAAACATATAATGCCGCTACGGCTTTTGTTGCACGAGCATGAAGATTGTCTCTCCATGTTAATTTATTATCAAGGATAATGCCTAAGAATTTGGCTTTATCCGATAGGGCTAGTGTATAGCCATTTATTTTGGGTAGAGTGAAGGTGGGAATTTTGTATCTTCTAGTGAAGAGCACTAGTTCCGTTTGGTTGACGCTGAGGCCGTTCTGTGAACACTATTTGCAGACCTCGCTGAGTGCATCTTCCAGCCTGTGCGTAATTGTGTCAAGATGGAAGCCCGAGATAGCCACTGCCACATCATCTGCATATGCAACAGTATTGACGCACATGGACTCCAGTTTTTTAAGCAGAACGTTTATTGCCACATTCCATAGCACAGGGATTGGACACCACCTTGTGGCGTACCCTTGCGGGCGTACCTGGTAATGCGTGCTTCCCCCATGGTAGATGTGATGGCTCTGCGTTCAAGCAAATTCTTGATGAATTGACATAGTGACTGGTCTATTCCTAGCTCTGTGAGAGCTTGGGTAATAGCATCCGAGTTGATATTGTTAAAGGCGCCCTCAATGTCCATAAAGGAAGCTAGAGTATAATTCTTATGCTCAAGTTACCCTTCAATGTGACCTACGAGCGAATGTAACGCCGTTTCAACCGATTTGCCTTTGGTGTAGGCGTGTTGATTGGCTGATGAAAGATTTCTGTCGATTGTTATAGTTCTAATATGAACGTCGATCAGTCTTTCTAAAGTCTTTAAAAGAAAAGATGTAAGGCTGATAGGTCTAAAGTCCTTTGCCTTCGAGTGCGATGCTTTTCCCCCTTTTGGGATGAAAATTACATCGCATTTGGTCCATTTTTGCGGAATATGGGACCAGTCAAGACATGCTCTGTATATTATGAGCAGCAAGGGTGTAACAAGGTCTAAATTGTGTTGTAGATCTGCGGGAATGATTCCGTCCGGACCAGGTGATTTGTACGGATGGAAACTTTTAATAGCCCAGTGAAGTCTGTCAGTAGTTATTGCTACGTTCGTCATACTCCGGGCAGGAGGGGAAGCGTTTTGTACCTCCATAAAAGGGGAGCAGCCCGGAAAGTGAGTTTCCATTAGGGCTTCTAGGTACTCCAAGGAGAGTAGTCCATTTGCCTTGTAGTTTCTGGATGAATCCAGGTACGGATGGTTGTTTGGCCAGAATTTTGCGCAGCCTGTTAGTGTCGGAGAGGGATTCCACATTTCCGCAGAAATCATTCCAAGACTTACGTTTTGCGTTTCTAACCTGATTTTTGAATTTATTCAACGAGGCTTTGTAAAGAGCCCAGTTACCTGTTCCTTTTGCCCCATTAAAGAGTCTGCGGCAGCTCCTACGAGACTCTTCTAGGCTGACAGACCACCAAGGTGGTTTGCTATTTTTGCGTTGTGTGGAAGATTTGCAAGAGATTCTTGTTGCTTCCTAAAAGCGCAAAAATATCATGATGTTATAAAATAGTTATATTATTGATGATGACTACAAAAACTAGTATAGTTAACTGTCAATTGGAAATATACAACTGGTTGTCCAAATTGCTAAAACGGTTTGTTGTCAATTTGTTGCATTTTCTTTTTATTTTATGCCTTAATTGCTTATTTTTGGTTAAATATTTTTATTTAAGATATTTTGAAGCTGAAAGTTCTTTTTAATTTGATGCAATACGCACACAAAAAAACCCTCACTTTGTAGTTAGAAAGTCCAAATACAAAAGTTTTTTTATATGTACAACTGAGCCGAATTTATTTGTACTCCCAATATACGCACATATAAGTTTTTTGTGCACTATTTAGAAACAGGTCTATTAGATTGGAGTTTTATGTAGTACTTTTTCATTACTAAATTGTTTAAAATATTACCTTCAAGCCAATACTAGATACCCAACGTATTACCCTTTCATTGCTCCATACCAACACATCACATAAGCCATTTTCGCACATCTTTCTTCTGTGCTCCAGTTCATTACGATCGTAGTTCAGGCGTTTTAGGCACGATATGCCATATTGTAGACTTGTACGATGAAAGCTATCAACCATTTTGAGTTGTCCTCTTAGATCTTTTTTCGTTAAATGATCTAACATACGAGCATCTACTAGACATTCCATAAATGTTGTGCGATATTGGGGTAATCCTAAGCCGGGCAGCCAATAATTTCCTATCCATTCGTGATTCATGTCACCTTAAATAACGAAAAAATAAGAGTACAAAAACGAAAAAATTTCGTTTTTACATGAAATACTATAGGGAAAATATATAAACAAAAATTTAACATTGAAACTTGGTTGCCACTGCATACAGCCTTCGTACTACGAATGGTGTTTAAATCATACTTACCAAATGCTAAAGTTGTTCTTGATGTTTGCGGCGCCGAGGGTGAAGTTAGTGAAACCATTTCCTGTATTGCAAGACGTAATTTAAGTCTATGCAAAGGATTGCTAATGCCTGAAAGAAGTTTTATGTTCAAATGCTATCGCTATCAGTATTGATGTTGTTTAATACGAACCAATTTCTCTTTGTATTTCAGTGTCACTTAGGGCACTCATAATGGCTCCACTTTTAACATTAGCTCTACATGCGGCAACATACCAAGCTGGCATGCCCACCCACAACTCTAGCCAAGCCACAATAGTGGGCCCGTTCCACAAAGCAAATGGCGTTCCTGCTTTCATTGCCTCTCCAAGCAAATCATTGCGGTAATCGTGGTCTCTATAAAAAAAAAAAATAAAATTATTTTAGATGTTTTTAGAGGTAATTAAAACTATCATCGAAATTATTTTCATACTTTTTCTGTCTTCCATAATCGACAGAAGATATTTTCGAGCCGGGCGCACTTGCTATGCGTGGCATCATACCTCCCGTCATACTCATGGCATCATAATTTGATTCTGTTTCGCTTAAGCCCATTGAAAGATTTCCAATCGACATCATGCTTGGTGAACCGTCCGGCAATGTGTCTTTGACGCCTTTAACCTTTTCCTTTTTACTAAAGAATCTACCTAAACTAGATTTAATGCCCTTTTTCTTTTGTACCACTGACACAACGTCTCGCCCCACAGCATTTGTTGGTGTCTGCAGCATAGACATTGAACCCATGGTATTGAAATGACGGCTTAATGATTCCTGGCTACCATAACGAGAGCTAAGTGGTGAAAGACCGTAGCCGGTGTGGGCTATAGTCATGTGACCTGAGTTATTAGCCATTTGCTGATTGGGGGATAGGCCCATCGAACGTCTTCGAAGTTCTTCTTGGCTGTGAGCCAATGCCTGAGCAACACGTTCTAAACGCATTGAGCGCGCAGTTAAAGGTGACGCTGCACCACCTGAGCTGGAATCGCCAGCATTTGAACTCATTCCATGAATATCATCTCGCGAAACATCACTGGACATCACAGGCAGATTCAGCTAGACAGAAAAATATGTACTAAATTTTTTAATTCTTTTCTTTTTTACTTACAGTATGATATTTTTGCATAAAATCTCTGTTGGGACTATTGGGAGTGCTACGACCACTCATAGGTGGACTTTGACGATCCATAGAACGACCGCGTACTAAGAGATTAACATGTTCTAAGCTACCAACACGTGATTCTAGTTCTTCAGCTCGAGCCTCTGTTGATTGTTTTTCTTCTTGTATTAATCTGCAAAAAAAAACACAACAAATTAGAAACAGTATTAATTAAGTAATTTCTAAATAATTCAATTTGCCTTATTTCATTATTTATGGCATCTAATTGCTCTTGCAACATCATAGCTAAAGTTTGTGCATCGGTATGACCTGTTGGCGACATCATTTCGGCATCACCATAAAGAGCTGCCTGGACTTCTTCACATTCAGCAGCTACTACTGCTGCTGAAATTTCATAAGCTGCTTGCTGAGCATGCGCTTGTTGGAGCTTTTCCCATTCTTGTTCAGCCATCGAGCGATGGAACTTTTCACTTTCTTCCTGTAAGCGAGACTTGTTGCGCCTTAATGAATGCGTCTCGAAACTGGCATGGGAAGCACTGCGTGAAAATGCCTGTGGACCATCCACTACACTACTTGGCGACAAACTACGTGTTAATGCCTCTGTTTGTTGAATATTGTAAGCGATTTCCTGTTGCAAAAGCTGTCGTTTAAAATTTTCAATCTCTAAGCGTGTTTTTGAAAGTTCTTTCATAATTTCACTTTTTTCGTGGTGCAATTCTTCGGCCACTTTACGAGCCTTTTCCAGCTCTTGAGTAAGAGCATTTTTTTCATCCAAAGCATGCATACGTTCTTTCAAGTGCACTTGCAAACGCTCATTAGACTCTGACAAAAGTTTATCGACTGTTGAGGATAATCTTATATTATGTTCCTCATTCATTTTAAGTCTTTGGCTTAGTCTTACAACCTCCGCACTTTTCTCTTCCAAATTTGCCTCCAGTCTTTGTATTCGATCTTCAGCCGAGCCATGACGCTCTTGAGCCTAAATTTATTTGAACGAAAATATAAAAAAAAATCATGTAGTTTTCTAATCAGTTTCCTCAAAAATTTATATTTGAGAATTTTTAATGAAAATCGCAACGTAAATAATGTAGATACTTAAAATTGTGCATGATAATGTAAATGCATAATGGATTGTGACTATAAATTGAAAATGATTAAATGTATTTTATATAAGAAATTAGTGCAATTATGTTGTACGTGTTGTTTTATGTTTGATTTTGTTTCTAGTTTGGGCCAGTGCGTTCAGAGGAAAAACAAATTTAATGGAAAGAAAAAACAAATACATGTACAATATTATAAAAAGTTGTCATAACCAGGAAGTATTTTTTGTTGGAATCATTAAATCTATGCAAATAAAAGAACAAACTGTCAAATAATTATACAAAAAAATAAAGATATTTAAATTTGAAAAAAAAGTTAAATTTACGCTTTTTTCATTGATTTCCTCTTTGACGCATACGATACACATTCATACCTTATTTCCTACCTTTGTTAAAGCTTCCATACGTGCTTTAAGTTGCTCCTCCATGTCTGGTTGCAATTTCGCTTGGGCTAATTTCTGCTCCGACAATTCCAATTTCTCTTCAATTGCACTTATCTTTTCTTCGTGTAGCTTTAAAGATAAAAATCACATTTAAACATTGTACATCCACACAAACATACGCAATCTTTTTTTATTTTAACATGAAAAACGTTACATTTATACATATATTTAAATTATTAAATGCAATAAGTTTGTGTATGTGGTATTAAAAGTGTACAATTTCCTTTCGTTTAACAGCAGTACCTTTAATTGTGCCTCTTTGTGTCGCAGTTCTTGTTCTAATTTTTCATTTAAATCATGCAATGATGTTGATTCGCGTTGTGCATTTAAATAACGTTTTTCCAATGTCGCTATACGTTCCTCCTTGTTAAAAATAAAATTCATACATGTAATAAAAATTGTTTCTTTATAGTAAAAATTATATTCCTACCTGATCTTCTTTTTGTGCTACATTTTCTCTTAAATCCCTTTGAAGTTTCGAACATTGTTCTTGAGATTTCATATAATCTTTTTGAACTTTGGCCAAATTTTCATCCAATTCATCGCATTTATTTTTGAGTGCCGACACACGGCGTTGCCATTCAGATAATTCAGAGGTCTGTTAAAATGGAATTTTATCATAATTATTAACTTTGTAACTGAAGTAAACGCTCAAATCACTTTTTACAAAAAAAAAAAAAAAAAAAAAAAACACATTAAAAAAACACATTAAAAGCCTAAACTATTTGCAAGTTTAACATAAAACATCTACATCTGATATACTTACATATATCGTAGAGTTCTTTGGAAAGTTAATTTAGCAAATTACCTGCTTTTCAATAATTGTTTGCAATTCGTGGGTTTTAGCAGCATAATCGTTGGCCGCACTTATGGATGATTCATTGCTATCCCCGTTTAACGTTAATGAGCTCTAAATACATTATATATAAAAAAAAGAATTATATTCATTTGAAAAATAAGTTCTGAACTTTAGAAGCACCTTTTCACTAACACCATTTTCGGTACTGTTATCACGTAAAGCTTGCATTGCACCTGATTTATATTGTTGAAGCTAAAATTAACAAACAGAATTATAATTCTAAAACTTTTTGGAAAATTTTTGAAGTGCGTTTTACTTCTTCTTTGGTTGTATTTAACTCCGCTTCTAACGCATTGTTGCGTTCTAACGATACGCGTAGGCGTTCTCGCACTTTTTCATCAAGAGCCTTATGATGCTCAAAAAGACTTTTTAAAGCCTTTAAGACTTCTACTTCACTGGAGACGCCACTTTGAGCTGCCGCTTGCCTCTTAACAACAGTCATACGAAGGGACCGCTCATGACGTGATACCAAGCATTCCAGATGTTCCAAAAGAAGCTGAAACAAAGAATATTCATAATATCAAAAATAAAAATCATAAGAACATTATTACCCTTGTATTATTGCGTTCTGCTTTAAGTTCGCCAATTTCTTCATCACGTTCTAATAATGTCTCCCGGGCCTGTGTAAGCTCTTTGGTCAATGTAGCAAATTCCTTTATAATAATAATCGCATGTAATTTTGTGTTTTATCTTAATGTTATATATGTGAACTTACTTGTGGCAGATTTGCATTAATTTGGCGTTGTAAACTATCTCTCTCTTTTTCAATATCGTGAAGTTTCTGTTCCGATTCACTTAGACGTTCTTGGGCCTCTCTCAAGCTATCCATTAACTTATCACGTTCATCTAGCATTGACACCATAAGTTGCTCGAAGTTGGCATCTTCGCCACTGAATTGCGACGATCTTTGAGAGATGCTATCCTCCGATATAGTTGGCATGACATCGCACATCATATTCCACATTTTATGTATACCTCATTCAATATGAAAACTGCACATATTAAAATTACACCAAAATCAGGCACATTATGTGAAATATTTAGGAAATATTTTGCTTATATTACATTTTAATGAATTCTTTACTAACATGGGCGTAGTTAAAGAAAGGAACTTCAAACGCCAAACTACTTTTTTGCATGTTTCGCATCACCACTACCTCACCATTCAATTGCAATATAAAATTGTTAGTTGACTGGAAAGCCCCCGTTATGAAAGGTCATAAATCTTATAGAAAAATTGCTTTAGGTCTTATAATCATTATATATTGGCATATTTTATTTGTTGTTAATTTTGCATAAATAATCTAAATCATTTGACATATGATGCAGCAACACACAAAATCCCTTGCTCCACTACATCTACTATTTTAACTTTTTTTTTAATTCCCAGCTCTTTTTTCATTCTCCAAATGTCTACACTACGATTTGCACATTGACACATCTATGTAAATTTAATCCTTAAAACTTACTTATATTTAGTTGCAATTGATAAAAATGAATCCACTATCCGTATCAACACATTTTCTATAAATTTGTTCTAGCTTTTTCTTAAAAAACATTGAAATTTTAAAAAAAAATCTTTCTAATGTTGCCCGGTCGCCATATTTTACAAAACTTTTTCTATGAAGCAGAGTTGACAATGTAAGGAGTGGTTTTTGATACTAATTTAAAATGACACAAAATAATATTACCCTGCAACTGTTTACGAATGGGTTGAAAGATAACTAATAATATGACAGGTTTTTGCTAAATTCTCTTTATCAATATTCTCTCCATAAAAGCTTGCAAAACGATAAGACATGCCAAAATTTAGTTATTAATGTAACGTTTATTTTGATTTTGTGAACTCAAATAATTATTATTTCTGGTGTCCAATGTATACTTTATTATTATTATTTATTTAGTAGTATTTTTAAATACTTAATAGTATCACATTTTATATCATACAAAATACATTTGGGAGGTCTGGTTATTATTAATATTTCTAATAAAATTTACAATATTTCTTTTAAAAAAATTAACATTTCTTTCATTTTTCAAAACATTTGGCATTAAGTTGTATAAATTCAGTCCTTTGTAGAATAATGATTTTTGCATGGCGTTTGTGTTTGCTCTTTAATATAATAAAACAAGGACAGGGAAACTAGTAGATGCTTTGTTAATTTATTAATTTTTTTATTCTTATTTTACGTAAGCTCATTAGATATACAAACTAATTAAATTATAAATTAATAAAAGTTTGGTGCAAACCGGAATTAACATATTACGTAGTCCCAATTTCTAAATATGTATCTTTAATTCTTTAGTTAATGTATGAACATTTCTGAGTTAGTATTTTGTCAGACATGTCGTTCACACATTTCGTTGTTTGATTGAATTAAAAACGCATTATTACCATCACTGGTCGCAGGGCAATTGTTTGACATACAAAAAATTTGGAAAAATCGAAATCAGTGTAATTTTTGCAAAACTTTTTTCCGAAAAGCCGAAAATTGCTGTAAATTAATTAAAAATGGGGTAATTATTATTATAAGTTAATATATAATTTTTAAGAAAATTGTTTACAATCGAACTGGATTAATTACGGTAGGTAGAAAAAGAAAATAAATCTTGATTAGCGGAATAATCAAGGGGAGTAGTTTGCTGTATAAAATAGAATAACGCCAAATTAAAAGAAAAATAACAAAAATTAAATGAATGTTGGACAGCTGCCTCTGCCTTTGTATTAAGATTTTCTTCCCTTTCAAAGAAAATATCTTATTCACGTTATCTATTATTAAGTTCGTAGCAAACTTGTATGTTTAAAAATAAATTATTTTAAGGTTCCCAGAGGAACAAGAATTTGGCGAACAGAATAATTAAATGAATATCTAGTTTAATGACTTTTAGAATACCAATTTGTGTAATATACTGGGGTAGCGGTATCTACATATATATGTATATATATATATGTAGGTACATACTTATCTAAATTCTAAACAATAAAAATAAAAAAATAAACATTCTAGCATGGATGTATAAATATGTACATACATAAGTATACATGTACGTACATACTAAATATGTTGTGTAAAAAAGTATGTAGATATTTATACGTATGTATGTATATACTGTATTTTTATATAATTTTTGCTAGCGAACAACCAATATTCACCTGTCAGGCTCATGTCTTCCATATTGACCCGAAAACCAAACGCACTTGGATAACAGCCAGTATGAAAGCAGTCAACGTAAGCTTCTTTTATGACTCTTCGCGCAATCTATACCGCATTATAAGTGTTGAGGGTACTAAGGCGGTGATTAATTCCACCATCACCCCAAATATGACATTTACGCAGACTTCCCAAAAATTTGGCCAATGGAGTGATGTTCGAGCTAATACAGTTTATGGGCTAGGATTTTCATCTGAAGCTGAATTAACAAAGGTACATTTTTCATTAAAATTCCAAGATGAAAACAAATCGTTATAATTATTTTTAGTTCGTCGAAAAATTTCAAGAAGTTAAAGAAGCGACAAAAAATGCCTTAAAGTCGGCTAATGGTAAATTTGCTAGTAGATTTTTGTTTGGTAAATAAAATTTTTGATTCCATAGGTTCTGCTGGAGGGACGCCTACTACGTCAGCAAACACATCGCCTATAAGCTCAAGAACCGCTGCTATGCAACAAAATGATAATGCTTCTATGGTTGATCCACATACTGTGGAACCTCCCAACATGACAAACACTAACACTCAAAATGCAAATCCTGATAGTCCATCACATAAACTTTTATCAACAACAACTGAAATAAAACAAGAACATGTAACTGCTCCTTCCCCAGCACCCATGGTTAATGTTAGCTCTGGCGGAGGCAGTGTTGTTGGCATGCATACTGGCAGTGGTCCACCGACCACTGAACAGCAGTTAAAATACGAAAATGAAAGGCTTAAGATGGCTTTGGCACAAAGGTTTGTTTTTTAAAGAAAGATCATGAAACTTCATTTAAAATTTTTTTTATTCTAGTTGTTCTAATGCTAAGAAATGGGAAATCGAATTAGCCACCCTTAAAAATAATAATCTCCGTTTAACGAGTGCTTTACAGGTATGTATATACAATTAAAATGTATTTTGTTTCATCAATATTAAATAAAAACATGTTTTTCTGCAGGAATCTACGGCAAATGTTGATGAATGGAAACGTCAGTTGCATACCTATAAGGAGGAAAACATACGCCTTAAACGTGAAATAGAATTGATACGTGCTGGGGCTCCCGTACCAGCTTCCGTAACTGCGACAGTAAATACTGAATTAGTTGAAGAACTAAGACGCGAGTTAGCCGTTTTGAAATCACGCAACGAATCGCTACAAAATGAGCTTATGAATAAAGAGCTGGAGCTGAAAACAGCAAATATGAATCTAAGAGAAAAATCCAATGATCAGTCGGTAAGTCTAAAAAATCAATACAATTTTTTCGAATTTTTCGAAATAAAAACAGGGCCCAAATCGTTACATCCGTGAACGTACAACTCGTCACGTAATTTCCCATCCAATTATACAGTAATTACGTGACGAGATGTACGTTCACGGATGTAACGATTTGGGCCCAGATATACACACATACATAATAACAAAAATGTCGAAATCGAAATATGACTGTTACTAAATATTAATTTCTTATTTCGCTTCAAACATGTTTTGTATGTGAAAATATTTAATGAGCTATCAATTATATTTAGATGGCAAAAATGAGTGAGTTGAATGTTTTGTTTGCCAAACATTTATCGGAACTATTAGCTGTGCAAAAAGATATGGAAAATGTTATACATCCACCCAAAAGCACTTGAGATACAGAGACTACTAACTATTACAGAAAGGTATGGGGAATGGAGTGTTTTAGGTTCATATAAGATTTGCTAAATAACTATTTTTCATAGATTTCTGAAGAAAATGCGGCTTCATTGAGAAATTATTTACAGCCCAGTTTAGGTTTACCATGTGCAGTGGATACTGAAAGTACACTTTCTAATGTCACTTCTATACAATCCCAATTACAATCATTATATGAAACATGTCATGATCCTTTGAATGTCTATCAAAGTCATCAACCTACTATCAACAGTGATAAAACATCTTATTTACAAAAAGCATTGGATAAACATACACAACTTCTGCACGAGTTAAAGCGTCAGCATCAGTTTAATCCACATACAACATCTCAAACTAATAACCCTGCTACTTTTGTTTTATCTCCATCAAAAAAAGCTGCCGGAGGCGGTGCTGCAGCGTCTGGTGGAGTATCTGGTAAAACTGCAACCATATTGGTTTCAAAATCTAAAACCAAAACTGGTCTACCTTTGCTACTCAAAAATTCCATTAATAATTAGACTAGTGTATATGAATACCAAGAAAAAATTATTATTTACATGTGAACAAATTTAAAGAATCGAATTGAAAAAGTGCCCAGTGCAAGCCAATTTTTTAAGAAAATATCCGCACATATATTTTACTTTACTATATTTATATAACCGAATATTATTTATTTATTGACTTTAGTGTTTTTGTGCAATATTTTTAATTTTCATTTTGTTTCGTTTTATTTGTAATCTCTTATTTTATTAGAAAAAAACAAAGTATTTTTCAAACCGTATATCTAATGTTTTATTTGATTTTTTTCATTCGCAGTATTTTTCTAATTTTCTAATACTCACTAACGAATCTTTATATGTATGTATGTATATTTTAAGAACTATATATCTTTTTGTACAAGTATATTCTATTTCTTTTCATCAGAAAATTAAGACAAGATTTATGTTTGTTATTAAATTTATCGCCGACAAAACTAATAAATTTTTCATTGGAAAATATTGAAAGATAATTAATTTAAATACTTAATTTTATGCCGATTATGTTGAACGAGTCCCCTGTTCATATTTTACACACAAATTCAAAGATGGATTCATCCAAACAATCAAACACAAGGAAATGTTTGTTGCTACTGAATATTTGTAGGTTTAATTAATTTTACCATTTTAGAAATTTCTAATAAAGTTGTGCTTTTAAGTTATTTAAAAAAAACACATACCAAACAAAATTTTCATAATCATTGACATAAGAAATAAAACTTGATAAATATTACCACGAACAAATTATAAATAAACTAAAATAATAATATAAAATAGTAGTAATATTTATACGAATATATGGTGAGGAAAATTCAGAATCTTTATAGTTGTAATAATAAAAACTATGAGAAAAACGACAAAACAACTACATGTTAAAAAAAAAAAAATTATTTATAAAAAATATTTATATTTGTAGTAATCTAACATAAAAGTAACATAAAACTGTTAAGTTTTTATTTATACTTCCAAGTGCAGCAACAAAAAAAAAAAAAAAAAAAAAAGGCTTCAAATGACTAATTTATTTTCAAAACTATTAAAATTTATTTCTTATGATTGATTCGACTCTTAAAAAAGCCTATTATGAATTACTGTAGAAACAACAAAGGATTTTTATTTCATGTCTATAGTTATGACTAAGTAAATAATTAATATTGACAACAACTTACAGATATAACATCAATAATCAAAACACAAAATTATTTATTGTACTAATTTTTAGTTTTAATTTTTTTCTTATTGTTTAAGAAAATAAAACAAATTATTATTGAATATCAACAGCATATAAAATTTTCATTGGGTTTCTTCTGTTATTTTAATTCAATTACACAAATAAGGACTTACTAAGTTCATCTACTGATTCCATCGTCCAAGTAGAATTATCGTTGGGTGCCATAAAGTTAATAAGTTTATTGTGAACAACATAACTAAAAGAAATGAAAATATAATTATCTTTAAGTAAGTTTAGTGACTCTTTAGTTATACCGTAGTTTTCGCCCTTTGCTTGCTTTGGTGTCGACTTTCTTTTTCATTTTTTGCCTAAGCTTTTGCAATTCTAAGAACTGTTTCGTTACTTCACTCATATTGCTAGTGGTATTTGCCTTATATTCAATTAATTCTCTTAGTTGCTGATGGTAGAAATCACTGTCATCGTACATATTTCGGTTTAGTATATTTTCCACTGTCGATTCACTTTGTTTAAAGTTTTTCAATTGCTGAGACTTTTCTACTAGAAGAGATTTATTAACTAAAGCGTTTTCAATTTTGTTGACGATATCATAGTCCTCATTAAAGGTTTTCTTTTTGCTGCCTGCTCCAGGCTGTAAAAGTTTAGTACGATCATCCCATTTCAACAAAACTTCGTTGCGGTAGGAACGAAACTGTATAAAACCTTCTTCTAAATATTGACCGACTCTTTTAAGAGGAGGTTCTGCCAAGGTTTGCTCGTTAAATGGCGACGGCCTTTTGAGTGAAGTTTTAATGGCCTTCTGCATTTCTGGAAATTGTGATGTAAGATTGTTTTTCAATGACAAAAGATTTTGTAATAACACATAAGTTTGTTTACATGATGTTTCTTTTATATCCTTGTATTTGTTGTTGTTTTCTTCAAGATTTTTTAGTTCATGCGGTGAAGGTAAGCTATTTGTTTTGTTTAACAGTTTTTGTAAATTTATACGCAACTCCAGTAAACGCTCCCAAATGCGGAGTTGATTTTGCACACACAAACCTTTTTGTACTTCAGCTTCATGATTAACTGTGCTTACAACCTGGTTTTCTTCATTCTCATCTTCACTATCAAGTTCGCCATCCTCTTCATCATTTTCTTCTTCTTCCTCATCCGTTTCTATTCCTTCCTCATCTGTTTCTATTTCTTCCTCATCTGAATTAGCTGTTTCTCCTTGATGTTTATTCTGATTTCTTTTCAAAGTATTATTGAAAACTGCTAGTGATTCCTCATTCTCGGAGGAATCTGAGTTTTCATAGACTTCTCGTTCATCCCTGCTATCACTTTCAAGATCTTTTCTGGAGACAATTTTTCCTTTGTATTTTTCATGTTGTTCCGATAATAATTTCACATTACGTTTTCTAAATTCTGTTGTTCCAGCGTGAGGTAACTCGTATTCATCATCGTCGCATTCTATAACTTTTGCTACTGTAGCTTCATCTGCAGAATCGTTGGAACTATCACTGTCATTAGTTTTCAAAATGGTTTCAGCCACTTTTTCTGCTACGGTTTTTTGTTTGTTCTTTGGTTTCTTTAACATTTTAATAAAATCCAAGAAAATTTAATTACCAGTTAAAAACAATAATAAAAGGGTTTGACAGTTTTGACAACACACGTGCAAATCGTAGAGTAGCCAGAGTAATTGTTTATGTTTATAGAAGATATAAAACCAGTCTGGCAAGAAAACATGAAGACTGCCAGACATTTCATTCTGATGATCCAACTGTCTTGGAGCTGCCACATATATTATGAATATTTCTATATTACAATTCTAATTAAGTTTGTCGTATCCTTCCGCTCTTATATGTCCAAATGCACCTACTAGTGAAGCATCATTTAACTCTCATTCATTACGTTTCATTATTGTGTGGGAAGAAATATTTTGATGTTGATATCCTGGATATCAGTAATGTTTTATTTTTAACCGTATACCTAGTAAAGTTAAACGTTAATTGAAATTTACTGTAGGTGGCTTTTGGCCTAATAACAATTTTAATTAGTTAATTTCGAGACCGATCAAAAATTTTACTTCCTATTCTAATTAGTGATTTAACCGTTTTAAAATGTTGTAAGTCCATATTTACAACATATTCAAACATTTGAATTTTTTTAATTTTTTTTTATTTAGTGATTTTTATTAGTATTAATAATACTTTTCATATACATACATACAATAATTTGATATTATTTTGTTTTTAGCTCTAATATAAATTATACTTTTATATTATTATTATTACGAATAAACGTAATTATTATTTGAACTTATATTCATTACTTTTCATATATAAATACATAAATTATACTTCACAAAAAAGGATATTTGTTTTTTAAATAGATTTTGATTATTTTCATTTTTTATATAATTTGGTAATGTAGTGTAACGTTGAAAGCCTTTGTAAAAGAGATTTCGTTGCGTTTTTTAACTAACATATTTCTAACACGCTAAAGCTTTTTGTTTATTTTTTACAAATTTATTATTATTATTATTTAATAAAAAATTACTTATCCAATGCAACTTGAATCAAATGCGAAAAATTCGTATTTTTAACACTCTTTATGACAAAACGTTACATTTTTTATAGATTATTGAAAGATCAATAAGAAAATGTCTAAAAAAAATGTTGGGCATATGAGCTCGATTCACATCAATACATACATACCTTATAAACCATAATATCGTTTATAAAAATGCACATACTTTAATTTGTGTTGATTGTTTACTTGTTTCTTAGTCCTAGAAAAAGGACTATTATTTAGAAAATGTCGTGATTTTAATCACTCTTTACAAATTGTACAAATTAAATATATAAATAAATAATATTCTTGCAAAAATATATATATATATATACATACTTTGTATAGATTATTGTTAGAACATGCATATGCATACGTACATATGTGTATACATATATGCATGTATGTTATATTCGTGTTAATTTTCCTTATTTCTTTTCACTTGTAATAAATGGCTGGACACTCATTAATGTTAACAAATGTTAGTAATTATGACAATACTTCATGTATAAATTTTTAAATATAATATACATATGTACATATGTATAATAATACATGTCCATATGTACATATGTACGTATTTATAAATAATAAGAAAAAGGCAAAAACAACTGTTGATTCTATTTTTCATATAATTCGTACCACAAATGGGGTGGGAAAAGAGTTCTATTTTGTCCGTACCACCTTCTTACAACTTAACAATTTTGTAACAGAATCTAAAGGAATGCTAAGAAATTTTAAATAAAAGTTGTATATATGTATGTATATTGTTTCATCGAACAAAATTGCAAGTCACAAGCCTCAAGCATTTATAATTGTTTACATTTCTTTGACAGTACGTTGCGTATACCTTTGAATTATATCGACTTTAAAAATATATACATATAACAAGTAGTGTGGAAAAGTTAATTTTATGAACATTTTTATTTTTTTAAGTTGTTACCAAACACCTTTAATTCATACCTTTAAAACTCTGCTAATATACTCTTAATTTTAACAATTATAACTGTTTTCGTGTCTTTGCAAGACACCATGCAGGATAATGATTCATTATTGTAAACGTTTTCATGGTCTATTGTGAAAATATTCAAGTTCAGTAGTGAAAGTGCTTTTCTGAAGTAAACATTAAAATAAAATAAAAAAAAGAAAGAATATATGTACATCACCAAATAAACTTTTTAAATAAAAGTAAAAAAAATCACAACGCAATATATGAAATAAATTATTTTGCCAAATTATGGCACATACAAACATACATACATGTGTAATAAAATACATACGTATGTATGTATGTTCGAGATTTGGGTCTAATAATTGTCTCCAACCTTAACTACAAACAGGAAAGCCATTGATAAGAAAAGTTGCCGCAATAAAATAGTCATTAAATATTTACTACATATGTATTTATATATACATATACATACATGCAAGCTCATAATTGTATCAAATTTAAATAAATTCTTTTCTCATCAAATTCGTCGATTCTCAAGAAGTGATAAAGTTCTATATTGAAAACTTTATGTGCTTTCTAACGTTATAACTCCGAAAATATAAATTTAAATCAGAACAGAAAACAGTAGTACGGCTTTTGGGACAAAACCGTAATCTGAATTATTTACATATTTAATTTTCACCAAAAACTTTGAAATTAAAAACAAATTTAAAAATAATTTACAAAATTATTTATACTGAAATGATATCCGATTGATCTTTTAGGATATTCCTGAAACATCCAGATAATTTAAAATTCAAAACCAAAGATTTTTGAAGCAATTAAAAATAGCTGTTGTGATTCATTCCACTTTTCCTAAAAAATGCCTGAATGTTAAAAAATCACTTTTTTTAAATTATGTTTTGGCAACGATATCTCTCAAACGTATCAAAAGATTTCAAAATGTCGAAATCTTATCAAAGCTGGTTTTTCGATATTCGAACTGGAATAAAAAAAAACTATATATTTTATAGCCGGAAGTTATAATGTTTTAGTATTTGTTGTGAAAATTCAAGTAATTGTCTAAAGAGAGTTTTTTGCAAGATCAACAAAAATTTTTATAAATTTAGCGTGTAAGGACGCGTTGCCTTTAAATCAGGATACCGAAATATTAAAATTTCTGGAATTATCCCTTTGGTAACAACAACATTTTCAATGATAGATATTTTTGAACACGAAATCATAGATTAAACAACTAGACGGCCAACTGTCGTACGTGTTACCACTATCGTGTGCATTCAATAGGACCGGACTATTTTCTCCTTTCAAAAGTTCTTTAGTTGTACTATTTTTTAACAAATTCTTTCTTCCTTTTTGTAATTTTGAAACATTTGAACATTTTTATTAACACTTGCGAGGTAAAACTCATTAATGAGAAAATATACCACCTTCGTTTTCGTTTGGGATTGAAATTTTTAGAACTAAATAAAAAAAAAAAAAAGAAATTGATCAAGCAAAAAATAACAATTTAAAATATTTAGCTGGACAGTGTTATCAATAAAGTGTGCTAAACGTAAAATACTTTGACAAGCGAACTTTGAGTCCGACTGATTTCGGTTTGAAATATATTTACAAATAAATCAGGCTTTCATATGCGGGCGGGGTTTTGGGTCAGTCAACAAGATACTTGTCCGATTGTTTGTTTTTTATTTTCATTCGTCGATTGGTTCTATCTATCTGGCTTATCAGCTTTGATTTAAAAAAAATAAAGCAAATAATAAACAAAGTCAAAGCCGTTATATGAACAAAATACAACAACACCACATTATCAAATAAGGTTCCAAGATAGAATTTTCAATTTCGTCTCGGTAGTCGGAAGAATAAAGTGAAAATCGAGAGATGTGAATTAAATTTTAAATAAATTTATACATATATAAAAAGTGATTGATAGAATATTTAAATTATTAAGAATAATACTCGTAGATTATAATTCATTTTGATTATTTATTACTCAATATCCCAATGTGATATAAGAAAACAAAGACACATTTTTCATTTTATAAAAATTAAAAAGACAGGGCAAAATTGTCCTACAGATTAAGAGTTTCTTTAATTAAACTTAATTTTATTTATAAAATCTTATGGGAAAAATAAAAACAGAAACTATTCAACTGCTGTGCAAACGTGATAATGTAAATACAGTTGTGGTTAAAACATTCAAGAACATCTGAACCATTCCACAAATTTTTTGAACAAATATATCTAAAATTATCCATTTTGACAGTTTATTTTATGGGTTTTATATATTTTTTCCAAAAAACTGATTGTCGTAATTTATAAGAGTATTCCCTCCACTATATTTATTAGGTTTGTTCGATTTTCGGCGTTGAAATTCTCCACTGTTTCTACAAACAGCACATTGTCAAAATTACATTATCTTATAGAATGAATACCCTTTCATTTTGATTTCGTTCGAAATTTCTCGTATTCTATTTCCATTCACGATCTGTATAAATAAGATTTGATCTAGTCTCTACTATTAGTTTTATCATAATAATGATTGTGACTATAAACAAAATTGTAAGCCATATTTGTTTAAATTTTCTTAATATGCAATTCAATATTTGATTTAATATTGGATGGGTTCGCTTTAAGTGAAAATGTGTTGTGATAGAGGTGAAAAACACAAGCGACAAAAAATGGAGGGTTATAATCACCTGATAATAACACAAATTAATTAGTCATCAAATTGATGTCAAATTGTCGCTTTAATGATGACATCTGTCACAACGTTGATGCCATAACTCTGATAAGACAACAACAACAACAACAACATCAACATAAATTAATTTTTCTTTGACTGTATGAATGAAAATTCAAACAAAAAAACTTTTGCAAAAATTAAATCAATGGAAAAATCACATATTGTTCGTGCCATCCATCCAGCACTGTATAAACAAAACTAATTGAAAAAAGTTCAATTTGAACCATTTATTAGTTTTAATATTTTTCTATTTTTATTAAAACTTAGTGATGGCAAACGATTAAAATATACATAAATAACAGAATAAAGAATTTATAAATAAGTTTGCTGTTTTTAAAGTTACATTAATAATAATATTTATTTATACATTTCCTCCTTTTCAAAAAAAAAAAAAAAAAAAGAAACTCAAAAGAAACAAACTTATGTCTGCAAGCAAATAAAATAGTAAGTTAATTTAAACAACAAATAAGAAAAAAATAAATACCGGCATATTTTCTCGATCGCGATGAAAGTGCGTGTAAATAAATAAATATTTGCGAAATATTTATATCGAATTAAAAACAAGAATTCTTATAAACAAACCAAAAATACCAACAAACAAGTGTTAAAATAAAATTAATTGCTCGATTTATTGCAAGTTCAATTAGTTACACAGAAAAAATTAGAAGCAAATTTTATTTAAAACACATTCGCAATGTACAATCAAGCAAAGTAACATCATTGATCGACCGGTATGATCGATATATCGATCTATTTTATTTAGTGATAACTTAATGAAAAATATCTGTCTCTTCCTTGGTTGATCATTTGTGGGTGTTAGTGCGTCTCTGTATGTGTATAAAAAATTTATGGCATACTGTTTGAGTGAATGTACCCGAGGCATTTTTTATTTTTTTTTGGTATAAAACAATTGTGGTTAAAAACAATATTTTTCAAATAAAAAACACAACATCATAAAAAAATAAATATTCACAGGCCTGAATTTATATTTCTTTTTTGTGTGTTTCTTTAACAATAATTGCTAGAAAATAAATACGAGAACAACAACAATAACAATATTTAAAACAATATACGAGTAATTAATTAATCATACAAATTTCAAAGTTGATTAAAATGTCAGAACCAGAGATAAATGAGAAAATCTATGATCATCGTGTTTTAACCGATTGGTCAAATGTTAACAACAACACAAATGGCACAATGCATTATTCCAAGGATATGATATTCAATGATGGTCATCGTTTATCGATAGCAGTTTATAGGTAATTTCTTACAAATATATGTTTTATGTTAAATGATTTTAATGATCATGTAGAATTTCCAATAAATTATTTTAATGCCGCAACAAAAAGAGAATTTAACCGAATCAAAATATGTATTGAAGCTTACCAATTTAATATAAATTTGCTTTTGCTTGTTTCCTTAAATCTTTATATTGGAAAATTTATAGTCTATAAAAATTTTTTGTTCGTCCGATCTTCCAACTTCTTGTTTTTTGGATTGGAGTATATTTTTGATGCACAAAACGTGCTAAAAATATTTGCCGATTAAAATTTAATCTTAAAAGAAAAATAGGCAAGTGCTAAACTTACTGCCATCTGGTGCTGAAACTTATTTAGTATCGCTGTAAAAAAAAACGAAAGTGTAACGGAAACGGAAGTATCTAGAATTATGTACAACAGTACTGAATCTGTGCTTATGTGTATATACTTCCTGGTCACATAGATGATGTGTTTAGTAAATACATTTTTTCTACTGAAAGGCAGTTGGCTACTATTTTACAAAGATCATGTAGATCAGTTTAATTGTACGTAGTACTTAACTGCGTGGATGAAAAATTAACAATTTTTTTTAACAAATTTTAAAATTATGTTTTTGGAATCATTTTCCTAACAAAACAATTTTAAAATAAATAGTAAATTTTCGTCTAAGAATGTAATTCAAGGTCATGAAAGAAATTTACACTTTCTTTCTCCAACACTGTTTCTCATATTTCTTTATCACCTTCTCAGTGAAACTATCAACCCAATCTAATCTTTTGCAGATGACATCAGCAATTTCAGTATGGTGAAGTTCAAACTGAATGTCCACCTTCCTTTAAACAATTTTCCCTATTTTTGGCACAATTCATAAAACAAAATATTTATTATGCCACAAGGACAGCATACACACAAAGTAAGATTCAAATAATGCAAGAAAATCGGATTCTAAAAATAAATTTTTCTTGGAAACAATGACGACCGGTAACTCTTTGTTTTCATGAAACAAAATATGTTTATCTTAAAAACAATAATATACGAAAATTTGTTCTAGTTTTCTATAATATCATTTGTGTGCGGCAACAACGGGTTGTTAATAAAATTTTACAAGTTTAAATGATTTTGTATGTTAGGAAGGAAAATAATTCTGTGATATTTATAACGAAAAAAATTGGCCTGCCTTAAATAGTCAAGATGTCGATTGAGCTGATTTCTAACGTTACAACAATAATATAATTTTTTTCAAATAAAATCCATCATTATTCGTTGGAGTTTTATATTTTAATGGATTTTCTTGGTTTTTGCACATGAACATATGAAAAATTTATTTTAATACATAAGTATATACTGTAGATACATAAATTGTAAATACATGTTTTTTTTCGTATAATTCGAATGAAAAAATGAATATTCTTTGCGTTTTGTTTTTTTTTGCCTGTGCAAAAATAAGAAAACATTCATACACTCGTAAATCCAATTTGGACATCTTAATTGACTACTCGGTCGGTTGGTGTCACTAACTATCTTTCCGTCTACATCTATTTTATTTATTCCCGTCTACATTTTTATCTTTTACAATAAATATGTTTTAATTCTTTTGTTGTTATTTTTGTTCTTGTTGTTGTTTAGTATTCTCCTAGTGATCTCTGCAATCGGCAACTCAACCGTGTTGTTTCTATTAAGCAAACGTCGTTTACGTGGTCCATCGCGGATTGACATCATGTTAATGCATTTGGCGATAGCCGATCTAATGGTGACGTTCCTGCTGATGCCGCTGGAGATTGCGTGGGCCTACACAGTGCAATGGAAATCGACTGATTTCTTGTGTCGTCTTATGAGTTTCTTTAGAGTATTTGGTCTTTATTTGTCGAGTTTTGTGTTGGTATGCATATCAATTGATAGGTAATTTAACAAAAACAAAAACAAATACATGCACACATGCAACACTCACCTCCGACTAAACAAGCAGGCATTGCGAGAAAGAGAAAAGCTTTAGTGAAGTGATCGTGTGTATGTGTGTGTGCGTGTGTGACTATATTCTGCTTTTACTTTACACTATTTCTTAATTGTTTCTTTGGCTTTTGCAGATATTATGCCATACTGAAACCTTTGAAACTTTCCTCAAACCGTGGACGCATAATGTTAATCATTGCCTGGTCCAGTTCCATTTTATGCAGTTTGCCACAGGTATGTACAGAAGTATGAAAGTATGTATGTCTGTGATTAAGCATGCGGGGATGCGTGTGTGTTTAATTGACAAGTTGGTTGCATGTTTTGGGTCAGTGTTTCTTCACTTGCTGGCACTCAATACGAGGAGATCGCAAGCAAGTAAAGTTAATTCTGTTTTTATTTTGTATTTAAACAAATTTTTTTTATTGTTCCCTTTTTTGTTGCAGGCATATGTTTTCCACTTGGAAGAGCATCCGAAAGTTAAAGGCTACTATCAATGTGTTACATTTCATTCATTTGCCAGTGAATTTCACAAACTATTCTATAACATTGCCAACATGTGTGTCATGTATGCCTGTCCATTGATCACTTTTATCTATTGCTATGGGGCGATCTACTTGGAAATTTATCGTAAAAGTGAGCGTATAGTTAAAGGCATTGGTAAATATATATTTTGCTATTTTTATTATCTTTTTCCTTCCTGAAGTCCTCTCACTGTACTCCAAGCCACCCAAGAAAGTGTCCATGCACTAAATAATCTTCTGTATGACAGACAGAGAAACCGAAGAATGTGTGTGAGTGCATTTTTCTGTTTGAAACACTTGGTGGCAAGTGATATTCCGTCGTTATTTTTTTTTTGTCCAATAAAATAATTTAAAGAGCGTGTGATGTTATATTTTTTTCGTGTGTGTTTTTTAGAGCGATTTCGACGTTCCAATGATGATGTTTTGAGTCGTGCCAAGAAGAGAACCTTAAAGATGACCATAACTATTGTTATTGTATTCATTGTATGCTGGACACCGTATTACATCATTTGCATGTGGTATTGGATAGACAAGTCATCTGTGGACGAGGTCAGTTCCTTGATACGCAAAGGTTTGTTTATATTTGCCTGCACCAATTCTTGTATGAACCCAATTGTCTATGGCGTGTTTAATATACGTGGACGTGTGAATCATAATAATACGGTAAGTTGAGGTTAAAAAATAGCGCGTTTTTATTTAAAAAAAAAATGAGAATCAAATTGATGATCCATTTACGGTTATTTTTCCAACACCAAATATGATTCATATTCTATTCATAATTTTCTAATATTGTTGTTTTAGTAATTGATCGAAATTCGGTCATCTGTTTTGAAATTTAAAATTAAATTTGTATTTTTGCTATCGTTTTGATTCAGTCCACTATGAGCAATCGTCATACATCTCTTTACCAGCGTGGGGACTCCTCCAATCAATTTCCGAAACATTTGCTAAATATAAACGGAGGCAGTGGAAAAGTAGCCACAACAAGTTCGATTGTTTCTCATGAAAAAAACGGAATTAAAATAAATAATGCAGCAAAACAAGAGAAACAGCAAAAGGACAATGAAACAACAGCCATGATATGTATAAAGTAAGCGAGAAATCTATTAAATATTTCATTTAAAATTTGATTCTTTACATCTCAGTCACCTTATTTTCTTTTAGTTTTTTTTTTTGTGAACAATGATAAAGAATAATCTCTAATCCCATTAAAAGTAGCTTGAGAAACTCTTATTTTATAGTTTTAAATTTTTGTGAAAATTGTGTTAACAATCAAATTGGCAATCAACAAACATTTTATTTTAAATATTATTATTGTTGTTATGAATCTAAAGTATAAAATCGTACATTGCTGCTAACTTGAAAAGCGCAACCACATTATTTTAATGCAAAATGTTTTCTTTCAATTCTTGTAACGATTTTTTAGTTGTTGTTATTGTACATGGAAATTTTGCAACTTAATTTCGAAGGAATTTCTCGCTAAATTATCTAAATATTTCAAAAGTACCTTTTCTAAGTCATTGGATTGCTTTAAGTCGCATTCATACATCCATACATGTTTAATAGTAAAAACTCTACTTCAATTCTATGTGGTTGTGATCAAGTAAAGGGCAGTGTAATTCGTTTTTATTTATTTAAATTTTTTCTTCTTGTCTCTTTTCAGTTGTGCTGACTCTATTGAACTTGCTAATCTACAAAAATCATAATTACAACAAAATCTAATGCTCAAAATATTACAACAAATAAGAAATGTTTGATGGTGTTAAAGAGTAAATATGTACCACTTAATGATCATTAGCGTGTAACAAATAGTTTTAATTAAGCTTATTACAAAAATTAATAGTTCTGTGAAAATTTGGATACCTCTCTCTCTCGCACACAAACACATATACATGTTCTCTCTGTCTCTCTCTCTCTCTAAATTTTTATCGGCATCGTTCTTCTTACAATTCAATCAATTTGAAATTCAAATTTTGAATAAAACTGAGTATGAAAAAAGTAAGAACACAAACAGACATACACATGTGCACGAACGCTTATACTGAAATTGATTTGAATTTTCGTAGCTGCTCATAGTCGTAGTTAATAGTTAAATTTATAAATTAAGTTTTAATGATTAAAAATAATAATAGAAAGCAAAAACAAAATAATATTTATTTATAATACCTATCAAAAAAAAAAAAAAAAAAAACACGATATTAAAAAAAATTAAGTTGTTCCGATTTAATCGTCTTTTAATTTGTTAAAAATATTTTTTACCGCCTTTAGTTGTTGGTTCGCGATGAATATCAATTCAATGGAGTGAAAATGATATTCAAGAAATATTTTGTAATTGTTTTTTATTAACTCAAAAGAAGAAATACTGATGATATTTTATTTTTGGCGGCGCATAACTTGGTGGCACATGTGAGATTTTGTGTGATTTCCATTAAATTTAATCGATATTTAATTGAGTTTTATTGTAAGGTGTCAAGCATGTCAAAAATCATTAAATATTTCATTTTTAAGAAAATGTTATGTTTGGAGAAAAACAGACGCCAGCTAATCTTAATTATTGTTTAATGGTATTTTATAGTAAAACTATTACATTTGATTGTACGCTGCCCAAATTTCTCAACTAAATACGAAATTTTAGGAGAAAAGTAATTGCAACTATAATTTGCCACTTGTGTAGCAAGAAAAGAATAGTTGGGAATAATTTTAATATACAAGAAATATCGACGAGTTGAACTACTATAAGTTGTTGTTTATAGTTTATATCTATTTATTAGTTGTAAACCATTTTCTTTAGTAACACTGTACAACACAAAACAAATTGACATAGATAATGCAATGTTGAATTTGTTGAACAGTGTTATTGAATACAATTAAATTCGTTTTAAAAAATAGCCGATAATTTGTATAAAAGTCTGACAATTATACAAACAACAGAATACACATAACAGTCTGTTGAGAGGTGTATAACGACCTCCGAAAACCTCATATTATAACAATCTGCTTTAGTAGCAGCATACTTATGCCAAAGTGAGTGAGTGAACAAAACTACGTATAAACTAAAGAAATAAAATAAATAAATAAAAATAGTTTATTAAAATCGAAAATACTTAAAGCATATTAACTCGTGCATTAAAATTAATTAACATACTAAATAAATATAAAATGTCATCGACTGTACACACACAACCGATTATTTAATATTGAATAAGCCAATAAGATTAAAATAAATATATAACTGCTGCTAAACTGAGATGTTGAAAACATTTATAAAATATTAAAGTGTCACTAAACCGTTAAATCAATTTAAAATTAAAAACTTAGTAATTCAAATTAAGTCAACAACAATTTATGTGACAGGTTATTTCTTTTCAGTTTCTCATTTAAATTAATAATGATTTAGAAAAAATTTTGTGTTTTAATTTTGATAAAAATCAAAAACATTTTGACGACAACTTGTTTTCTGTTGTCAGCTAAATTAAATGCTGAAATTAGTACATGCTACCAGTAAGTTTAGATGGTAACTAAAATCATATAGACTTTTCTTATGTAGTTGTGCCTTTCGCAGCATATCCACTTGTTTGAGTATTCGAAAATAAATAGATAAAAAACGAGTAGTTTGTTTTTGTTTGAAGCATTAAGTACCCTGTAGTATGTAAAGAGCGAGCGGTTATTGAAATTATAAGGAAATTTATGGAAAATTATACTCAAGATATACTCAGTTGATGGCCAGCGCACTATAGGTCAAATAGCCACTTTTTCTGTGCTAAATTAATAACTACTACAACAACATGGTATTCAAACCAAAGCTGCAGCGTAAAGAAATTGAACATTTTTATGCGGTATCTCCCCTACGTTTTAGTTGGCTTTCGAAATCAACTCTCACTGTAGTGATCACAATCGATCGGTTCATGTATAACTTGGATCCTATCAGCTAGCAGGATACTACGAAAAAATTGTATTAAACCGCAGATATGAATTGCAACTCCTTAAAATAGTCCTCGTTATGGATAATTTTTTTCATTTTAACAGGTTTGTGCAAGAGTTGCACAAAGGAACTACCGGGTACATACTTATATATATGTCGTATATTTGATATACATAGAGGAAGATTTTTCTTCATTATGTCACATTGTGTCACAGACCATTTTGCAACTAATCAACAGATACAACAAGTAGTCAACTACAACAACAACCGTGATAAAATAAATACAAAATATTAGCTTCACTTACACATCATTTAGATACATTTATAGCAAAAGAAAAAAGAAAACAACAACAATCAGACGTAGCACCAGGCCAAAAGATGCACGCAACGGGACGGCCACAGCGCCACACATCTACAAACATGTTCATGATGAAAAATTATTATAACAAGACTTTTTGAGGTGACTTTGTTTATGGTTTTAAATACTCGTAGTCTTGCAACTAATGTTGGTCACGTGAGCGAGTCACGAAAATATTTATTGATTTATTTGAAGTTTTGTAGCTTCGGGGGCAATCTTCGGGTGTTAGAAAAAGCAATTTATTCTTGTCAAATCGCTGCTCTTTAATTGGACTTGCTTGAAATTGCAGTTCTGTCTTATCGTTTGAGCTTGAAATTAACAGGAAATTCCAGGGATGCCCGTCATATAAAATAAAAAATCATATTCGGAAATAAAAAATATTCGAAGCCGTTTAATTTTATTGACTGGTTTTCAGTTCCGCCTTTTTGAACACTCTGCTACTGCTGCAATTGCCATAAAAACGATTTAATAACTATCAGGACTTAAACGTCTTTTGAGCTAAGAGATCACTGCAGCAAAATGGTAGAAACATTTGGCTTAAAATTTCACTCACGCCATTGTGTGGCACATTATTCCATCCCTGTAGGGATAATCCTAAATATACATTTTCCTCTATTAAAAAAACAAAGAAAATTTGTTAAACATTTTGTTTAGTTCTTAAACCGAACAAACATAGAACAAACAACGTACACTACTACATTGTGCAATAAAAATAATCATTATAATTTAATAATTTTGAAATTTATGTCTATTCGTAGGTTTGTTTGTTTTTTTCTGTTGTTTTTATTTCTGTCTGTTTTTATTCCTGATGTCTGTATTACGATCACTTGCTGTTACATGTGGCTGGCTGAGTTGTTTAAAAAATATACATAAAAAAATACAACGCGACACGATTTACATCGCCACATCCCGCCCACAAAATGCCACACTTCTTCATTCACCATGATTATCTATTTATTGAAATATGAACGTGTTTAAATTGAATGGAGGAATATGAATGCATTTGAATAAGTTCCAATGACATTATACGCTCACTCATCACACGCTGACATGTATGCGTGAATGTATATATGTATGTATGTATTTGTTTCTTTCCATATAAAATTTAAAGGTGACAAGATCACTATTCACTATTATACACACACCCAAGCATACACTCATAAATAAAGTTGCTGTTTTAAACATTTGATTGCCGTGATTTTGTGTGTCTATGGAACAGCATTCCAATTTTGTTATAATATGATTAGATTAGTTTATTAAGTTTTCTTTTCAAAAAGGCATATTAATTAAATGATCTGATCGATCGATCTATTTTAAGAAAAAGCATCCATATTTTACTAGCCGACTGTTTTAGATGTTAAAAAAAAAACACAATGAGGGTGCATCATTTAAATAATTTTCACTTTTATTTGAACTTTAACGCGCTTATATGATTCACTTCAATTCGATTATTTGTTGTTGTTACTTTTTTGAAGTGAAATAAATAAAAGAAATAAAATGACGACCACTCGTCATGCGATCACTAGATATATAACAATTTCAATACTCAAACTGTCAAACATAATGTATACTTTTGAATAATCTTTAGCTATTTTATTGCAGTTTTTATTATTATTTATTTATTTATTGGTCGTTTTTTTACGATCTTCATTCGGTTATTAAAGAGAAAGAAACTCATGAATTCGACTGAAATGCGGGCTTTAGTCAACATATTCTGGTTATTGGAAAATTATGCGAAATTTTTGATTTTGTAAAATATTCATAAAAATTGGAAAATGATTTTATTTTTACTTATTTATATATTAGACTGGTGATCGTCAAATTTTATCTAGAACGAATTAGATTGAATTAACGTTCACTACCGTACCCTCATTTGACGGTCAGCAAATATCTTTAATTGGTTTTTGGAGCAAATAAATCGAATGCTAAGAATGTTGCACGAAACCGTTTGGAATTGCAAATATGGATTTAAAACCGTCCGATATTTATTTCCTCAGAGCAGTAAATTATTTGACTCTACGTCTTCAATTGCTTAAAAACGATATTAAATGTAATATTATTTATTCAACATTAAAAGTATTTATTGATTTTAAAGCTAAGTTTTCAATTCAATATAGTAATTACTTAAATAATTTACAAGAAATATTTCATTTAAATAACAATTTACTTTTGTGGCATTGGTATTAAGTTATTCAATGAGGCAATTAACACTTTGGGTAAATTACTTTGGACAGAAATCATATAATTTTGTTGAAGAACATTTAACTCATACGATCAATTTTTTTATACTGCTTTTGCTTATCAGGAGAAATAAACTGTGCCTAAAACCTTCATGGGATAGTAATCAGTCAAGGAGAGTATTTCATAAAACTATTTATTGCCTTATGCTCAATAAAAAAACATACAGCTGAAGACATAAAATATTTTTACTTTTCATTTCATAGAAAACGAAAATGTTTCTCTTTTTACAATTCTTGGAATAAAAATGTTCCTGGCATTTTAAATAAATTTCCATTTTAATAATAAAAAACAACTATTTGTACGAATTTTAAATAATGCAATAAGTGATATCAGTCATTATATGTTGGTGTGTGAGTGCGTACTTGTGGACAGAGAGTGCATTTTAAGCCACAAAGCTTGAATGCTACTGATTGGCGCAACAAATTCGATTTGTTTGTCGACCGGCCATAATCCACTACCGTGCACATGTGTGTGCATACCAGGTCCATACAGTCATGAATAAGAAATTATTATTACAAACATACTCGTATGTACGCATTTGCATCTTTAGTGTTTCGTTGTTGTTTCTTTTATTTTATCTTCAAGCAACAACGGCAACATAAGTAGCAGAGTTTAGTTGGATGACATTGCTCGCCACAAATGACATACGACAGCCTGTCAGAGGATCTAGTTTTATTGTTTTTCCTATTTGCAATTATTTTTAATGCCTCTGCTGTATTTGCGTCTAGCTGAATTTTTTTTTACTGTTGAAGAGTTTAAAACTCATTTAATACAAAATATCGCTCACTCTCTAGTAAAATCTAGCACTACTACTTTAGCGTACATAATATGTAGAATTAGTAGCAGTTGTATTTGTTATAGTTGTTGCTAGTTAGGTGAGTGATCAAGTTTAAAACACATAAAAATTTAATCAACAGCAGAGTTAGTGGTTCCGGCAGCCACAGAAGCTTGACACTGCTGCAGCAGCAGAAATAACACGTGGGCGTTTGAGAAAAAACCATAATAATAAAAGCAGAGAGATCTCTCCGAACCAAAATATATGTACGTGCACATACATAAAAATATACACAAACGTAAATAAAAGTAAATAAATAGGGCTGCCATCATGCAGAAAATATTGAATAATATTTTAATATATTAAGGTGTTGTATCAACAAGACGGACGAAAGATTTGAGTGTAAAATTTATATGAAAACCACTAAAAGTTTAATTAAGACTGCAATCATATATTCGAAACTGTAAAAGTTTTGAGCCATTTGAGCATGAATAAACGTGATATGTGAGGTCACAGCATGCCTCAATCCTTAAATAGTTAATTTCTAATTTCCTTTATTTAGTAATCACCCCAACTCTAATGGTATTATAATAAGTACCGAATAAATGGCAACATGGTTGCTTCTTGACTACAAGAACTCTGAACGGGTATCAATAAATACCGACAACAACAATAACAAAAACAACAACGTTAACCACAATAACATGAAGCATAAATATGAGAGCAGATAAACAAACATTTTGTTTGTGTTTTTATTATGCGTCGGTCGGCCTTAGTTTTTCTTTTGTGAATGCGAGAATGAGTATTTAAAAGTGGCCGACCGATTAAATGGTATCGGTGTGGCACAAAACTTAACAATCTTCTAATGGTAAGTTTTGCCGAATTTAATTTTATATAATATAATTTATTTAATTTAATTAAATTTAATATAATAATTAAAGTGATTTATCATAAAACTTTTTTTTTAATTTGATCTGATAAATTTTTGAAAAATTTTCATACTAAAAAATTTTCTTTAATCGCTTCTCTTATTTATCTCGAAGTTAAAAATAAAACGAAATGGCTTCTAAGCATTTTGCATATTCCGGATAGAATGGCTCCTAGTACGTATACTTTACATCGAATTTAGCATAACTGCATATAACGTATACGTGTGGGATCCGCAAACCAAACCCTCACTCAAACTCTCAGTCATAGCGAATACAAGTTTTTGAAATGAGCTGTTGCTGTTGTTCTTAAATAAAAATGGTTACTCGAAAGTTTGATACTCTTTAAAAATTGGTTTCCATCAGGTTTCTTTTATTTAATCGGGTTTTTAAATTGTCTAATTGAAAATTCAGAAGCATCTCATATAGAAATTGAGGTTTTATATTACATTCTGTATAACGAAGTTTTGTTTTTTACTGACTTCAAAAAACAGCAGAATAGTTTTCTTTTGAGCTGTTACTTTTGAAAGTGATACAAGATCACTTCAAATATAATATATAACGGAAATTTTAATAATACGAGTATATACTACACTATATACATTTTAATAAAATTATCGTTAATTAAGTGCATACGAAATTGTATTTATTATATTTCTAGATTGGATTCATTTTTAAAATATTTTACTTTTAATATACTGTGCGTCTGTTTCTCTGTCATTCATTCGGTTTTGGATCTTACTGATTTTTGTAAATTCGGCCGAACCTCGTCTAAAAAAGAACCAACCTCATGCTGTGTGTGTGTATATGTTTGGCTGCGAATGTATGGATCTTTTGCGCTGGATATGATTATCGCTTATTGTGCACACTAAAAGGAGTAGATTGTTGTATTAAACATCAAAACAGCAGGCGTTTTATGTTCGCCAACATGTGTAAGTGAGCACCTTCTTACCGTCATCATTATCATCATCATCAGCATCATCATCATCATTAACGTTGTAAGTATGTATATGAAACAAAAACAATATTTATTCTTAAGATGTTGTTGCTTTAACTTACTAAATGACTCACTGTAGTTGCTCTGTTACGATTATTTATCCAAATACCCAGCCAGTCAACGTTTACACCTTGACCAAAGCAGTCGGGGCTCTTTAATATCGCTGAAAGAAATTCGAAAACGAAATCCACTACCAAAAGGTGAATAAATATTGGAATAACGCGATTGTTGTGATATTTTTTGTTTTCCATTTCAAATGAATTGTGTGTTTTTTTTTTTGTTTGTAATAAATCGTTTTTAATTTTATTACGGTGAAAAATTAAAATACTATAAAAATTAAAAAAAAGGTCTTTATTAATTTTCTATTCGGATCAAATATGGTCGGCCACCTAGATTAAAATTTTTATATCGAATTTTCAGCTAAAAAAAGCAAAGTTTTTTATTCGTCGCAGTGACTGCATTTTTTGTTTATTTATGTATGGATGTGTGGATTTGATTTGAATGATGGCCTTAACTCATCATGGTGTCAACGAGATGATTTTATTCTATTTGGTTTTTTCTATAGAGGTGCGTCTGTGTTTGACTGCCTGTGCGTGCATCTCTTTGCTAATGGAATATTATTTTAAATTTTATGGTTTTTCCTCTGACTGCACAAGATTTCACAAATCTCATTTGGCACTTTAAATAGGATCATCATTATTAACGTGTGTACCATCCATACGTAACAAGCAAAGAGTGGGTTGGCCGATTTGTTTAGCTGGTTGCTTGATCGGTCGGTCGGTTGGTTGGTTGAATGAAAAGATTGATAAATAAATGGTACATTGCCAGGTTGTTCGATCAGCAAGTCTGTGCGTTTTTGTGAGGTGTACTCTTATGTGAAAGAAAAAACAACAAAAAAATCATATAAAGTCACAACGTATTTTTTTATCTTTCTGTTTTTATTAGTGTAAATTACGAAACTTTTATGAAAAATGTTTGTGCTTAAATAAATACATAAAATGTATGTTTGTTCTATAAAAAATGTAATGTAATTAAAAATAAAAAATAAAAAATAAAAAAATTGGTTCATTAATTCAAAACTTGTGAACAATTTTTGCTCGAAATCGGTGTCGAAAATAGAAAAACGGTTTGAAATTAAGCTAAAATATTAAGTGTATGTAAGTGAATGTATATACATTTTAATTTTTATAAAATTTTTTAACAACGTATATACTTTTTAACGGTAAAATTTTGTTGTTGTTTTATTTTTATTTAATCATCCTCATCATTCGCTGTGTTGCATTTTGTCAGTTGCGCTTGATGTTCTTCATATATGTTGCGTGTGTTAAATTCATTTAAAACGAATAAAAAGTGAAAAGCTTCACAAGAAACCAGCCAGAGGAGCAAAGAAGAAAAAGGACATCACTTCTTAATTAAAGCGAGGACAACAACATCAACAACAAGGAATATTAACTTGTCATGATAAAATGTAAGTTTTATATACATTCATATATTTTTTTATTTTCTTTTAAACTTAATTTCTTGTTGTTCAGATTATTTAACAAATTCTTCCCAAATATTGATTAAAATTGCTATTTAATGACAATTTAATGGGAATACAAATCTCTTTGGTTAATTAAAATTTTAAATAAACACAAAACGGAATGTTATTATTTTTGGATGTTTTAAAGAAAATAAAAATATATGACACACGATGCAATTTTCAAAATATTAAAAAGTGTTTCGAAATATTTTAAGGCATTTGTACATGCATAAATACATATGTATGTACAAATATGTTGTGATATCTGTACACAAATACATGTTCGCAGTCTCAAACATTTCATTTGCGCTCAACCCCAGTAGCTTGCTACATTGTAGATTAAAGTGGCCATACTCCCGTGGGA
Organism: Lypha dubia; assembly: GCA_947311025.1. NCBI lineage: Eukaryota > Metazoa > Arthropoda > Insecta > Diptera > Tachinidae > Lypha > Lypha dubia. Next base: position 125,229,134 of record OX371261.1, on the reverse strand, counting down.
AGGAATCAATGCTTAACAGCTGTTCAGTTACGAATGTGAAGTTTTTTCAACTGAAATAATATATTTAATTCTTGCTACAAACACATATTTAATTGAATTAATATAATTTAAAATGGAGCTTCCGAAAAAGTCAATAAGATCTTGAATTGGTGATTCGGTAGTGGGGCCAATCCATGTAGAAGTGTCATTGGAAGAAGTTTGCTTTTCTTTTGCTCCCATAGCTTGTGTGTAAGTTTCCATACTTTTCACACGGAATTTAAAATGGTTTCGAAGTTCTTATTTAAATAGTAGAAGTTCTTATAAAATAAAGACGTTTGTAAAACGTTCAAACTCAGCTTTGAATATTAATTTAAATGCTTTACTTTTTATTGAAATATCAATCAAAGGTTGAACCTTAGCTTTAAATCCAAGCATGCCTTCATCTGTATCACATATTATTCCATTGTTTGAGTAGCTTAAACAGCTTTTTCGGGCCCTTTGAAAAAATGGATTAAAAAAATTTTAAATTCACACCAATTTAGGAAAAATAAACTCTCTTAAGCTTTTTCCATACATTAACATCCAACTGACAAAAACAAAAAAGGAAATTTCAAAGGTTACAAATTTTAAAAGATTTCGATATTTGTTTCTAAAAATTTATGTAAATAAATGGATCACAATTTTATGAATCACTGTCTTGTCAGCAGCAGGCCTTAAACAGACGTTATTAGAAACATTAGAAATACGAGTATTAGTTTCATTCCTATAATTAAGTTATAAATTTAAGATATTTTTTTATTACAAATGAGAGATCTATTTAACAAAACTTTAATTACAGGGTTATATACATCTGTTATAAGAGCTTTGTAAAATGGGTAAATGCTGTTGTTGTTGATGTTAATACAACAATAAATCACTAGGTGATTTATTTTAAGCTAATTTTTTTCTCTGTTACCGCTATAAAATGAGCGCCATTTTGTCCGTTCGGAATTGTAATAATCGTTTTGAAAATGAAATATTTTTTAACACAAATTTGATATTTAATTGAACAACGAGAATTTAAAATAAAACGGAAATACCTTAATGGTAAGAGAAATCATTAAATAGACTCGTTCGTTTAATTTTTGTAAATTGTTAGATCAGTTTTATAAATTTTACCCCATGAAATTTATTTGTTTGTTAATTTGTCTGTAAATATAAATTTTTCTTTTAAATAAACAAGTAAATAAATTAAAAAACGCTGAACAATATAAAAAAAAAATTGTTTAAAAGAAATTTAATGTTAATTTTAGGTGGGCGTTGAAATAAATTAAAAATAATACCTTATTTTGTATACATACTCCTCGTATTTAATTATCTCGTAGAAATTTAATTAAAAAAAATCATTTGTATTTATTCTAAAATGAATACCTACGTAGCACTTTTGTTTCCAACCAATTAAGTTAAACAATTTTTGGTAAATTTAGAAATATAAATACTTTTTGCTTGGCGGCAAACATCCACACTGCCTTCCTTCATTTCTTTTTAAAGTTTATTATTGGCATCCGCAAGCGGCTTATAACTTTCCTATTTAATGTATCGCTCGCAGCACAAGCAAATATTTCCTTCAAAATTTGATGTATGAAAATTTTACACACCGGAAGTTTATTGTTGTGTCAAAAGCGTTTGAGCTCAAAGACAGGCAACTTCAATTCCCAGAAAGCGCCATCTATCATTTTTAAGCTGATATTTGACTATTTTTCTTTCAAGTTTATGTGTGTTGAAATTTTAATCATGATTGACCGCAAAATAAGCTAAAAATTTTGTTTTCTTTTGTGTAATAAAATGCAAGATTAAAAGAAAATCTCCTAAAGAATTTACGAAATTCCCCCCAAAACCAGTGTTAAGTTTTATTATTTGCCTTTTTTTCGTCTTTTGTTGTTGCTGCTGTTGGTTGCTGTAGTTGCTCGTAGATACAAATAAATAAAATTCATGCGTAGGCGCCAAAATCTTTACAACTTGTATTTGGAGTCAAGTTATTTGATTAACAACAAACAACAGATACAACAACAAGAACAATAACAACAACACTAACATCTGAATTTCTATGAGTTCGTTCGTTAAACATTAACATAGCTGACACATGTTTCATTGTTGTTTTGGTTTGGTTTTGGCCCGGCTCTATGCAGCCATGGATTTCTTTATTAAGAAAAGAAAAGCCAAGAAAAAAAAAGAAAAACTCAAGCTTTAAATGTTTTACTCTCATTTTATTAACTGAACACGACAAATGAGAGTAATCTTTGTTGAACACATTCGTTGTTCGTTTGTGTTGAAAACAAAACTGATCATTTCTGTCTATAAAACTTTTCTTCAAAATTTATTTACACCCAATAAAAAAATTGTTTTATACTAATGAAAATTTTGAAAACATTTGAAACTTTTGCAAAACATTTGCATTATTTACACTTAATTGAAAATTTCAGGAATTTTAAAATTTCAGGAATAGTGATTTGGATGCAAAAATGCCTCAAATGTTAAAACTAAGACGATTGAGAAAATTCAAACAATGACATCTTACTTTCTCCGAGTGTAAAATAAAACCGTATACCAGTAACTATTTGCTTTTTGGTTTGGGCGATTAAAACTGGCGCAGATAAAAAAAATATCTAAATATACTACCCAACAGACACACACACATACAAAGGCAAAACTCGTCTTCCTACACACCTTTTCAAATATCATACTCTTTTTTTTTGTTGAAATTTTGCTAAACAAATCAACCAGCCAGCCATATGAGGTAAAAGAAAAAAAAGTTTGCAAAATAAAACTAAAGTACAATTTGACTGGGTAGATATACGTATTGTTGATACTCTTAGATGGATGCTGGAGCTGGAGTTGTTGATCATGAATGTCTGATCGCGTTTTCTATATCGGCGTCAAAATCCACATAAACAGCAACTGTAACAGCAAATCAACAACAACAAAAACGCTCACACATTTTCTACGGTTACAAACAGTTAATAAAAATCCCATAGAAAAAGTGTATGTGTGAATATAACCAATAACCAATATTTTTAGGTGGACGACGACGACAACGACGAGTATTTGAATAAGTTTATAAAATATGTTTGTTTTGTACAAAAAAAAAAATAAAAATAGAAAAGAAAAAGCTTCTGTAAAGATGACTCTAACAAGGACTGACAAACAGTTCAAGCAGCCTCCAGCCCAACAAATGGACAGAATGTTTGCCAGCCAGTCCCTACTCAATCACTTGAACTGACAAACATTTTAACGATAGATTTTTCTCTCTGCTTCTGAATGGTATGATTTTTTGTATATCTAATTACGAGTTGGAATGCAACTATGAATCCACCAAAGCTGACTGTGTCCACGAGATTAATTTTCTTGAGATTCAGGCTAAACATTCAATTTGAACTCGTAAGTCTCAGACTGATTGCATACAAAAGTATTGGAAATAATATTTATGTTTGTTTGTTATTTTCTGTTTGGGTGTTGGACATTTCAATATAAAATATCTTAAGCTACAGCTGACAAAATATTTAAATTTTTGGCTGATTGATAAGTTTTCGTATGTACGTGGATTACATGTGATTGTATATGTCTCAAAGTGTAATAGAATTTATGCAATGGGAAAATAATTTTATATGAACACTGTCGACGTTAATAGTTCGTGTTACGTTATTCTGTTCTGTTGTGTACGTTGGAAATTTGATCTTGGCCCAATGCTTTTCTGAATAGCCTATATAATCACTTCGGAAATATTAATTCGAAATGTATCTTAAGCTCCGAAAGCTTAATTGCTCCTCTATAAACTTCGAAAACATCGAAAAGATCTAATGATTAGTTCTACTGACTGCACAAATTTAAAACACAGTAACTGACAAAAATTTTGTAGTCGATGTTTTTTGATATTTTTACGTAAAAGGGTTCCACAGACCTTACTTCATTATTCCGATGAAAAATTTCATTAGATTATGAAAACCCGGATGAAATAAATCTACATTTTATCGATGAAATTAATTCATGTAAAATGTTACATTTTTATTAAAGTAATTGCGACAAAATTTATTTTCCTAAAGTTTATCTTTAGATTAATGTCGGAGCTTAGCAAAATTTATGAAGAAAATTCTTTCTGTGTAGGGAAAAAGTTTGGATGATTGAACATTGTAAGCCATTATTATGCCGCAGTGATCATTTTTGTCATGCCACTCTGTTTTATGCCTGATATTTATTTAGTATAATAAATGATGTGCGCCTCAGATAATTCTACTCACTTATACAAAATACACAAATAAAGTAGACAGACAGACAGATTTCAATCATCACTATTTTTTCAGCAGATCCTTATAATATATTTACATACATTTTCATTAATTTACAAACAACTACAAATCAACCACACAATAATTCAATTCAATTGGATTTTAACGTTGTTGAATAAAAAACAAAAAATAATCTTTAAAATGGTCGATTCCAGTTGATGCTTTTTATTGACCGTAAATAATTTATAATTTCATCAAATTCCTTGCTTAACAAAGACATGAATAATTTTTTGAAAATATAGCAAAATGATATGATGTTGAGTTGCAAGAATATATTGCTTTTTTCAATTGACTTTTTATTTATTAATAAAAGGATTAAAGCAAATGATAACAAAACTGCGCGGTTTTTTGTGCAATATTTAATTTTGCTTTAATTAAAGAACAAGTTTCTTTTCATGTTATTGGATTTGGTACCTTGCTAATAAGTATTTTAGTACTATTCCAAACGAATTTTGGTACTTTTCCAAGTTTTCTAATAAAATATTTTTAATTAATTGGTACAAATTGTAATTTTTATATCTGGTTTATTGGTGTGAACAAACAAAATTTGTTTTTTCATCTCTCATATTGCTCTCTTCTAGTTTATTGGCACTAATTTATCAAACATTTTATTCTAATTGCCGCCATAAAATATTTTTCGTTATCAGCGTTGTCGCAATGTTGATTCCGTTATATTTAAATGTTTTTTTATAGAATAGAAATCAAATAAATAATTCTACTCGGAAGACCAAAACAAAAAAATTTATATCTGATATTTTTTTTGGGGGGAAGTTAAATTTTCCCCCTGTTGCTAATTCTTATAGTGAGAATTCATATCATATCTTCAATCTCAGTCTTGGGGACTGTGCGCCTTTTAGTTCCTATGTTAAAAAACCGGACAAAAATATTTATGCCCAAACTTAACACAAAAATTGCCCACAAAACCGAATTTTTTTTCTGGCAGCTCTGTTTCCAGATATTCGCTTGCATTGCAGTTTTGTGAGTTTTCCTAGTTTCTAATTTATTTAAATTGATGTTATTAAACAAATGCTTAGACATGCATACACACACGCGCACTACAGTTAAGTTGTCATTATAGTGAGTCAGTCAGTTAAGCTAAAATATTATTGAGACAAAACCCTTTGAGCTCCGTGGGTGGTTGTTTGGTGCCATGTTTCTGTTTCAGTTTCAATTTCCTTGTTTACGTTTTGTTTGAAAAAAAAAATTAATTAGTTTGTCGGCGACAATTAGAAGCTTTTCGGTTGAATTGATTGTTGTGATTTAGTTTTACTTAAAATGAATGATCAATTCAGAGAGGAAATGAAAGCTCATGTAGTAGTTGGTTTTAAGCTTTCAACCGATGTTACAAGGTTGACTGACGCTTTACGACAGTCAGACGATATAAACTGTTTTTTTTATTGAAAGAAATAAATAAATACAAATATTTTTAAACGTAAGCAGGTTGATCGGTCTAAATTAAATTATATCATAAATTTGCTTGAATAACTGATAAGGTTTTATTAATGATAGTTTAGCTAAAAAACTATAAGATGCTTTTAAGGCGGCATATATTTTAAAAAATTTATATATTAAAATGCATTTAATTTTTTTTATCAATTTCTAATATAACTGAAAGTTTTAATAATATTTGTTTTGTGGTTTCTTATACGCATTTCAAAAAGTTGTTGGTGTCGAACATTTTTTTTCACAAATATTGACATCAAGCCGTGCACATTTAATGGCTTTTATCAAGTTTTAAATTACGTTAAATTTTTTTTCAGTCAGAATGCATAAAAATATAATTTTTAAAATTTATAAAAATATGTACATATGTAGTTAAATTGAGTAAATAACTTTGCTTCAGATTACCTTGAAAGCAACTAACATATTCATACTCACAAAAATGCATTTATATCGGTTGGGAGATATCAGAGATCACAGCGTCACATGATCATTTTATGTAACACATGCACAACAAAGTGGTTCAACTAAAGTAAAAGAAAGATTTTTCAGAAAAGTTGTTGTCGTATTGTTTTGCACTAAGAAGAGCGTGCATAATATTTAGTGAAAAGTCACTCACGATGCCATCTCTTATAGAAACATATTAATTAATTTTGCTGTCGATTTTTAAGATGGGACTTTCATTAATAAATTAATTATCATGATAGATATGACGATTGGAAACTCCTAATCAAAACAGATATTGAGCTTTCATTATTTTCTCTCATATCTTTCAAAATTTAAACACCGTTATTATCATAGAATGATAGATTCTCATTTTTAAACTTGGTTATTGTTGTAATTGTATTAAAAAATAAAATAATTGTTAAGCTTAAAAATATTAAATAGTATTATGTAAGAAAATTAAGGTTGTGAAGACGAAAGAAATTTCGTTCTTAGAATAGGAAGTAACTGCAACCTTGATACCATTCGTATCATATACGAAGAGTATTTTACAATTGACACATTGTCAGATTAATACAACGACCCTTTTTAAATTGAATTAAAATTTTAAATTCAAAAATGACATTGAAAGTAGTGGATATAAAATAGAGATGTCATTTTAAACTTTTTTCACCATCATGATCTAGGAAAGAAGATTAAATTCAAAAATTTTAAAATGAATTAAACAAATTTGACACTTTTGTAAATTATCTGAGGCGTAGTAGCAGCGGCAATGGAATGTCTGTTAGTTGTTGCTTTTCTTAAGCTAAACTTGAAGTTTATTTTTTTTTGTTTTTGATGTTCTTTTCTTTGAGAGTAAGTGACCCAATATGGTAAAGAGTTGTTGACGTGATGCACAACAATACCAAAAATATAAAAATATGGTGAGGTTGAGTAAAAAGTAAAACCAGGCTTATGATTTTCTTTAGATGGTTATTCATCTATAATACTCGTAATATTAAAGCAATGATCATAACAAAACAACAAAAAAAAAAAAACAATAAAAATGATGTTCAAACTGTTGATGTGTGTCATCTACTATTTGATTGTTGTCACTGTTATTATTGCTATTGTAGAAGCTGGATTTTATATGGACTGTTTGGTTCAAACTAATTTTGGCATAAACGAGTACAACATTTCTAATAGAGATGGATTCTGCTTAGGTGATTTGCATCAATCCCACGTGAGTGTATTTATGAGAACAATTAGAATTTCTGAGTTTGTTTTTTGATTTACAAGAGAATTTTGCGGCTTTCTTTAATAAAAAATTTAAATTTTATGCTCTAAATTTCTAACTGAATATCAGTTTTAGTTTAAAAAAATTGACACCGAAGTAAAAAAGACGTCTTGCCCGTCTCAACAAATAAGAAAATTAATACATGGGATCTCGTAACGCAGAATAAAATTTTGCCAATTCGGTGCTATTTACAACATGCGTATATGACGAACAAAAATAAAATATGCATGTGTGTTTGCCAATTTTAGTTTTGTAAAGAAAATAGAACTGCTACATATTTTTCTCTGCCCTGAAAGTGTATTGTTATAGTAAAAGTATAAGTCTTAAAGGAATGCAATTGCAATAAATTGAGTTAGCTTATAAGAGTGATGTTTATGATATGGTCGCTGGCATGTGGATAAGTTAAAACAATGATATCCTAATTTCAGTTACTTTTCACATTTCATGAAAGTGAGTTGTCATCACCGTGATTAACACTCTATTATACTCACCTGAAGATTAATGACATCTCCAATAAATGCTACTTTATATATATATGTACAAAAGATTTATGCTTGCATTGGCAATAGTTATGTATTTATAAATGATTCCATAAAGAGTCACTTGCGAAAGGAGTGTCTTCTAAAAAATCACTTATTAGTCAGATGGCAGAGTGCACTGTGTAAAAATTTGACAGAGATAAAAATATGATACAAAAAATTATTACAATTGTTACCACCACAAGGACATTGCAAGCAGAATCCTGCATATCAAGGTTTCTTAAGGCATCCTTTCTGAAATATTTTATATATTTCTCAACGCTTTTTTTTCGCAAAACATATTAAAGGCCTTTCCAACCTGCTTTTGTTTGTGCAAATACTTGTAAAAATCACCAGTAATGTATCTATTGGTTTTTCAAATCATTTTTATTTAGACTATTTATGGTGTAACAATTATAATTTATAAATGCAGCGATATAACATTTAAAGAATAAATTCCAAAAGTGTTATAATAAATATTGATATTTCTTAAAATTTAACCACAAGATCTTTATAGTAAAATTTATGAAAAAATAAACATGTAGTATGTACATAGTATGTACGTATTTATGTATATTTGAATATTTATTTGAAATCTTTAACTAAACCAATATTAAAATCCTTATTTGCTCTTTACAGTTTTGGACAAGATTGTGTAGCTGATATTATAATTTTTTTGTTGTTGTTGAATCAAATAACAAAGAAATCATACAAACATTTATTTACTGTTGACACAGAAATAACACAAAAAAAACAACAACTAAATAAAATTCCAAGTTTTCAAAATCGTTGTGGATTTTTCAACAACGTAAAACAAGAGGAAAAATATAATTTTCGAGTAGAGAGACAACAGTAACCCAAAACAACAACAATACAATAAAAACCACAACATAAATAAAAAATAACTGCAAATTCATAATGAATTGGCTGGGTTTAAGTGTATTGACGGGCCTGCTATGCCTGACCCAAGTGGCGTCACTGTCTTTAGATCCAGGTAAGTGAGTGCCCGCTCACAGCAAGACATCATTTTAGACATTTGTGATGAATTTTTATTGACTTTTATTTGCGAGTGCGAGTGTGAGTGTGATTCGAGTATGTTTGTGTGCATGAAATTATTACTTAATAATAAACAATTGATTACACGTACGATAAAAAGGGTATTTAAATATTTATTTCCTTTATACCTTGAAATAAAAATTAAAAGAAAAAATCACAACAACTGACAACACTTTTTTTCGTTTCCTAATCTTCCTTTTCACAGTGGCTTCTTCAGAACTGGAACAACACATTAAAAAGGGCGATTGTGTGATTTCGATGCGGCATATAAGGTGAGAAACCGAATGAGTGCGTCAGTTAGTAAATAAATTGTGTGTGACTTGTGTATTTGATTTTATTAACTTTTGGTGTTAAATTAAATCACACATTTGAGTTAAGACAAATTCAACATTTTAAAAGATAAATTCTGTAGCAGTAGCCGTTTTATTGAAAATGACATAAATTGAATTGAATTTCATGTTAGGAGCAGCTGAGCCTACGTTTAATATTTTAAAGTATTTAAATTTACTACATTGTTGGTGGACAGGAGATTTGCCGCTTTTTAAAAAACCCACCATAAAATATGTTAATCGTGATGTTTTGCATAAAAATGTTCAATACTTTTTATATCTTTCTTCAATTTAAAAATTACAAGATTTCCGATGTCAGTTCACTATAAAAGTATGGAACAGTGCATTAACTACTACTTCGTATGTATTTTTGGTCCCCTTTACCACAATCGGTCGTTAGATTATTGTCACCTAATTTTTTTTGCTGAACAGTGTTATTTCATATACGAATGCACTAAAAATTGATTTATTTTCCCTTTCCTAGACCCAGACGCAAATTACACATTTCAATTGAAGCTTTATTCATGATTGACTTTCCCACCTTAAAACATAAAATGTCCTTCTTTTTGGATCGCAAACAACAGCGGGTAACTCTGGACATAAGTGCTGCTGGAGATATTGAATCGCTACACTTCGATATTCCGCATACAAACGAGACGAGCACGATTCGGTCTTTAGCTTTGCATTTTCACAAAAATCGTATATCATTATTGGTGGATTGTAAGGAAACGTCTTCGCATGACGTAGATATGAATCTTACGAAATTATATTCACAAATGGATGATCCAGTAGTAAAATTGGTGGGTAAATCATATTTAAAGTTTTTCAGAAAAATCGAAGATCTAAATAACGGAAGCCTAGAAATGATCGATTTGACTATTTTAACCCACTCATAGAGAAGTTAATTTAAAACCATAAAATAATTTAATAAAATTCATTTCAGTTCCGTGAACGCAAATATCCTTTACATTTTGATGGAAATGTAGAGAGTGCTTTGCAAAGAGCCAACTGTCAAAAAGGTCTTACTCGCCGAGGTAATAGACGCATGTTGAAAAATAAAATTTCAGAAAGGGGTGAGTTTATTTTTGCTTCAGATGTCATCTATCACGCTTTTAGTTTCATTTTATTTTTCTTTATTTGAATCCTGTAAAATTGTTTGAGTAATTAAATATTTAATATTCTTTGCATTCTTTCTTTTAATTTAATTTTAAAGAGAAAAACAAGAAACGTGATGTTCGCAATTGGTATAATAATGAGCCTGGCACGAGCGCTGAACAATATCAACAACAAATACCACTGGATGTAGATCGGCGGGGTGATATACCGATAATGAGTGGCGATTGTGAAGGTAAGATTAAAGTAGAATTACTTATCGTAATCACTGTGACGAAATATTTATTTTAATAACAATAAAAAAAATAAAAGAATATGTATGTACAAATGGGGGGGGGTGTGTTTGCTGTCTATCATTCATTCACTTTAAATATTTCTGAATGTATCTTTGAGCCCATAAAAATAAAAAAAATTAGTCAGTCATAAAGACATCGAAAAGCAATAGCCAACTCGTTGTTAGTTTGAAGTTTTCCAACAGTAACATCGTAACGTTTAAATAATCGACAATAATGAACAACATTATGGAGCAACTTAATGATTTGAATGTATTATGGGAGTAATATCCCTGCCACATGCGAGTTTAAGTACAACTCTTTTGAGCGTGTGCTTGCATCTTCATAAGTTTGTATGTATGTGTGTGCTAAATAATTTATTTACAACAAGTTTATGTATGCATTAACATGGCCTTAATCTTGTCAATTTACTTTGCAAAAAAACACTACATTAGAAATTTTTTATGTATTTAAGGCTTGTATCAACATTTAATTATACTACACTAGAGACTAGTTTGGCGGTTAGCAGGTTTTTTTGTTATCTATTTAAAAAAGGTTAGACGCAAGTTTGATACCGATGACTCAAAATTTTTATTTCAAACTAATTTTCTGTTCATTCTCTTGGGAAATGATTTTTTTTTAACAAAGTGAGTTCTGGATTTATTAATAATGCAACACAATTAAAAACAACAATAAGACATATTTAGCGCCCAAAAGCACCTGCGGTGGCAGATGAAGTGGCTGAAGCTTGAGCACCTCCGTATCCTCCACCCGATTGCACAGTTGCAATAGAATTGGCATTGGCACTGGAACTGCCTCCGCCACCAACAAGTAATGGACCACCATGATAATTTCCACCTCCAGGATTATCGGCCCCTCCAGAATAACCGCCACCACCATATCTCGGATGATTGCCACCTCCAGGAGCGCCTCCACCCGCAGTTGCAACAGCATTGGCATTGGCACTGGAACTGCCTCCGCCACCAACAAGTAATGGACCACCACGATAATTTCCACCTCCAGGATTATCGGCCCCTCCAGAATAACCGCCACCAACATATCCCGGATGATTGCCACCTCCAGGAGCGCCTCCACCCGCAGTTGCAACAGCATTGGCATTGGCACTAGAACTGCCTCCACCACCAACAAGTAATGGACCACCACGATAATTTCCACCTCCAGGATTATCGTCCCCTCCAGAATAACCGCCACCACCATATCCTTGGTGACCGCCACCTTCATTATAACCGATTCTGCCACCTCCACCTCCTCCATAGCCACCATGGCCATGGTGACCATGACGATGGGCTGCTGTGGCAGCCATAAACAGTGCCAAGATTAAGAGCACCTTCATTTTATTTTTATGTTAGTAAAGTGAAATGTATCTGGTTGTAATTCTAAATCTTTACTGATATAACTTTCAAAACGAAACAATGATTTTATAGTCTGTTTTGCAAAATGCGAAATAAAATAAAAACCTGTAATTAATTAATTAAATTCAGAATTTCACATTATTTGCATAATATTTTTGATAAAACTTGTTTTCGGGCAAATAATAGGTTGACCAATTAACATACCGTTTTTTTTTTTTGGCTTCATCGTTTAACACTGTGCAACTCCAAAATTGTTATAAGTAATTTATTTGTAATAATAATTGATTGCCAGCGATATCGACGTATAAAAGAATATACGTAAATATTATTCTACCAGCAAGGCTACATGAAATTCTAGTGCATATCTAAAGATGGCATATCACTTGCCATCAGTATCAACGGCTGCGATTAAGAATATACTTCAGCCAAGCTTTATTTTATTGAAACACCCTAAAATGACTTAATGATCATTCATAAACGAAATTAAAGAAATGCGACCTTCAGAGAAATTAATGACCTCAACATTGATATTAATTTTATTTGTTGCACAAAATAGATTCTGAAATGCCAATTAATTGCTGAAAACCGTTTAAAAAATTCAATAAAGTTTAGATTCGATCTTTTGAAACACAATAATTTTTTAAGCGATCAAAGCAAATTAGTAACAAATTTAAAAATATTTTATTTTTATTATAAAGATTTTCGACCATGAAACAAGATATAATTTATAATTGAACCAGTGCCTTGTTTCTGTAACTAATTTAAGAGTTTGTCGCATCGAAAAGTTTATAAATTCTAAATATTTGAAAAATAAAAATTTGTAAAGCAGTGTAATTCATATTACAAAAAAACGGGGGAAAAATACTTAAAGCATAAACAAGAAAGAAAGAAGCACGAAAACCAAAAACACGAAATTTTTTGTTGTTACTTCGAGCGCTCTGAAACACCGAGCAGTGGACGAATGATCTAAAATATGAATTTTTTTTAATAAATTAAGAAATTTTATTATTTTTTTGGGAATCCCTACAAAATTAATTTGTCGTCACAACTTGCTAAACAAACAACTTGTTTTACAAACACATTAACCAATTTCTTTACTTAATTATGAATAAACTCTTAATTTTCTTATCAATTGTATATGATAATCGGGTATACAAAAAAAATTTTGGAAAGGCAATATTTTTAGCTGAAATAATCTGTAATATCGCCCATATTTGTTTATTTGGAAGTTGGCATGAATACAATATCGTCGCACAATGGGGCATTATATGATGTACTAGAACTATAATTTCCATTTGATTTTTTTTAAATAAATACGCACATTTATTGCTAAAAGTGTTTAAGAAAAAGTTTAGGAAACTCAGCAACATTAAGGAAAATAGTAAAATATTTATGTGTGGATTTTTGTGACACAAATCAAAAACTAATAATCGATTAACTTCTCATGCGTCCATGTGTCCATTCAGCTGTTCAAATTATGATGTAAAAAAGCTGTTTTTAAACTCTTAATGGAACGAAATTTGCTGCACTACCAAAGGTGTCAGTGTAAAAAAAGGCAGTTTATAAACGGATGTGTGTGTAAAATTAAAATAGTATGTAGTTCGTTTATATATTTCCCCAGCGGCGGAAAGAATCACTAAGCAGGCCTTCCAGAAGGCCAAATAAGGCCTTCTAGATTCCGCCTTCTAGAATGTCTTACTTACGTGCCCTCTTGCCCCATTCCATACTCATACATTTTTTACACACGATGTCCTAGCCAGCCAAGGCCTTCTAAATTCCCTTCATACACAGGCCTTAGATAGAAGGCTTATTCAGTCACAAATTTATTTTTAAATTACCTTTAGAAATGCAAAAACGAAGTAAAAACCCATGAAAATGCCAAAATATCAACTCAACAAAATAGTGATTATTGTATTATGTTGAATTTCAGGGTTAACTATTTATTTATTTATTGATGTATACATACCTATATTAAACACTACATTTTTAGAAGGGAGTTGGTAGGCCTTCCATAATGCCTTCGTTAGAAGGCAAGCGAGCATGAGTACAAAAATCTAAAAGCAGCTCTAGGAAGGCCTTACGGAGGGCCTTATAAATGAAGGCCTCCAAAATTCCGCCGCTGAGTCACTATTGACTACTACAACAACAATAACAAATAGACTTTCAGTCAACATACATATGTTAAATGTTTTATTGTTTGTTGTTAAAAAGAATTAAAAAATATACGAGTAGAATACAACAAACAGTCAGCCAACCATCCAGCCCACACTTTAAATGGGTTGTATGTCGTATGAGTAATTTTTGTTCTGCTTTTTATTATTTGAAGTTGCACTCACACACATGTTGCATATATTTTTTTTGTCATGTGTCACTGCGAGAGAATGAATGAATATTTAGTTGGTTGGATAAACATACAAAAGCATACCACAAACATACATACATTTTAACATTTTATTCAGATATTTAGTTTGACTTGTAAACAGAAAAACCTTTTACAATAGCGTTTGTTGATTTCTAAAGTAAACTGGTAGTTAGTTAATATTTATATTCATAAAATCATATACTTTTGCTTATCTTGGTTTTATTTATTCTTCTTCTTCTTTTCGTATATTTTCCTTGTAGACGCCCTCGCAAAATCATTGAGCGATTTAATGGCTTTAGTAAAATTATTACGTGAAGACATCGCCCACCAACGTCAAGAAATTGCTTATTTGCGCATGCTCCTGGAGAATTGTGCCGGTTGTAAGGAGCCCAAAGGTGACAACAACATACGCATCGACCCAACATGTCGTACATCAAATCCTTGCTATCCCGGTAAGTTAAAAATTGAGAACTACATTTTATTGCTCACACATGTATGCATGCTTACATTCGTGCATATGTACACATGTCATGTGAAAAAACATTAATTGAAAATTATTAAAAATATAAAACGTATTTGATTATTCAATAGAATACAATTGAAATTTAAACAAGTTTATTTCCATAAAAAATATTGTTAAATTTTGTGGGGCTGGGGATAATAATTATAATCTAATAAATTGTTTTCGGCATTGCAAAAAAGCTTTAAACAAGATTTCATATGCTTTGTTTTACTCTTTGTTATAAATTTATTAAAATTTATTTAATTTTCTATTTGAACGTTTAATAAACGTTTGTTTTCGTGGCTATAAATGTTCCATTTGAAACCGGGCAACATTTATTTCAATAGCATGTGGGAGTTTATTTTCCTCAACCGCGCCGCGTATTGCCACTCCAATCCGTTTGCTATTAAAATATTTTCCAGTAAAAAGCTGTCATTTATGTTGTTTTTTATTACTACAAAGTTATAGATTTTGACATTTGTTTTTAGTTGTTATATTTTAGAATTATTAGAAATTTTAAATTGGTTGCAGCATCAAAAGCACAAAGATATTTTAAAAATTTAAATTGAGTTTGAGAATATTTTGAAATTTATTTTAGAAACTGACATAAATTTGATTTATACTCCAGTTTTTTTTTTTGTCAAATGATTTAGATGATGTTTCCATAAGACGGGCGAATAATTTTGGTACAAAATTTATATAAGTCACTCGTCCATCTTGTGGAAACAGCACCTTACTTTACATAAACTATTAGAAAATTTATGCGATTAGGGTTTCAGTTTATGACCAAACGGAAATAAGTTAATAAAAGAAATCCATGTTAAGGAAATTAAGATCTCGTTGTTGGCATTGGCCCCCAATAACAAGTTATCAGTGATACAAGACAAACTCCCTTATTCCGCAACTACGTATCAGTCGAAACCAAGTCAGAGCATTATCAAAAATAGCACTCTTACGTACCCGTGATGTACAGAAATTGATGACTTTTAAGTGAATCTTTATATTTTCCACGCCTTAGATTACGAGTATCGTATATTTTTACGACTCTCGGAGATCCTTCATCCAGTTCTAACGTGTATTCTCTCCCCACAACCCACAACCTTTTATGCAAAATCTAAAAAAAAAATATGGATCACATTTTTGTAATAGTCTTCATATAAAATCTTGAAACTAATTAAGTTCATTAAAAAGGTTTGCAGCTTCACTAAATGGCAGCACTACTTAAAAGTCCATAATATTCAAAGTACAGTATTAGTTTGTACTTTGTTAATAGTTTTGTTTAAAGTAGAATTTTTATGTCGTTCATTTCATAAACATACATACTCGTACATGCATTTATTATGTTGAAATGTTTGATTTGCAAAAGTGACAATAATAATCATGTTTGTTTTTTCGTTTGGTTTTGTTTGTTTCCTTTTCCAACAATACTTTAAGGTGTCGAATGCTATGATTCCGCTGCGGGACCAAGGTGTGGCCGCTGTCCCGTCGGCATGATTGGTGATGGAAAAATTTGCAAGCCAGGCATTTCTTGTAGCGATCGTCCCTGTTACATGTAAGTAAATAAAATTTTATTTATGTTTCGTTTGTTTTTTGTTGCCTTAAATGTGGTTTTAATGATTTGAAAACGAAAAAAGTATTTTCTGCCTTGCCCGCTTTTAATTAAAAGACAATAAGAAACACCGTCATAATGAGTTGAATGATACAAAAAAAAAAACACGAAAGTAAAAAAAAATAATAAGTAAAAATTATGAAGATGAGAAAGTCGAACTTCTCTATAATGACAAGGTGATCGTCAACATTTTTACGACACTATGAAGACACTCTGAGTACTTATTTAACTTCATTGGCTTCAAAAAGTTAAAAATGTTACACTTTTAGAAGCGGCATATCAATATTTGATATAAGAAGTTTTCTTTTACTTTTACGCCGAAAGAGGTATAGAAAAAATTTTACAATTCTTGACTATTAATAAAAAGCTTAATGCTAGAAAAACCCATTTAAGAAGAGATTTTTTTTCGATTAAATAAACTATGTATCTCAGGTATATTGACTATAAGAAATTATAATACTTCTCGTATTCTATTCCTTCATTTATATATGCTACTCGTATTAGTAGGCGAGACGATATTTTGTTACGGTTTTTGCAATCATATTTTTCGATCATTGTAGACAAATTCTTTAATATTTGAAAGGTATTTAATTGCAACAGTGCGTCAGCTTTATTTTATGAAAATCGATTAACTGCTTTCAAAAAATACAAGTGTTTATAGTTACTACTATCACATTCGAAAGAATGAATGTGTGCCTGGTTATTTGTCTTTTGCGAAATTAAAAAAAGATTAATTTTCATATGTTATTTAATTAAATTTAATCGGCTAATAATCGTTTAGCTTGCAATTATTTAGAAAAAAATATTAATACGTGGTTCGTTATAACACAGATCGACTGTAATTATTTTCAACGACATTAGTGGTATTTCATTTGAAAAATCTTAAAGAACAGAAATACTAAACACATAAAAGCCGCTCAGGATACCAAAAAGAAAAAAAATCGTGTAATAAAAAGAAAAAAAGACAAAAATACTTTAAAAAGTCTTTTTTGTTTAAAACATTGTGTGCTTTGAAACAAAAAAAAAACACATTTGATAGTTTTGTAAACTATTTACTTTAATGTTTTAAATGGCTCATAAATTCTTTAAAAAGTCAAAATATTAACAAAAGCCGACCGGCGACCATTAAATACTTTAATTTAAAAAGTCAACGAACAATCGAATCGTATAATGCGTGCTCTAGAATTCAAGCAGATATCACAGGATCAACAGGTGATCGAAATGTATTTTAACTCTTTTGACAGTCAACACATTATTTCTTCTAAATATTTTTGTTCGATAAGAATGACAACAACATTAAATAAAATACACAAAACGATTGTTGTTAATATTGTTGTTGTGATTCTTTTCATATATTTGAATGGGTTTTTAATAGAAAATCATGTTCTAGTTGTAAGTTTTTGTTTTTCTTTTGGCCCATAAATAAATTCTAGGCAATACAAACTTACATAAATACTCCTATATACATACATACATACATACATATGTATTTATGTACAATGAATGGGATTTTGGCTTTTTGTTTTGTGATTTAATAAAATCAAATTAAATGGATTTTGAGACGCCTCGCTTCACTGCCTACAACATGCGGCAGAAGAATACTAAATCAATTTTCTTTTTTTTTTCGTTAGTAAATTTATAAGAATGAAAAACTTACTTAAGAAAAAGTGATAGAAAATAGAATATTTTAAAATAAATAATCTTGGAGATATTATTTATGACAGGAAAATGTCTTTAATTATTCGTAGTTAAAATTTATGATTTTCAAACGGTTTGGAGAATGTTATCCGATCGATTAAAACTGAAGAAAATACTGTGATACAATTAATTAATAAAATTCAAGAATCTCTAAGACGCCTTTTTTATTATGTATCGAGAACTTTTTACAAGATAAAATTTTCCCACAGGCGATAAATTAAACTTCATCGCGGTGTGGCAGCTAATCTTCTTTTGTAGGACCTCCGGAGTATTAATGATTTGTCTTTTTATATAATTTATATGTATTTATATTTTCACCCGCTACTCCGTTAACGCCAAATAATATTTCTAGCCGACAAGTATGTATATTGTTTGCCATTCTTATTGGTTTGTACACACATATGCACTTACATATGTATGTATGTAAGTTTGAGGGTGGTGTTGGCTGAAGTGGTTAGCGCGTTGACTACTAAGCAAACAATGACTTGGGGCCTGGGTTCAATCCCTGGCCAGAGCAAGTCAATCAACATCATTAATTTCTCTAATGTACATTAGTGAGACATTCTATTATTTGTTGTCGGTAATGAAGGCATAGCACTGGTCACTAAAAAATTGTTCCGACAGCGATTGATGCTGTTCCAAGCTAATGTACACAACATCGCCCTCCTTCGTCGGTTAGCAGAAACATCGGCGATATAAAACAATTAATAAAATGCTTGCTAATACGCCTTAAAAAAATTAATGCATCTACTTAACACCGGAGGCGCCTCAACACTGCCTTAAAAATTAACATAACGCGCAAAGCAGAGTTGTGAAAGAGTTAAGTCTTCTAAATTTTCAACATCTACCTTCTCTACCCTATCGATCTCCCTGAGTTCCGGCACAGTGCACTGCATACGTAGGGGTCATCCCCTGAGTGCTGGTCCTACTTAAAAAAAAAGAAGCTCCTACCAAAATAAAGTTTACTAACGAAAATGAGGCCCACTTGGGATGACGTGGTAGGGCACCATCAACCCAATTTCTTTTATTCAATTTCGAAAATTCGAACTCCACTTCGAAAATTCGAACTCAGTTTTGAAATTTTATTTTATATATGGAATATCGCATTTAATTTCGCAAATTCAAACTAATTTTCGAAATTTTGAATATAGTTTTGTAAATTCGAAACTTCATTCCTCATGTACCAGCCATAAAAAACTTCGTTGAGTTTTTATATTTGGTGTAAGTTAAACTTTTCTACAGCGAAATTAATTAGCAATACAGATGATTTGAAACATTTATATAAATTTATTTTAAATTTTTGGCTTTTTTAATGTACTTTAAAAAGGTACTGTTTTTTTATCAGTACAAAGCTCAGAAAGTGATATCCACATGAAGGGGAATGTACGAAGGTTCATAATAGCGAAAATTCAAACTAGCTTTCGAATATTAAAGTTTAAGTCTGAAATTCTGCAGCCTACAACAACTTTAGGCATTAAAAGACTTATTTTTAATCAAATGGGCGAAAGCTGTGGGATTGTAATTTTTCTATATGGGATTGTTTACTACAACAGATCAATCCATTAAAGGCGGATTTTTTAAGTGAGAACATATTTGTACCACAGTGTAATGTATATGAAGTAGTGTTCTCTAACATGTAGTAATACGTAAAACAGGAAACATTTACATAATTTTCCAACATCAAATTCTCGAAGAATTCTATTTATAATAAGACGAAATGAAATTAAAATTCTATTCTCATAAAACTTAATAGGCCAACATTTGACAAAAACTAATACTTGGAATAATTACAAATAAAAAAATTCAATATTTTCAAAATTTTGTAGTTTTTTTTTTACAAAAATTTAATACATTTGAATATTGTGGCCATGAGTTGATCTTATTATAAATTTGGTTTTACAAATAATATACATACATACATACATATGTATGTAAATATTTTTGATAATTTTTTATTAAATGTATTCCATTTTGTCCGAAAATAGTTACGAGGTGAACTCAAATTTTTAGATATGTACGTCCGAAAAAGCAATAAAAATTATTTTATCCTGTACAGAACGAGTCATCAAGCATCAGCTTTTTATATTTAACAGTTATTATCGCACTAAGTCCTCGTCTACAGTATGAAAAAACTATTTTAAATTTTCTTTTGAAATTTTTTTCAACATTTTCAAAATTTACATGTAAATGAAACAAAGTAAAACTTACTTACCACTACTCGTCTTACCTCTCTCATTTTCATATTTAAAAGTTTCACAGAAAACGTGTTGGGCAGGCACTTAACATGGGAAAATAGAACATATTTTGAGTACATGTATGTATATTTTTAGATATCTTTGTAATCTGAGTTAAGAATATTACTTCTTTAGGTGTGACATTCGAATATTTTTGAAAAGTTCTTTTTAACGAATATTTATTAAAAGAATTTTTTCTCTTATGGATTTGTAGTATGTATTTTCTTAATGCGTTTTTTATTAAAATTGAATTAAATTTATTTTAAAGCATCTCTTTTGATTATGAATGCTTATTGTGGATGCAGGTTCTTAAAAGCCATAATGAAAAATGACATTAACGACATGTTGTTGATGCAAAGGTGCAAGCACACACATGCACACTTCTAACTCATGCTTATTGTGGTGACAAGAATCAACGAAAAAAAAAAAAGAATCCAAAATGACAAACGTAACATTTCAGATTTTATGCAAATCAATTTAGTTTTAAAGAGTTAAATGGACAGACAAAAGACACAAAACCAAACAAACAATAGTCAATGCTCAAGACAAATAAAGTGAAAAGAAGGCGCACCTTGTAGTGTTTTGAGAAACAGTCACACAGATGCACACACACGCACGCACATTTATACTACGGGACTATGTAAAATTTCATTTGGGGGCATCATGCAACCATTCTCCATAATTGTAGGTGTATATGTATGGTGTTGTGCTAGTATTAGAATCTATGTATCTATTAAATAGACTATCAACACTAGTATCTGCTAAATACTAAGAAGTGCGTGCGTCTTCTGATACTGATTGACCGAGAAGAAGAATACATCGTATCAATTTCATCCATCCATTCATTAATTTATTTTTTAACACTACAGTCCATTTCAGTTTGCTTTTAATTTTTATTATTTTTATTGTTGTGCGTTAGTTTTATTTGATTTTTCCTATTCTTTTCGTTTTAAAACATTATCATTTTATATTGGCTGGGAACAAAGTATGGTTGATTTAAATAGTTTTTTGTTCTGTTTTTTTTTTCTATTTTCAAAAAGCAACACACTTGCTTGCTGCCGTTAAGCTTCTTTCGAGATTGCGTTTCACGTTTCTTGTGACCCATCTTTTGATATTTATGCTCCAGCTATTTATTTATTGTTTAATTTTATTTATGTTTCATTATTGTTGTTATTTTTTCGTACTAAAAAAAGAAATGAAAAGATTAAGTTTTATAGATTCTCATTGCAATCCGCTTTAGTTGCGTTAAATTATTATCATCTTTATTTTAATTTTAGTTTTTAACAATTTTCTTGCATATTTATGGAGATATTTTAGTTTTGGTTGGTTTGTTGGTCCCCTGTGAGTGGTGAGTGTGTATTTGAGTGTGACAAATTGTAAATTTATACTGAAAACAAATGAAAGCTTTAAGGAAGGGAATTGCGAGAGATTGTGCAAAACAACAGTATTTTATTTTAATAGAGTGGGTGTCGTCACAGTACCTGATAGTTAGTGGTGGGTAGTTAGTACCGCTTTTATATGAAAAAAAAATCAAATAAATTTTCTTCTCACAATTCATGTGAAAGAAATTAAATTTAACAGAGGATGAAAATATAATTTACAAAATTTTTTAATAAATGCTCACATACATAAATAACTGTGTGTGAGCTTATAAGCTCTTTCTTATTTCTCATAACAAACCACTTTAATCGTTTATTGGTAAATATTAAGGCTTTCATTAAAGGCAAAATTAATTATTTAATAATAACTAATCGATTGTGTCACATTTTACTCTGGAAATTTCAAGAAACAGAATTATAATTCAAAGTAATTTTTTTTTTTTTGGAAAGTTTTACTAGTTATTTAACCTCATCTGTAAAGTGTATTTCAATTAATTACCTAGCTAGAAATTAACAGAGCTGTATAAATAAATTTCGTTTACATAAATTCTTTATTGATGGTTTGCAAAAACCCACATATTTTTAAAAATTTTTTTTTATTCGACAACTTTGAAATAGTTTGTGGAGGTGGACGGAACTCAAGTTGTTTCTATAGCGTAATTTTATAACCATTCAATAATTTTTTTCCACTATTTAGCATTAATCTTTTATAACGCAATTAATTGCTTTGTGTGGTTTTTTTTTTATTTTATAGCTGCAACAAGCACATTTTAAATAGACGAAACCCAGCAGTAAAAAATCACTTAAAGAAATGGAAGCTTTGTATTATGCACTTGCACTAATGCTGAATGAAGCCTTAAGAGCTTTTTTTGCTGGTTTTGTGGTTGCTGTTTGCAAGAGTTTTAAATCATTCATCATCAACAATAATTCTAAAAAAGGCTCCCTCTCAGTTTTGTTGGAATTTTTATTCCCCATAAAGAATTTAAGCGGCTTAAGCGGTGACACACAGGCGTTAGAATCGCAAATATTTAAAATCGATTAAATTCTTCCATGTAGTTTAATTGAGTGATTTAAATATTTTCGTCTTATGAGAGAAAGTATTGAGTTTGTATTTTAATATCTATTAAATGTATTCTTGGTCCGTAACTTGTTGCCCAAACTAATATACGAGTAAATGATATGCTGCACTGCCAAACTTACTTATTTGCCAGGTATTTGTAAAAACTAATTTCGCTTTCTTCAGTGAATACAACTTAACTTGTCTGTCCTCCGGTCTCATGATGGTGTTGATGTTATTTTTTTATTTCATCCTTTTGTTGCAGCAGTAGTTTATTTATTTTTTTCAAACATAAAGTTATTTTTCTAGTTCGTTGTGGTCTTGGGAAATTGTTATTAAATGTTTACTTTTGCTGCATGAGTGAAAATATTTCATATGCATTTAACGAGGATGAAACAGTAGATAAAAAGAAACACAAGGAACTTTAAAGAAAAGAAAAGTATGTAGAGTTTTAAATGAAATCAAGCTTGCAAATGAAAAATATTTTTGCTGTCGTTTTGTTGAATTTGTCGAAAATAAAAGGCGAACAGCATTTGCATTGTTTATCGCATTTGAAAAAAAAAAAAAAATGTGTAGAAAAATTTAATTCTTATTTACTCCTTGTTTTATTATCCTTATGCTCATATTTCATAATTCCAATTTGCCCATTTGGGTTCGGTTTTTTACGTGTTTTTATTTTCTTGTTGTTTTTTTTTTTTGTTAAACAGAAATGTGTGTAACAACCTTACTGGTGTAACCCTCACTTGGGTGAAATATGAATCGGCGTGAGTGTAATATATGTACATACTGTTCACTCCAAAAATGCATTTCGAAGAGGTTATTAAAAGTTTTACAATTAAAAATAAATTCAAGTTAAGGTTCGAAGATAATTTCGTGAGCATGCTTTCACTCACAAACATGATCCTGCATCAGAAAATTTTAAAGATCCAAACATGATCGTGACTAAAAATTTACTCACGATACCATCTTTACTGTTAACACTATAAAAGAAGACAAACTTTTATCGTATAGAATCAGCCAAAAGGCTTTTAGATGTTTCAAACTTTAAGTTAACTACCTACACATCAGCATATTTGCATTAATACATTTGCAAAATTTCATATCCAAACATACTTAAGGCAATTATTGGTGGTGGTTGAATGTTAACGTTGTTTATTTTTTGAGTTTGACTGCATTTTTGCTAAATAATGTGTGAACAAAAATTGAAAATGCGTAAAATAAAAATTAAAAAACGAAATGAAAAGTGAAAGAAAAAAATTTCAAATTCACATTGTAAAAAGAGGGTATTGACAGCAATACACCTGTGAGAATAGTTGGCGAAATTGTCGAGATATATGTTTGTATCTATTTGTGGTAGGAGTGTATCCAGCTTTTTTATGATACTAAAGTTGGTAGCATTTTTACACCCAGAACGAGTTGATAAAATACGAAATAATAAAATACTCCCGGTATTAAGTGAAAAAATTTAGTGTTAATTAATTTCACAATCTACACGGCAGAACATAACAATGCTAATTTCTGATATTTTATGTGTTCAAGATTTCCAAAAAGATCTGAATGAATCAATTCTTTCGGTGTAAGTGTAAGAAAAAAAAATATACCAATAAAAGTTTGTAATATTGTTGAATAGAGAGTATTAACGCTTCTTTTTATTATTGCTGCCTTAGCAGGGATGTCAATGTTTTGTTTAGTTTTATTTTAGTATTTTTGCATCCTTTAAAATTGTTTTTTTTTGCTTTGTTCTACCTAGCAAGGAGGCAGCGTTTCTTATTGTGGCCACATGTACAACGCCCAAGGCATATTTGCGTTTAAAAGCACACGCGTAAAAGCCTTAGAAAACACAAGTATTAATTTAAATTCAAACAGTCGAAAAACCACAGTGTGGCTGTCTGTCTGTCTGTCTCATAACAACAATTATGTTTGATGGCTTAGACCCGCTTTAAGTGAAGTAGAAGAAGTTAAAAATTAAAAAAAAAGGAATAAAAATCAAGTACATGGGTGTAAGTAAATATAGAAGTATGTGTGTGTATGAGTGGCTATGTACGAGTATATCAGCAAAAGTTTGGTGGCAAAGAAATTGCGTAGGCGAACTGGTTCATGACAGTTGCCTTAGATGGCTGGTTGCAATACTGTTAAGATTTGGTTTCTATAAGTTGGTAGATGTTGTGCCTCATTGCAAGTACAAATTTCGTTTTAACAAATGTTATTAACGCAAACCCAAGTTATTTTTATTCTCATACACGTATGCTAAAATGGTCCATCAGAATAAAAGGAAAATGTCCGAAAATATAACAAAAGGGAAAACAATGTTAACAACAATATCAACCATAACCATACATTTTAATCTTCAAACTAGGATAATAATCGTACGAATATAAGAGTATTTTATTTGATTAAACCAAAAATGATTGTACAAACAAGTAAGAGCAAGTTTTTTTCCATGTGAGTTTTGCTTTTTTTTCTGTAGCACCATCAATTTGTGGGTTTTTATGTATTTTTGGTCACAGAGTGTGGGAAAATTGTGTTTTTCTCTCCTTTTTTTTTTTGTTTCATAGCAGGCGAACTGTTAACGATCTTTGATGTGATAAGTTTCTTTGTATATTTTTGTTGTACGGTTTTCTACTTCTTTGCTTGGCATAACTTAAATATAAACCGATCAATGGCTGTGATAATCTTTTTTGGTATTCCCCCTCAAACGAAAATGATATGCCTATTGAAGCGTAACATTTTAAATACACACACACCAGAGATGGAAAATAGGTACTGTGGAAACAGAAAAAGGTTTGAGTTTGATTTGATTTAAACTTTTCTACAGGGACATCGATTATCCATACAGAATATTAAAAAATTGTAGCAAAAAAAAAAAAATTTGTAGAAAATTTCAGTTCAAATCAAATATCAAACTAAATTTGTTTAAGAAAGTATTACATATATTAAAAATTAGTTTGATACTGAAACTATTTTCAACGATCGCTTCACAACCCATTTAAAATTTCTGTTCCTCAAAAACAAATTTCAAAGAATAGCTTTCTATGGATAATTTTTTAAATTCATGCAAATAAAACATATGTAGATATCAAGAATACTACCTGATGGCAAGTATCGTGGGATCAAAAGCCAACACACTTGTAAGGGCCTCACAGTCCATCTCCGGATCCTCTTACTCTCCTTGCCGGGAATTGCATTTACTTGTGATCTTCACTATGGTCTCGTAAAAGATTTTTCTTTTATTTGTTGTTTGATTTAAAATTATTGACAAATTTTCTTATTGCTGTTGTTGTTGTTTAATGCGTTTGAATGTTGTTTGAATAAGTTGGTGGAAAATTACTTTTAAAGTTATTGTTTTGTTGTTGCTATTATTATTTATTATGTATTTGTTGTTGTAGGAAATTCGGTTTTTAAGCCTTTATTCTTTGATTTTTTGTTTGATAAATTGCCTTAAGGTTTTTTTGATGTGGAAATCTCTTCTTCCTTTTAATTTGTTAGACGACTGCCCACACACTTATTTACACACTCTATCACTCACTCATGCATATTTACAGAAAAAATATGCATACATATTTGTATAAAGTATGAAGTATATGTATGGATGTACGTATGTACGTGTGTGTTTGTGTTAATAAGATTTTCTTGTAATTGTTATTTTATTTAAAAGTGTGTAACCAGATTTACGAGAAAACAAGAAGAATGCAGCTAAAGAAGAACGCTCAGAAGTAACAAAAGATCTTGAAGAAATGTAAATAAATTTTCTTTCATACTTAAAAACAAATTGAAGAAAACATTAATTTGAGCCTTCATTTGTTCATTTGCACCGAACTTTTGGTTGAAAGTAAATACCGCCCGTCATTTGTTCGTGGTTGTCAGTCAAAATATTTAAATGTTTTCATTTTTTTGGTTATTTAATGTTTATTATATGTATTGTTACTTAGAAACGTTTTTTTACTTGTTTCTTTTTTACAGAGGCGTTCATTGTCACGATACTGTGAATGGTGCTCAGTGTGATCCCTGTCCCATTGGCTATGATGGTGATGGACGTAGTTGCACTAAACGCAATCCCTGTTTAGATAGTCCTTGTCCTTCAGGTTAGTTCACATGTTACATTTATAGAATTAATTACTCAATATTATGACACAAATTAAGCGGATAATGTGCTAATAACTGTTTTCAACTGAAGCAGAGAAAGAAAACAAGTAATCGTGAAAAAGTTGCTTACAGTAAATTTATATATTTTAAAATTTGTAAATTCCTCGTTACCTTCATTGACTACTATACTACTACGCTTCTGAGTTCTTTTGTTTTATGCTCAATAACTTCGCGGTCGGTCTTACTAACTTAAATACAGGGTAAAGGTGCGAAATATATTTTTGACATTATCCCAATTAATGCCAAAGAAAGGTTCGCTTTTTTGCGCTGTAGTTTTAACTCGATGATTTATTGATTTAACAAAATTTAGGATTAAACCTTTTAAAATAAATGTCTTCCTGTTGCGAAATTACAAAATTGAATTTTACTAATAAAATGTTTTTGTGAATTTTATAGCAAGCATTATAGTGCCAACACATAATGTGCAGCATTATCAAAGGCAGTATACAGCGCGCAAATATTCTGTAATGACATCATAGACGATGTAGAATAAACAAACAATCAAACAATTCAATGAAAAAATTTCTTAGAATTAAATTTAAGAAATTTGATGATAAATTTATATAATTCTTAATTGATTTTTAGTTAATATAATAATTTTATATTAATTTACTTTGCACAAATGCACCTACACAAATCAGGGGAAACAAAATAGGGAAGGTTTTTTTTAAATGTTTCAAAAACCCCCTTGGAAATTCACATTCAAGTATTATAGAATCCAAAATAAATTAAAATTTTAAAGTTTATAATAAATACGATAGATGTGTGATTAATCGATTAATAAATTCTTTCAGATAATCAAAATACTGATTAGTCTTTTAAATAAATATTCAAGAGTTCTGATTAATCAAATAGTTTTATTTTTGGTTATTCAAAATGTAAATAATTTTATTTAAAACTATAAAGCAGAAACTGTCGGTGATACAAGAGACCTGCAAGGATTATAAATTTTTCTAGTATATTCAATCTTCTTCAAACTCTGAATTTTTGTGAATCAATCGTTTTTATTTAAAATGAAAGAATCATTGCTTAAAAGTGTTTGTGATTGTTTTCTTTGGTATGATTGCGTCCGCATCAGATCAAACCAAACATGTGTGCATTATTCACTTAAAACTCTTTTATGCGTCACGAACTAATCGTTATAAAACTTTGATACCAGTGTAGTGCTTACGTATCAAACAAAATCTAAATACAAACACTCATATATGTACATGTATTTATGTGATTACTTCGAAGAGCAGATACTTTGCAGACCAACTCAAAGTATTCAAACTAGAATGAAAATTTTTCCAAATGTAAATTGTCCAAAATCATGACTGACTAATCAATTAATACCCATTCTCTATATTGAAATATAAAGCTATTCGATTACATTTCGAGTTTGAATAATCAAATATTCGATTAATCAAACTTTTAATTAAACAAAGCGTTTGAATAATTGATTAATCGTACATCACTCACTAATAAATAGTTTTTATTTGTTCACAAATGTTTAATAAACTAGACTTTAACTTAAAAAATAACCCTAAGTCCACCTTACCAGAAAGTGGAATTTATATATATATATGGAATTTATATACATATCTTATTTGTAAAACGGTTAAATTTAAAACTGAAAAAGGAATTGTTTTTAAGATATTATTTTCTCAAAATTATAAAAATTTTTGTTTGTAAAATAAAAATTTCACCAAATAAAACGTTTTGAAAATTTTGTAAGTTATAACTTAAAACTTTCAATTGTGTTTTAATTTATAGAAGACTTCAACGAGCAAGAAATTTTGGTAAATAAAATATATTTTTTTTCATTATTCATGTTTTTCTTTAGTTTTTTGAAATCATAAATAAAATTATCATCTAAAATTGTTAACATTTTGGTGTTTGAGAACTCAAATTTTATTTTCATTATGTTTTTGATATTTATTTGGTTTTTATTTTATATAAAATTTCCATTTTCTGGTTAATTATTTATGTTTATAACCAAGTAGTTAATAGCAAAAGCTTGTGGCCTAACAAAACTAACACGCACGTTAATACAAAATTTAATACGCTAAAACTTAATTCTAATATCAAACATAAAATCTAATATTTTGATAATAACCAGAGATCAGCTACAATTTATAATTTCTTGTGTGCATTCATACTTACTGCAATTTTATCGATCCTCATATGATCACTAAAGCCATACTTAAAGACATACATATATAACGTTATTGATATCGACTCGCAACAAATAAAAAGATTTTTAAGTTAATAAGAAATTTTTAATAGTAATATGACGTTAGGTATCTGTATGTTAAATCATATATGTACGTACATACATGATCACACACATGATCACCTGTCCAATATTAAAGTTAACGTAGCAGGAAGTACGAGTATAAAAACAAATGGCGCATAAGAAAGGAATTAAAAATGAATAAATTTTACATTTAAAAAGAGATAGAAAATATTTCATTTGAAAAAAATTTTTTTTTACAAACAAATTATTTAATCACAAGGTCATCATCATACGAGTATATTTTTATTTGTTCTATTAACAAACAAACAATTTGTAAAGCATTAATGTGCAGACAGACAGACAGTACATGCTTGTAACTTAAATTTTATTGGAATGATCGGCAATTGTTATTTAAATAATTTTATATTGATTTTAAATAAAATAACCAAAAGCAGTTGCGTAGTTAAAAGATAATTAAATGAAATAATATTGCTACATAGAACACTAAGCAACAAAGTTTTAGTGTGAAATTTTTTAATTTTTGTTTTTACTGCTCATATTCGACTACTCACTTGGGTGGTGGACATAGTTTTGTTTTCTACGTAATTTTTGAAATTAACATTTGTTAATTTTTAGTTTCAGTAAAAATTTTACTCAAAATATTTTTTTTTAAATTCTAGGAGTTGAATGCGTACGAATTGGAGTTCCCCCATTTTTCCAGTGCATTTCTTGTACACGAAGTCAACGTATTAATGGCACCTTCTGTGTCGATATAGATGAGTGTGAGCTTTACCAGCCGTGTGATTCAAGGACGACATGTGTAAATCAAAATCCAGGATTTAGATGTGAACCCTGTCCTCTGGGCTACAGTGGCATGCATGTGCATGGTAATTCAGAAGAATCAATATTTAATTTGTATTATTTTCAAAATGATGTTGTCGTTTAAAGGATATTATGCAGAATATTGGACGATGAATTATCAGAAACAAACCTGCTACGATATAGATGAATGTACAAATGGTATGGAACGGTGCGGACCGAATTCAATGTGCATGAATACAATGGTTAGTTGAAATGAAATATTATTAAAGAAAAAGTCTCTCTTAGGAGATCAAACCATAAGAATATAATTGCTTATTTTTTACAAATCACATAAATAAAAAATGTTTAAAATATTAAATCTGCCCAGGGCTCTTATCAGTGCAAATGTCGCGATGGTTTTGTCTCAAATGGCACTTCAAATTGTTTCCCTATTGCTGATATGTGTCCGGATGGCAGCATGTGTAACAGCAATGCCAATTGTATGTTAGCCGATAATAATAGATACATGTGCAAATGCAAAGTGGGTTGGGCGGGTAATGGATTGATGTGTGGCCACGATCGTGATCTAGACAGTTGGCCGGACATGCAATTACCCTGCTCTGAGCTACACTGTAATCGTGACAATTGTCCTGATTTGCCCAATTCAGGACAAGAAGATGCCGATAATGATGGCATTGGTGATGGCTGTGACGATGATGCTGATGGTGACTTAATTTCAAATGACAAGGATAATTGCCCGTTTACTTATAATGTGGATCAACAGGATTCCGATCATGATGGTGTGGGTGATGCCTGTGATAATTGTCCATTTGTGCCCAATCGAAAGCAGCTCGATACAGATGATGATGAGTTTGGCAACGAATGTGATGATGACATCGATAATGATACAATTGAAAATGAATATGATAATTGTGCTTTGATACCGAATCCAAATCAATTGGATATTGATGGTGATGGCTTAGGTGATGTTTGCGATAATTGTCCCAGTATTTCTAATCCCTCGCAAGAAGATCGTGACAATGATTTGTTAGGGGATGCCTGCGATAGTGAGATTGATGGTGATAACGATGGTATACAAGATAGTGAAGACAATTGTCCCATGGTCAGTAATGCTGATCAATTGGATACCGACAATGATGGCAAGTAAGTATTGAGAGAGAGAGAGATAATTTTTGTTCTTGTATAAGTGGCTTTAAATTTCTTTTGATTTTTTTTCTTCTTACAGGGGAGATGCCTGCGACGATGACATGGATGGTGATGGGGTACCTAATTATAGGGACAATTGTCCTTTGGCAAAAAATCCTAACCAAATGGATTTAAACAGTAACTATCACATACATACATTCGATCAAAGTTCAATCGATTTTGAATTTGTTTCTTTTTATTATCTTAACTTGTGTTAAGAAAATGGCAAAGGTGATTTGTGTGAACATGATGAAGATGATGATGGCACTCCCAATATTATAGATAATTGTCCCAACAATTCCATGATCTATTCCACCGATTTCCGTACTATTCGTTCGGTGATTTTGGATCCCGAGGGAGAAGCTCAATTAGATCCGAATTGGGAAGTTCATGCCAATGGCTCGGAAATTATACAAACATTGAATAGTGATCCCGGTATAGTGGTGGGTCACGATGCTTTTGGTGGTGTAGACTTTGAGGGCACGTTCTATGTCAATGATGACACTGATGATGATTATGTTGGTTTCATCTTCAGTTATCAAAGTAATCGAAAATTTTATATTGTCATGTGGAAAAAGAATACACAAACTTATTGGCATTCCACACCTTTCCGGGCGTCGGGTGAACCGGGCATACAAATAAAATTGGTCGATAGTATAACCGGTCCTGGTTCTATGTTGCGCAATAGTCTGTGGCATACTGGTGATACCAAGGATCAAGTAAGATTGTTGTGGAAGGATCCCATGAATTTGGGTTGGAAAGAAAAAACCTCTTACAGATGGTCTCTGTTGCATCGGCCTGCTATTGGTCTCATACGTCTTAGAATGTTTGAAGGTGATAAACTGGTATTGGACTCTCACAATGTGTATGACTCAACTTTGAAAGGTGGTCGTTTGGGTGCATTTTGTTTCTCACAACAAATGATCATCTGGTCAGATTTGATCTATAAATGTAACAGTAAGTTTTCTCTACTCTCCCACTATTGAAGAAAATTTGTTAAAGTATTTATTTCATATTTGTCTCCTTTTTCAGCCCGCGTTCCCGCTTTAGTTTACAATGATTTACCCGGTCATCTAAAACAAAAAGTCGAAATTGATAGATAATTTAATTTGATAGAATTTATTTTGTTTTTGTGAAAAAATATGTTGGTGCTATGAAACTGTTTCTTTACTGTTACTTTTATTTGATAAATTAAAAAAAATATATGTACTTACTTATATGTTGAACTAAAGTTGCCATAAATATTTTTATTTTCAATATTTTGAAATTAATAAAAAGATATTCATAACAAAAAAAATAGATATTAATCTGAAGACAAATGAGATTAAATAAAATTTGTTAAGTTGTGGCTAGAAGGTTTTACTTTTCAATGTTTTAGGTTGGTCTGCCTAAACTTTAGAATTTTGTGTGAAGGATTAAATGCGCCGCTATATTTGGTAATATTTTTTTTAATTGTAAAATTCTTTCATGTAAAATTTTATCACGTTGTTAATGGTTTTTGCCAAATTTTATCAAATTGTTGATTCAATTGTTTGTTATTATTTGAAAGACATGAAAAAAATTATGGTGTTTCGGTAGCTAACCTGTAAGTCGAGGGTTAAGTGTATGTTTATTACAAGTTTAATATTCAAAGCATAATTTTAGGATCACAAAGCTGAAGTTGAGTTAAACACCATAGATGTTTGAAAATTATTTATTTTTATGATTTCTCCATCTAAATAACGCAAATAACGTAACCTCTAAATAATTTACACATACGGCCTTTACTTCCAAATTACGATCTAAGCCGTTAACCATTAATATCAACCCATTCGCTATTTTTATCTGATTCTTTTACACTAAATTTTTTAAAAAATAAAGTCTTGTACAGCAATCCGTGATATGCCAATAGAAAACTTAGTTCACACCAAAAATCAAAGTTGATCAAGACTTTCATAAGGCATTTCAAATATAAAACGTATTTAAGAAGATTAAATATGTTGATATGAAACACCGATCTGGGCAGCACAAAGCTATTAAGGAAAATTAAATGAAAACTTGAGAAACATTCAATCTTATTTTACAAATTTCAAATCATGTTTCGAAGATTTAATTTAATTTTAAACTTTCGAACTTAATTTTCGTTTGTTATTTATATTCTAAGCCATAGAGAACAAGCAAGAAGCTGTCATAAACGTTATTGTTCATAATTAGTACTCCAGTGTCGTATCTTTCATATCGTCTTGATATGACGTTGTAAATCGTACTCGTACTTACCCTTAAGAGAGTGTAAATGAAATAAATAAGTTTCTAATTGAATCAGTGTCAATTAGAGATACTTTTTTTTATTAAATCGATTTTAAATTTATTTTTCGAACATAAACTACAAGGCTAGAAAAAAGTATTGAATAACATTTTTAGTTTTTTTTTTTTTTTTTAATTTATGACATGTCCTATTGTTTTATATATGTATATAAGTAGTATATAAATACGAGTATGTATGTATGTGTGTTTAATATATATAACATTTTTATATGGAATTTCATTGGAGATTTTCAAGTTTAATAATATCTTTCATAATTTCAATAGCAAATGTAACAAAATTTTTTAGTTAAATAATGTTTGATTGAATTAGAACTAGAATTTAATAAAAATTATTGATAACAATTATTATTAGTTATTTGTTTTTGTATTTATGCTGATTTAGAAATACATTTTATTTATTGTCATTTATTTGTTAATTAAATGTTGTACTTAAACTATTAAGTATGTATTTACAAATAATTTATTATAAACAAATCAAATCGTTTCTGGCTGTTCGTTAAGTTTTACTGTTTATTTTCCAATTTCCGAAAGTTTACAAATTTTGATTTTGTTTCATCATTAAAAAGGGAATTTATTTTGTGCAAAAATGTTTATAAATTTTATTTTTTTTTTGTCTTGTTTTCTTTCTCTAATTTTAATTTCTAATTAATTTTATTTTTATTTGACAAATTACTTTCTAATAATATTTACTGCATCTTTAATATAATTTTTTTTGTTCTTATTTTATCAATATATTTACATTGTTAATATTTCTGTTTGTTTTATAATGAATTTAAAGTTTTATTTGTAAATTTTAATTTTATTTTCTATAACTTTGTTTGGTTCAAGCTGTTTCAACATGTCTTTTAAGGATTTGCATGAAAATAAAAAGAAAATATTTGCTTACAATTTAAAGAAATTCGTTTTAGAGTTGAGGCGCTCAGCGCCAAAACGGCCTAACCCTCATTTGCAAAAAAATCAAACTGACTATGCTGATCTAACCGGAACCTTTTGAAATAAATACTAAAAAACTCCCTATTGCAGTTTT
The DNA here is from genome assembly GCA_947311025.1 of Lypha dubia. Classification (NCBI taxonomy): domain Eukaryota; kingdom Metazoa; phylum Arthropoda; class Insecta; order Diptera; family Tachinidae; genus Lypha; species Lypha dubia. The sequence goes on along the minus strand of OX371261.1, from coordinate 125,194,472 downwards.
CAGCAGGTAGTAGGTTAG